>OY720039.1:17133514-17649718 GCA_963082485.1 Eudonia mercurella | reverse complement strand
TACCATTTAAATTAATATCGTGATAGAGGTTGAAATTAGACAATAAGCCCCCTGAGTACGTAGTAAGAATAGTATTTGAGGAGATCCGTAAAATAATAAAACAAAGTACCAACTCTTCGGGCTATGTCGGTATAGCCCGAAAAGTTGGTAATCTTAAGCGGCAGTGGGTAGGGCATATCGCTCGTGATGGCCGCTAGGACGGAACAGTTCTCGCGTGTCAACCACGCACTGGAAAACGCAATGCGGCCTGCATTGCGTTTTCTGGTGCGTTCCAACAAGATGGACCGACGATTTATTAAGGTCGGTAGCCGCTGGATGCGAGTAATACAAAACCGATCGTTGTGGAGATCGCGGGGGAGGTGTCTTTGTCCAGAATTGGCCGTCTTTTGTCTACGACGATGACCATGATTCGAATTTTTTCGACTACGTTAAAAATAATGACATTGAAGCAGGACTTAACTATGAGCTGGTGACAAATGACAAAAGTTACAATTTTAACTATAATTTTCGTTATGATTAAATGGCAAATAAATCTCGCACCCACGCTGATTATTGCAACAATAAAAGTGTTACGTGCGTAGTGTAGGCTTAAAACTTTGCGCAACTTTGGAGACTGTATAAAAAGAGGTTTTCCAAATGGGATATAATAGCTCTTTTCAGATGTTTTCTCGTAGTTTTAAAAAAACAAAATTACAAATTATTTCTTAAGACTATTTTCATTACTTTCGAAATCTTTTTATATTAACGCAAGATACCAAACATCACTTATGAAAGGATCGCCAAAAAAACATAGTGAGTGCAGGGAACGTAATAAATATGATAACGTTTATTTTTATATTATTTGTTAAAGCTAAAACTGCGCACTTCGAATCATCCCAAACGGCATCTTCGATTGCGCGCCGTGTTTGCGCTCAAGAGATGTGTTTGCTTATCGCAAGGTTACATCGGCACGTTATTTACACTGTTATCTAACGCACTTATCGCGTCGTAACGGAGTATACTAAATCAGTACAAATTGCGCAGCTACTGCCGAATTTGGAGCTTTGAGTTTTTTCTTGGGGGAAAAGCTTTTTTTTTTATGTAGTTATATTTGAAATTTTGGTCTCTAATATTCAAAGCAAAGAGATTAACTTGTGAAAAAAGCTTGGAAAGAAGATTTTATATAAGAGGAGGTAAACTAGTGTGTCACCTGATGGTAAGCACTCACTGCCATCCAGGGCCATCCATCCGCAACAACACAGGAATAATAGATTTTTTTTATTTTTATTTTTACGGGTGAGCACAGTGCCTTGATCTCACCTGATGATAAGTGATGATAAGGTCAATTGGTGGAAGTGCATTTCACCCGGAATCCTTAACTAGTGAGGCACTGGCTATATTATCTCTAGCTACCAGAACACAACAATCCCATTGCTACAGCTATTTGAAGCGGCGCCACAGTGGAAACTACGAGCTATCAACGTTTTAGGCTTAAGTTGCTCGAGAATACCCCACTATTGCTGTAAGAGCTCATAAAATATTAGTCCCTTTAGCGACTACTTATAGGTGCGAAAGTGGGTTTTCGACTATAATGGCCATAAAAACTAAGTCAAGGAACAGAGGACGAAGCCAAACTTTAAGAAACTTTTCCAAAAAACAGTAACATTAGACTTTATTAACTTAGGGTGCATTTTTTGTTAATAAATGTGGATACATTTAATTTGTTTCTTTTCATGAAGGGGTAATGACAACTTTGTACAATTTTCAAGGGTAATTATGTGGTAACTATTAACTAATCTGTGGTAGTGGTCTCAAAAAGGTTAGGAACTACTGCTGTAGATTAACAGGAAGTGGAGATGGTCCCATACTTAAAAAAAGGGAGTTGTATTTTGCCAAATGGGAACTGACACTATGTGTCTTGACTCGAGATATTTAATACTTATTTGCAAACACAATTTAACATTAAGTTCATTCATTTGTAGATTAATAGATTTTCAGAAAAAAGTCTTCACTTACATACATGTACAATTATGTATAGTACATTAGGTAATTTGAAAAGTAAACTAGGCTCAGAAACACTTTCAATTGGTACCATTGAACCCAAAATACTAGATACCTTCAAAAATCATCAAAAACTTTTAAATAAATCAAAGAGATATAGTTTCTTTATTTGATTTGATTGAGGGCATTCTGGCCCATGTTTGCACATTTTTCAACTTCACACACAGAATTTTTCAACTGTTTTCAATAAAAAATGTACAGAAACACAACATTCTTAATTACAACACTTGTTTACATAAAGTGGTGTAGTTTTTAATTAAATGTAAAAGAATCCTTAAATCAACCAAACAAAGACCTCTCAAAACATTGTGGTCTTATTATAATCATATTAGAAATCAAGAAGTAAGTTTTTATGTACTGATATTGTGCACAACTACCTACCTTCTTTGAAATTTGTTTAAAAAAATCTCAATTGAATTTTATATTAAGTTTATTATTTAATACACTTTAGTCTAGTTCCAATATATCATTAACAAGAATAAATAATCATTAAATACTTTTAACAATATTAAATACTGAACAGATTTTGGGAAAGTGGGTGGGTAGACAGTAGATATTTACCCAAGATTGAAAATTCTTAGTTCACTCAGTAAGAAATACTGTAAGCTTTGAGCTTTAAAATTACAGATTTTACAGTAAATTATAGACAATTTCATTCCCCCTATCAGTTAATTTTTCAAAGAAAATTAAATTGCCAAGTTAGTTTTTATTTATTTTCTTTTCAAGTATTATACAAACAATTAAGTACCTTTATCTCCTGATTTGTTCGATCCAGATGCATTGCTAGACAAGCTGGAGTCGTCAGAGTCGTACCCGAAGGCGGTACTGTCTTTGTGGCGTTCGCGGCGCTGGTGCCAGCGGCGCGGGGTGCCCTGCACGGCGGGCGACGCTCCTGGCACCTGAACTGCCTCCAGAGTGTAATGCCGCGGTTGCCGCTCTACTCCGGCCACCATATACATCGGTCCAGGCCCTCCGAATCCCGCGTTTCCGTGGTACATTATCGGCGCTCCCTCGTTCATCGCCAAGTAATTATCTGCGAAAAGGTTATCCGTCAGACTCATACGCCGGCAAACGCATACAAATTTTTAACTGCATACCGACCTGTTTTATGTTCGCAAAATCCGTCGGAGGACCTCACTCCTGATCATCTATTGTGTCATATTACAATTAAAGTATATACGTCGAGTAACCATTTATCTTGAAACCACCGAAATTCGACACGATCCGTCAAAAACGTTTTCACTGTTGGTGGTGATTGGTTACGATATGCTTGTTTGTCGTTAGGCTCCCACTGTCCATATAAACGGAACGAACTTTTATTATTTCCTCGCCGGTTATAATAAATCTACCCACGAATTACGGCGAGCGAACCAGTAAAATCTAATGAAAAAATCCGCCATGACTTTTGGAAGCTACACTAGCGACATCTGACGGAAATCAACACACTGTCACACGTGATTTTATTTTTTTTCTGTTTGAATTTGATGTTCCATTTCAAGCCAGTCTACCAAAACTTAGTCAAAATGATTTTTGAAAACATTTAAAATACACCAAGTTGACGACTTACAAGGGTTTATAATTTGCTTTGTCTAAAAAACACAGGTGTTTCTAATTTAAAGTTACTTAAGTTATTTGAAGTTAGAATAGTTGTACAAGAAACTAAACGTAGTAAACTATTTTTTATTCTGTGGCAATAAAATTACTGACAATCTATTTGACATATTTGCTGTCAATTTTGTTACCGTCAGTCACGTAAAAATTAGGTATTAATTCCTACAAAAAAGCGTATTTCGTATAAAAAGCGTTATATTCGTGGATATGGAATTTGTGAGAAATTGTGCAGTTCAAACTTTAGTTATATAAAATACGAACATCAAGTGATGACGTTGAAGAAGGACTATGTAACCTTAAAAGTGCAAAAGTCATTATAAACAAACTTTATCGTATCATTGTTTGATTACTTTTATTATCACGAACAAGCAAATTGATATGTCACATTTTGGAGATTTCATGGACGGAGTTCCCGTTAAGATATCGGAGAAATACAAAAGACCTCCGGTTATAGAACTGCCTTATGGTGTCAGGGAATGTTCTTTACGTGCTCAGAAAATTGTAGAAAATGTCAATTATTGCTCCACGTTCGAACAAAATGTACTTACAAAACTAAAAGAGCTTAAGAGTGCAAAAGAGACAAAGAAAAACGAAAGGCGACACCGTCTACAGCTGTTAGAAGAAGCTAAACAAAAAAAAATTGATGCTATCGCTGCTGCTGAAGCAGAAGAGAAGCTTAAGCAGTTGAGTGTCTCCGAGGTGTCATACCCAAGCACTGATGAACTCAGTGCATTGTCACCAGATGAAAGAGCTGAACATACCTGTGATATTACACCCATTCAAGATCATTCAGAAACTAGTGAAATTATAAACAATGAAATTTTATACCCTTCATGTAACGCACAAGAGTCTCAGCCAGATATTCTACAACCCATCCAAGTGCAGACAAACTATCCCCAAAGCAATCTGCTGGATGATCCAGATCCCCTGCAAGAGCTTAAAATGAATAACAAAATAGTTAAAATGTCGCAGTACAGTAAAATGCCACAGTACAATAATGTAGATACATTGACTTATAAAGACTTTGAAAATGATACATCCAGCCCGTTTGATAATGTGGAGCTTAAGACAATAAATGAAATGGAACTTCTTGCACAAGTGTTGCAGAGCCAGAGGGACTCGGCAGCCAGTTGCCACCCGCAAGCTTATGTTCCAGAGCAGGCTTACATGCCCAACTGTGCTTCGCAGGCTCAAGTTGAAGGGATGACATATTTGCCAAACACATTTATAGAGCAATCAATACAAGGTCCCAGTGTCATGTACTTACCTCAACACAACCCTGTCTCAAATGGATACTATCCAACACCTGACAACACTTGTGATAACTCTATTCCTATGGATAATATGAACATGTATATGCCAAACTACCAATACTATATTCCTAGCAACCCATATCCTACTGTTGAAACACCATACTATAACAATCCATTACCAACAACTTCTGGAGAAATTAACACAATACCAAATGGCTCAACTTACATACCACAACCATATTATTTCCATGTTCCTCAAATACCATATCCTTCTCTAAATACAACTTATAATACAGTACAGGATCAGAATACACAGAATATTGAAAATCAAAACCTATCATCGGCTTCTCAGAATACAATGAAGTCACGTTCTAGGAGTGTCCCTGATATTGTCAGAGAATTAAATGAAGAATTGGCTTCTGCTAAGCTCAGGGCCAATGAAAGGTCCTACAATGTTAGCCCTGCCCCGAAAAACATTCCTCGAAAATCTTCTAGCAGTGAAAAGAGAGAAGAGAAAAGGCATAGAAGGAAAGCAGAACACCTCCCAAATCCATATGAGAAGTTGCCGCCTTCCCTGCAGAGTATGTGCCAGAAAATCCGAGGGATGGGCTTTCCACTAGACAGGGTTGCTAGAGTATGTGGCCTTTTAGGTGATAATGACAAGAAGGTAAAAATTGATACTTTGTTAAAATTTTTTCTTGCTTCAATTTATTTTTCATGTTTCACTTTTCATTCCACTATTTTTCAACCATTCAATGTTAATATATATTTGAGAAAAAATGCTCTTGGATAATTTCATACTTACTTTAACTTTAACAGCATATTATATAATTTACATACAATGAAATACAAAATCTAACAAGCTGTTGTATGTTTCAGGTTATTGAAGGTCTTCTGATATTAGGAGAGCTGATGGATCTTGGTTTCACGGAGGAAAGAGTATTGACATTACTTGCTAAACACAATTTTAACAGAGACAAGGCTTTGGACGAATTAGTGTCATAATACAGGACAAAATAAGGTTCCAACATTTCTATAACTTTTAATTCAGCCTTTGATATTCCACATATTTTGAGAAAGATAATATTTCATGTTATTGAAATTTATGATTAATTATTGATGTAAACTTAAATTCAATGTTTTCTGATAACCAAAATGAAAATCTAAATGTGGACACTGGCAATAATACTTGAATAAAAGATGTCTTGCTTCAAAAGGGACTCAACCTCGAAGCGCAAAGTCGTCTTTTTAGGAACTATTTTCAGTTTTATTTAAATATTCCTTTGTGAATACAAAATAGCAATTTGATCTAAATTTGACTGAATGTAACAAAAGATCCTTATGATGTTTACAGAAATAATTCTAAATGTTGTATTTCAATCTGAAAGTGTAAGCTGCCAAGTGTCCATGTTGAAGTGGTATAAACCAAAACCATTTAAATATAAAGTGTAAAGTATTTAAATTTAAAACTGGACTGATCATTATCGTAGCTGTCATCAATTGGATTTATAATTATAAAAAGGTAACAAGTTTTTCAGATACACATAATGTATAAATGATTATAATATAACATATTCTATCAGAAATAAATGATATATTTTACCAGAATATTGACCTATTGTTTTCAGACTAGAATAAAAATTGTATGTAAACAATATACACAATATTATTTACATACAGTTTTCATTAACTGTGCTAGTTGGGGAGAGTGTAAATTAATTGTAAAGTTGGAGTTGAAGAATATAGAATGCTAATAGATCTAGTGTGATAAAAATGAGTTCTCATGGAAACTTCAGAATTAATTGTAAGATGGTATATATTGTATATATATTTGATGTTCAGTGGAAAAGAATATTTATACAAATCTATGAAAAAGAAATATTATTCTATTCAGTTAGGAATATGTTAATTATTATACAGAACTTTTAATTTCATATGTTTTAGTCTTTCTCCAATGAGAGAAAACAACATATTAGTAATAGTAAAGTTTTTAGAATGTTGGTAGTAGTAATGTTAACATATAACATACATATTGTGACATAATCTATTTTGGTTGTTTCATATTGCCACCTACCTACAGTTTTATAATTTTATTTCAGAAGAGCAGCCCTTCTATTTAAATATATAATTATTATTATATGTATAACTGTAAATATTGAGAAAAGGCTTAGTAGAGAAAGTGATTTTAAAGCAAATGATTGATTTAAGTATTCTATAGGTACTATTATTAAAAGTGCTACTAAATAGCGAGGTGAAAATCGTTGATAGTAACCATATTAAAGATAATATAAAAAAAGGAAGCTGTCATTTATTTCGTCCATATTTTAATGACGAATATAATTGATCTAAAATGTTGCATTTGATTTACATTTAGGACTGTATGAGGTAAATTTATCAAATCTGCCAAGTAGTATTTGCGTATTGGATGACCAACGCCATTTGGGATTCATTTGGTATGTTTGAATATTAAACTTGCTATGTTACCGTTTGTTATTATGATTTTTATTCTGCTGATTATGAGCTTTATCATCATAAGATTCAAAAGTATTATCATACTACTTCCAAGTATTCGAGTTTGCCCCATAACGTTGTGTCGGTTGAGTTGGCAAACATTGCACTTAATTATATTATTTAAAAAAAATCTAGTGAAGCATAAATGTTTCACTGTTAACCATATATAGGCTCGGCGAAAAAATTTGTAAAAGATAGAAAAAAATGCTGCATTGTATATTTAATTTTTCATGGTTACAAATAAACGAAAGCATTTAAATTTCTATTGTGTTTATAATTAATATTTAACATTTATGTGTTACACTATTTTTTAAAGTCTCGAATTACGATTATGGGATAAATAACTTTGATTGTAATAATAAGTCAATGTAGACTGAAATACCTATGTGAAAAATTTACAAGAGTTTTAATGAAAATATGCGAGGTAAGAAAATGGAAGTTTGATACTTGGCGAAATAATATTATACCATACTGGCTTAATGTAAAATATTAAATTCAACAGTTACTTTATTCTATTATAATAATCAATAAAATTTAACAACTAATTTCAATGTAAGAGGTTTTAAAGAGTATAATAGTTTGTATTATACATTTGTATCACAAACTTATGTCTAATAACCTTAGCCATGTTGTCTGGCGTTACAAATTACAAAATGAAATGCTTGCATACATAATGTAACAAACAGACAGATATTTCCAAATACATATTTCTGTAAATACAACTTTTAATTAATTATTTTATTGTCTGATTTATACGAGTTCTTCCATTGGTTCATTTTTAAAAGAATTTAGCTAATTTAACTGCTATCTGAAAAAATATCAATAATATCATGCATAATTAATGTCAAATGGCTTAACAAAATGAATGCTGCATAATTACTGTTTATTATGAGAGAACGTTATACCAAGTATATAAATATACAATTTCAAGTTGTTGAGAACAAATTATGGTGTTTCAAAATAAATAGAAAATAGTTATTTGTGCAACAAGAGAGCAAAGTCGTTTTTTGCTGCGAGTGCTAATTTTGAATCCTGAGCAAGCGAAGGATTCAAAGATTGAATCACGAGCGTAGCGAGTGATTCTAAAGTTGAATCCTGAGTGTGGCGAGGGATTTAAAGGCACGAGATGCAAAAAACTTTGCTCTCGTGTAACACACATAATTTTTCACTTCAGCAGCGAGAACACTTTAGGAGATAAAATATATTACGTAACATTATTGAAACTAGAAATAAATATTTACAGGTTAAATATCAGTTTTATTTGCAGTAAATACTTATTTTCGTTTAAATACAGCAATAAGTTAAACATTTAATAAATTACATTAAAAGACAATTATTTTTTTGCAAAATTTCTTTAGTTAGTAGGTACGAGATTCCGAACGTGTTTGTTTTTGAGGTGGAATTCAAAATTGGAACTTCGAAAGGGCTGGTCTTTGTCTCTCTCTTTCTAATGGTGGGAAAAAGATAGAGTGTGAATGTTTCAAATTGTATGATTAACCCAAGGCTGAATAAAATATTGGCGGCTTTCAAAAAAAATAAAAAAAATTGGTTTTCTGTAAAGTCGGTTTACTGACGATAGTTGAACGTGACAACGTCTTAAGAAGGTGTCGGGAAGTGTTGACGTCAAAAAAGTCACGTCCGCCATCTTGGATCTCGAAATAGATGTTGTATTCGAAATCGGCACCCCCGAAAACCATGGAAATGATACCCATATTGATTTTACATAAAAAAGTTGCGTCCGCCATCTTGGATCTCGAAATAAATATTGTATTCGAAATCGGCACCCCCGAAAACCATGGAAATGATACCCATATTGATTTTACATAAAAAATTTGCGTCCGCCATCTTGGATCTCGAAATAAATGTTGTATTCGAAATCGGCACCCCCGAAAACCATGGAAATGATACCCATATTGATTTTACATAAAAAAGTTGCGTCCGCCATCTTGGATCTCGAAATAAATGTTGTATTCGAAATCGGCACCCCCGAAAACCATGGAAATGATACCCATATTGATTTTACATAAAAAAGTTGCGTCCGCCATCTTGGATCTCGAAATAAATGTTGTATTCGAAATCGGCACCCCCCAAAACCATGGAAATGATACCCATATTGATTTTACATAAAAAAGTTGCGTCCGCCATCTTGGATCTCGAAATAAATGTTGTATTCGAAATCGGCACCCCCCAAAACCATGGAAATGAAACCCATATTGATTTTACATAAAAAAGTTGCGTCCGCCATCTTGGATCTCGAAATAAATGTTGTATTCGAAATCGGCACCCCCCAAAACTATGGAAATGATACCCGAGCGATATAACGCGGCATTAGCGAGCGATATAACGCGGCATTAGCGAGCGATGTAACGCGGAACTTTTTCGTGCGTGCAGCCGGTTCTATCGAATTATAAGACGTTGTCACGTCAAAAAATTAAAAAGTTACTTTGTCTCACTCAGTGAGCAAAATCGCATTTTGCTCACTGATTTCAGGCAGCAAAACCTACATGTTTGAGCTACTGAAGTGAAAAAATATTTTGAGTCCTGGAAACGACCCTTTTTAATTATATCAAAGTGATATAATGTAAATCTTCTGTTTAACATATATTTCACACGACGACACGTAATGATTTAAAAGTGATAATATAAACCCTCGTGTGTGTGTATAAGTGTATTTTACTGTCTAGCTGTTTTCGTCAGCGGTGTAGCAGTACCATTACTTATTCTGAGGCGGTGGTCACGATAGAGTTCATTGATCTACTTTATAGCGTGATATTTAGATAGGTAATTAACTAACTTGCCGCTCGCCCACCTATCAAGGTCTTGCAATGCCATTATTCATGCTGTTTATTTCGCTTAAACGTTTTATAATGGTATTTTCGCCTGATGTCTGACCCTTGGTAGGGTCCATCCATAATGATCACAGGCTAAAAAATCTTAGCAAAATAGAACAGGAAAGGTATAGGTAGGTACTTAATATAAATTATAATGGTTAAGTTTAAGATACCAGGGAATAATCTAGAATCTATAAACTCGCAAAATTTCAGTCGTTTAATTTTGTGTTAAAGATTGGATAGTTAAATGTTCATTAAGACATAACACAGAGCACCTTTTATTGTATAATGTTACCATTTTATATCATGTTCTGTGCAAATAAACGATTTATTTATTTATTTAACATAGCTACACTAATTATTTATTAGTTTATTGATATTAATTTGTTACACAGTACTTACTCATTACATTACATTTAAATATGAAAGATTTGCCAAAAAATGGTTGAATTTTTAAATTTTTTTGTCTACATAGTGTTTTGTACAAGTTTTAAATTATGATGATTAAAATGAAATGTTTTTATAAAGATATTGAAGGAGCACTGCGATATTTTGAAGTTGGAGTTCGCGGTGGGATTTGTTTCTGGTATGTCATACTAACTGATAAACACGCTCGCATTATTCAAGTCAAGGTAGCCATTTGATGTTCGTTATCTTTTATAATTGAGATTTTTTTTCTATGAATTGGATTAGACAATAAATGTAGGGCTGTTTGGTATTTAAATTGTATTAAATGTGTATGTAAATAATTCTAATACATAAGTACCTAGAATTGTCGTTAAATGTGATTTCTTTCCTTCATTTTCTCAATTTTCCTATACTTTCTGATATTTAGTAATCGTAATTAACTTAAAGTATTTTGTATATTTGCGTGCTGTGTGCATAATGGGAATTAAGATGGTGGTACGGTATATGCCTTTTACCA
Source organism: Eudonia mercurella (assembly GCA_963082485.1). NCBI lineage: Eukaryota > Metazoa > Arthropoda > Insecta > Lepidoptera > Crambidae > Eudonia > Eudonia mercurella. Next base: position 17,638,547 of record OY720039.1, on the reverse strand, counting down.
TAGTAGGTAACGCAACCAAGCTTACCTTCTTCTCCTTATTTTGTGCTAGAGCCGAGTCCGAGTTTTTTTATTGTCGATCAAGTCAAAGTTAACTACAATATGAAAAAAAAACTTACTATTAAAATAACTTAAATTTGCTACTATTGTCCTTGACAAGCTATGACATGCTAATATGAAGTATCATACTTTTTGCATTATTTACAACTAGTTGTCGCTTGCGACTTGGTTCGCGAAGACTACACTATCCCACAGGAACCTGTTACCGGAATAAAAAGTGTTCTATATCCTAGTCTGGGTCATGGTTTGTCTATGTGCAAAGTTTCATCCAAATCCGTTCAGCCATTTTCACGTGATGCGCGGTCAAATAAATAGACAAACAGACAAAAATTCTAAAAACTGTTGGAACGTGTTCTGTTATCGATTTTAAGTATCCACAGCAAATTACTTACTATATTAAATCTCTTTGATCCACAGCCAACTTTTTTTTTAATATCTTCTATGTACCTACAGACTTTCGACCCTCTTTAGCTTTATTATATGTCGGTATAGATAGATGTATAGAAGATTTGATTATTGAGATACCTACATACCGTTCGAAAATTTTCAATGTCAAAAATAAGGTGTCAGTTACTGAATAAGAGAAAATTGAGCACCCTTAATTGATATCATAGCGTAGGAATTAATAACGGGTTCAAAAATCGCTCCCCCAGATTTTATCAACTATGTAGGTAAGTAAGTATACAGCAGAATGATGTCTCCCTAAATAGGTACCTATCAATATGTGGATCCCATTTTAAGCGTGACTTAAATGTCTAGAAACAACTATTTCAATCATGCATAGCTAACTTGCCACTAGATGTCGCTGCTTAGACATATCCCATTCAATTCGTAGTTAACTTTTACCCGATAGATTGTAAAAAATACTTTAACTCGACTTTCCGAAGCGATTCGTATTAAGTATATTTTTATTGATTTAGTCTATTAATTTCATCGTATTTTTTAAAAGCACGTAAATATAAACAAATGCAATACTTATATAAACGATATTATGGATACTTTTAATTGTGATTCTTACTATTAATTATTTATAAGGGCTTACTGTTCACTCCTTACGACTAAATTAAATATTGAAGATTAACAAGCAGAAAGACGATAGGTAAGTTGAGTTTGTAATTTTAATTGTTTCTACCTAATAAATACCTACTGCTAAAGGAGAGTGAATAAATAATATATTCCATTATTAATACTTACCTACGACGTTTGTTGCAATGTCTCTTTCTATTTATTTTAGATTGAAATAAGTTTTAGTGATAAATTTTAAGCGTTTTTTACAACACAGCTTTAGAAAGAAAATAAATGATGGTATTTTCAATTGTTGTGTTTTTTTAAAGTTCACAATTTTTTTTACTAGAAAATGTTTATTTATTTATTTATTTATTCATTGCATATCACATAACATTACAATAGGTGTTAAAACATAAGCAAAGGTATACATGTGACGCCCTGCTAGGGCACAGCAAATAAGAGGGCTAACTATTTTAAAAATCTAGGTAATAATATAATATATATAACGCTAGTTTGGCCAGCATGCAATACAATAATAACAATAGCTGTACAGTACAATACAATCTACTATATTTATCATTAAAATCTACGAAAATTTAATATTTATAATTAATAGAGATATCGAAATATTGTTTATGTAATTATATTTAATTCAATTAATATTATAATTAATTATATGTAATGTATAGTTTTTGACAATTTAAAATACAAAACACGAGGTCTCGATCCATTACTTACTCTAAGCAGGGTAATGAGTATGATTCGAAAATAAAAGAAATACAACGATATCAAACGTCAATCGGAAAAGTAAAAAGTTTTAAGTGCCATTTAGGTATATGGATCTAACAGTGTGCTTAGGTACAATTGACTGTCTAAAAAGCTTGCTATTATGCTTTATAATAATTATTTCGTTTATATTTTTATCCCCGACATATAGGGGTGTACTCAATTGAAGCCCTATTGTCAGTCTAAACCTAAAAAGACGCCAAACGGGCCTCTTGAGATTATCGGAAAACAAATGTTTGTAAATGCAAATTCTACGATAAATTGTTTGTTCACTCGCTGCTCGTATGCTTGAACGAATAAACGCTTTGAATGCGATTGTAAGTATGTCGTGCGAAAGTCCCTAAATTAAAAATGATATTCACTGCAGACTACCTGTCGTATACTCGTAATATAACGTGTAGATATGTATTATGTATGCAATTATAACACAAAAACGTATTACAATCTATTTCTCTTTTATAATACCGAAGTATGAACCTTCATTACCTAATCGTAGACAAAAGCTGTTTTAAAGGTTTTTTCAACTCAAATAAGTAAATCAAAAACCAAATGTGCAGTGTTGATTGCGAACGGCCATACCTATGTCTTGTAAATGAAGAAGCCGGTGATGGGGCGCCGACATGTGGTTTCAATTTAAAAAATCGGTTTCACGAAATTGGTCCTTCGACTAGGTCACTGCCCTCCAAGATTGTGTGTATTTACTGTCCTATATTTTACTCATTACTCTTTAAGTTCTTAAATTAACTCATTGAAACATTAGTTCGCGGGACCGGTTCCGACAGACTTCCGAGTAAATTTTCTAGACATTACCTCCTAGTATGACTAATTCAGTTTAGCATTCGTATGCGGTTAACCACGTTGTTAGCAAAGTCAAGCAGGTAAAGGAACTCTGCTTCCGACGCAAGTGGCGTAGTTCCCGGCATCCTCGAAATGGGTCATAAAATTCAGTTTCCGCGAGCTGCCGCGCGCCTCGCCAGACAATGCGCGACCGCCGGCATTGTCTATTCAGGTCTATTGTCATCGCCAGACATGCCGCGATGAATGGGACAAGTTCATTCGAATCCGGCCCACATTACCACTTTCGATGGAGACAGATATAGTGTTGTAAACGGGCAAGCAAGACAGAGATATGCGCGAACGGACTCTGTGTACCGCTGCTTGGGTTGTTTTGAGGCGACCAGTCGGTCGGCGGTCGGCGCACGAGTCGAGTCGTTTCGCCGCGCGGACCATGCGCGTCTCGCATTACGATACGTGTCGTGCCTCGCCGCGCTCGCTGCGATAACATCTGCAAATCCGATATTTAGGCCGGTGATAGCGCGATAGGGTTCGATTTCGTGTTACGCGATAGTCCGTCCGTGGCCGCCATGTGATCGTTCCCCGTCGATGGGAGCGAAATGTGAACAAAAAAGCCGCCCGCTAATGTCTACCCCTCCCGGCCGCTACAAAAAAGGGATAACAAGGCTATTCCTGGAATGCACACATGTGGACTGGGTAACCGTGGGTGCCTGTATTGACTCCACAGTTTTGACACGATGGCCCGAAGGAGCAAGTGGATGCATCTGGTGGCAGGCGTCGTCGCCGGCGTTACTTTCGGCATCTTCCTCAAGCTGTGCTTAAGATCTTCCTCCAGGACATCTATACAGCCTTGTCCGCAAGCAGCAAGGTCTTATTCTGCTCCTGATCCTTTGGCTGTGATAGATCTCCGATCAGACGAAACGGTGGAAAATTCAAATAGAACTTTGGTGTTTGTGGGTGTAATGACAGCTGAACAGTACCTGGATACGCGAGCTAAAGCTGTTTACGAGACTTGGGGCCAGGATCTTCCTGGCCGTATTGCGTTCTTCAGCTCAGAGGTGTCGCGTGCGCCAGGATTGCCTCTGATTCCATTGCGGGGTGTGGACGACAGTTATCCTCCGCAAAAAAAGTCCTTCCTAATGTTGATGTACATGTATGAGAAGTATGGCGATAGATTTGAGTGGTTCATGCGTGCTGACGATGACGTTTACGTGAGAGGTGATAAATTAGGTGAATTTTTGCGTTCAGTGGACAGTCGAAAGCCCCAGTTTATTGGGCAGGCGGGGCGCGGGACGACTGCGGAGAGGGATGCCCTAGCTTTGGACTATAACGAAAACTTTTGTATGGGTGGTCCTGGTGTGTTGTTTTCTCGTGAAACTTTAAGGAGAGTGGCTCCACACGTGAAGTACTGCCTGAAGCACTTGTACACGACCCATGAAGACGTGGAGCTGGGAAGGTGCGTCGCCAAGTTTGCCGGCGTGTCCTGCACATGGAGCTATGACGTGAGTACTTTAGTGCGTCGATGAAACTTGATAACTTTGGGAAAGTCGCTGACATCTGCGCTCTAAGTGGCTCAGCCATGCACATTAAAGGTACTTCCTCGTTCTTCAATTAGGCCTGTAATTAAGTATGTATGTTTTAAAACCGAAACGTGCATTGAAAACTTTTTACATTAGTAAACAAACGACACTTAACTTATCACTTGATGATAAAGACTTTTGGTAGTTTATAATAATTTACTATCATGAAAGACATAACTATGTGCATCGTTTTATTGACCTGGATAAAAACGACTTGCTTGCTTCAGCTTAGGTAGGAATTCTTTAGAAGTTTAATTGTAAGGTCTTGTTGCCTGGATTGAAATAGGTCGTAAGTTCGAGCCCCACCTCAGACAAGGCGATTTTTTTAAGGCAATTTTCATTTTCTCATAATGTTTGGCATTCGGAATGCTAAATAATAATTTTAAAAATACTACGCTTTACTCGTATTCAATATTAATTAAGTTATTTGAGTACTTAATATTCTAATCTGTAACAATCACAGAAACAACAAAGTACGAGTATAGCCATTTATGTTGGTTAGTGAGAATGTTTTGTAGTAGTTAAGTTTCTTAATTTTAATTATGCATGTAAGCATGCTGTGTTCACAGTTATAAGATCGTTCAGCCGATAAAACTCTTTAAGTGGATATTTCATCGTGTGCTTATGCCGAAACTACCTGTTTGTTAAACAAATTCAAAATTTTACTGATATACCATGTTACTTTTGTACTGCCAGACAGAGCCCATTTTGTTAAAGTAAGCAGGTATTTCGGTCATCCGTCACCCGTCAAAAGTCAATATCGAAAAATGTCTGAGATTTGCTGATAGCGCCATGATAACAAGTCGACACGTTTTTGAACATAGCCATCAGAGAGATTCTAGTTTAAAGCCTCTTAGAAATGTCACAGTTTCAACTAAAATAATAAGAGATAAGGCTTTATCTATTGTCGTAAGATGATGATATTAGATTTTTATCTTGACAGAATGTCCTAATAACACTGCTTCCGTAACTGCATTAGAAGCAGAACTGAAATGCGCAAAAAATTTAACGTTATACTTATCTATAACGCTCTTATCAATGTAGTTTTTTAATATGCGTTGCAAGTCTCGTCGCATGTAAGTGACTATTACCAGACGTATTATTTTTCTATATCCATCTGCTTTAGATCTGTTGTCATTTATTAGGTATACCTACTCGTATAGGTAATTATGATAAAACAATAAGCCATTTGTTTTGATGTTCAATAGCTACAGTCATGTACTGTCATTCCTTTCGTAATAGATATGATTGTTGCAAAAAAATAAAATTATCCATCAGTTAGGAATGAAACAATCAATTGTTTTGCTATAGTTTATTGTTCTCACGTTAAATAGAATTGAATAGCAAAATAGATGGATAATGTTAATAATAATCTTAGTAAAAACAGATACGGAACAATTGTGTAAGTTGTCGTTTTGGTCCTTCGAGACGGACAGTATAGTATCTTCAGTTATTATATAATTTAATGTATACGACAATAGTGTATAGCTTCATTAACAACCGACTTATTTGGCTTGAGCCTTGAACCTAGTAAAGCCAAAGCAAAATAAAGACGTACCTACTCGTAGTCTTCAACTTAAAAATATATATATTTGTATTCAAAGTAATCTTTAAACAAATGTATGTTTTGAACGTCAAAATAGAGATCTTATACCAAGAATTAGTCGCAAGATATTTGACTATTGTAGTAACTATTAATTATTTTTGACGACCTCATAGACGAATGACTTGCACGTCGGTTTCTGGTGTTGCCATCTCCGAGGTACCGGGTTCGATTCCCGGTAGGGTCAATGTAGAAAAATAAACTTTTTCTCTATTTCCTCGGGTCTGGGTGGTTGTGGTACCGTCGCTGTTTCTGATTTCCATAAAACCAGTGCTTAAGCTACTTTCTTTGAAATATTATCGCATTACCTGGTTAGCATATGGGTGATAAGCTTCGGAAAGCATATTAGCTAAGCCGTTGGACCCACTTCTTTGTCGCTTGACGGCAGTTCTCGCACTACTTTTACGACAGCGTGGTAAAAGTAAGTTATAAGTTGATCCATCTCCGCAACCATTATGCTACCGGGAAGGCTGACGTAAGCACTGAATTTTTTCACTGCTTTTTGATTTTTGACTGCTTTTTAGCGGCAGAGTGCCATCTATCCAACGGTTATTGCAACCGATGTCTATGGCAGATTCATCTTTACGGATGAATTTTATAAATATTTAATTCGACTTCAGTGCAGGTAAAACTTGCTATAGCGTTGTTATCAAATTTGTGGTATTTCATCTGTAAAAATGAATCTCCATAGCCATCGGTTGCAATAACCGTTGGATAGATGGCACTCTGCCGCTAAAAAGCGGGTAGCTGACATTTCGGACACATTATATTCGGACACAGTGTCCGAATTGACACTTTTAGTTTTTTTTTTTTTTTCACTGAAGTATGTGTACTGAACAGCTCCAATAATAATAGTGTCCGAACACTTAAATTATTGGAGCTGTTCAGTACAGTCAGATAAAAAAGCTTCAAAATATAATATTATGTAGAAAAAAAAAGTTACTAAAATATTTTAGAGGTTTCAGTCAAAATCAAAAAGCAGTGAAAAAATTCAGTGCTTACGTCAGCCTTCCTGGTATGTATACCTACCTAGCTCCTTGCTTATATTTGAAGCACTAAATAAATAGTGTGTTAAATCTACCTGCCTCAAGATGTAAGATCAAATATTAGTTTGTTTGTTGGCCGGCGGTTGATGAACTCCGCTTTGCAGAATTAAAACGACCGTTGCGTAAAGGTTTTAATGTATTTTTATGCCATTTTTTGAACACTAGACTTTGGCACTTATTTATTTCAAATAGACACATATACTATACCTACTTCTTATATCTAAGTAATTACCTTAAACATTGTCTTAAGAGCGTTTACGCCCCACACTAGCGCCGCGCCGCCAATAAAAAAAAACATATCTAGTAATTAACATACTAAAATAGTAGAAAATCAAATTATGCTCAACAACATCATAGTTAAAAGTCGTCGTTTTTAACTATAACGCCGTATTTAACTAAACCATAACATGTCAGGAGGTATTCCACGAAGCACACCTAAACGAAGCACACCCAGACGAAGCATACCTAAAGTATTCCACGAAGCACACCCATAGGTGTGCTTCAAATAAAATTTTAAAATAATTAATTTTCTATTCCACAAAGCACACCTACGAATATCACTCGCATAGGTGCAGGGACTAAGAAATAAAAATGTCGTCAGAAAAAAATATTGATTATGTAATAAGACCAACTTTAATTTTAAACATCAATCCGTTTCATTAATAAAGTGATACAATACCCGATATTTAAAAATTACTTGTCACTGTGTTCGTACACGCTAATTTCAATGAAACTTTGCGAATGTGTTTAGTTAGTTCCTGTTTGAAAAATAGGATCATATTATACATAGTCTATGGATAGGATAGTTTTGGACCCGATAGGTGAGTATGTTCATTAGGTGACGTAAAAATGCTAAATTACTTCATTAAAATAGTTTGTTGAGCATAATTTGATTTTCCATCTCTAATTATTAGATATGTTTGTTTTTTTCATTGGTGGCGCTAGTGTGCGTCGTAAACGCTCTTAAAACTGTTCATTAGTAAGGTCGTCACGTATAATAATATAACGTTTGAAATTATTTGCTTTCCTTTAATCATGCTAGAGCAGAAGCAGGCTATAGTTTATTTTTTTTCCTTTTAGTTGATGGCGTGCGGTTTGCACATTTACCCAGTGTCAAAGTAATTTTCTTACAAGTTATAATAATAAATAATATTTCTTCTGTTAATATAGGTATGATGATGATGAATGATAATAGTAATGAGAAGTGAGAAATGATGCACTCCCCAACCCCTTGAGTACCTATCTCAGTAAAAATGTGGGGCTTTACTACCTATAAGACCTCACGCGGACCTCTTGAGAGAATTCGAAAAGTGACGTTGCACTGTTTTGTTTTATTTTCCAACACTCATGCACGTTCACAAACGCTTAACGCTTAATAATCCACCATTATTTTACATCAATATTCGACATAACACAAATTTTCAAAAAAACAATACAAAAACGCAAACTTGACACTTCACTCTCCCGCCAAGAAGTTCAGTTTATTCATCTATTTTCCAACGTCTACAAGCGTGTCAAAGTGGTGTGATTTAGATTTTTGACATTTGACAATTTGACATAAGCCTTGGCCATCATAACCCACCATGCCGAGGGTTGGTGGGTTTCAAAGAGATTTAATATAGTAGGTAGTTAAATGTCTTTGGTGGGTTTTAACGGCTGCCATCGTAATATTATCAAGAAGCACAGATGAGCTTGAGGTAGGTAAGTATACAATTTTTGTCACCCATGCTATGAGCCGACTTTGCGAAAGTTGCATAACTTGCAAAAACTGCCACTGCCATCGCGCTCTTGTTACTAACGATTTTTATTTCTGCGTTAAAACTAGCTTTAACTCAAATACTTGACATCTTAATACAACAACCGTTGCATGGATCATTCGAAGGCGATGCGGTAGGTATTTCTTAATATTCGTATTGTTGGCGTGCGAAGACAATAAGCTATAAATACAACTACCTACCTACCTATTACAAATAGTAAATGTGATTTTACTGTTTTGCCTTTAGAATAATGTTTTGCCTTTACAACGCCACACCGAAGTAGGTAAAATATTCTAGAAAATTTTACCTTTAAGTTAATATTAATGTGAACTACGGTACAAATTAGAGTGATACTTAGGTATATTAAAAGTACCTACCTATATGAAAGGCAAAGTAAAACAAATTTAATAAAAAGAAAGATTTACATAGGTACCCGGCAAATTGATGATAGAACGACTAGAAAAAGAAAAGCAAAACAAAAAACAGTAGACAGATCAAAAAGAAGAAAAAACATAAAATAAGTATTTATTGCGTAACAACTTTTTTTTTCATTTAGTTGATGGCTTCGTGCGATTAGCACATTTAGCCAGTGTCAAAGTAATTTTTCTTACAAGTAATACATAAATAAACAATATTTCTTTCCTGGATGATGATGATGAATGATAATAGAAATGAGAAGTGAGAAATGATATACCCCCCAACCCCTCGAGTATCTCAGTAAAGATGTGGGGCTTTACTAAATCCTCGGGCGGACTTCTTGAGAGTACTTGAAAAGTGACGTTGCACTGTTTTGTTTCATTTGCCAACACTCATGCACATTCACGAACACTTAACGGTTAATAATCTACCGACATTAACACAAAATGAAACAAAACCGTAGACATGACTCTTCACTTTCCTGCCAAGAAGTCCGCGTAACAACTTACCATTCAGGGTAAAATAAACCAAAGAGGATAATTAAAAAAACTTTATTATTTTTCAAAAGAGATTTAACGTTTTTGGTACCTATCGCAAATGACACGGCCTCTGTCCGAATATTAGGCGCGCGCGCTGCAACAGTATCGCGCTTGCTCGGGCGATGCTAACCGGTTCCGAAGCGAGAGCAGTTTTTGCAAACATTTCATGTGGCCGTTGGCACACAGAGGCACTATGCATTCACCCCTGCACAGATTACACGGCAGACACGACTGACAATTACACCAAAGTACTTATAGGTGGTGTAGGTTCCTCCGTGCTTCGGAAGGCACGTAAAGCCGTTGGTCCCGGCTGCATTAGCAGTCGTTAACAACCACCAATCCGCACTGGGCCCGCGTGGTGGTTTATGGCCCGTTCTCCCTATCCATCCATTCCATGCTGCGTGCTCGTGCCCCAGCTGTGAGGACATAAAATGAGCTGATGATGATGCTGATTACTTATAGGTGAACCCGATGTTTCGGCAGAGTTGCACCGGTCATGTTTAAAGGCGAGTCTTCTTTTGAAGTCAGTCGACTTGAATAACTGGTAATACCAATTGTAATTAAAGTTAAAATTTGTTAAAGAAAAAATACAAAAGAAAGACCGATCAAAAATGTTCTTTTAATTTCATTATCATCATCATCATCATCATTACCATCGCCTCAGCCAAGAGACGTCCACTGCTGGTGAAAGGCATCCCCTAAGGATCTCCACCTACAACGACCGGTTTTGTGCTGCTCGCATTCAGGCAGTGGCTCATCACTTTTTCACTAATTATGAAAAGAGAAAATGGAAAAACATACCTCACTAAATAAACTTTTATTAATTAATTAATTTAACTAAAGTAAAGTAAATCGCCTATAACTATCCCACTGCTGGGTAAACACCTGCATCATTGTAATCAAGTCATTACTACAATAATTCACCTATATATTTCACCAATTATACCTATAATTAATGATGTTTCTATTTTATAAGGCGTTTGAATTGTTTAATAGAATTTTAAAATGAAACCTATTTTTAAGTGTTGACGGGTAAACAATCAATCTTCCCCTAATGTTGCGGGCACGGTTACGGGTAAAGTCGGGTTTTGGATGAAAACTTTTTTAACAACAAATTAAGTAGAATAAAGCAAACTTATAAAATATCCTGCTAGGTAATAAAGGAATTAAAAAAAAATCTTATGTATGTGAATGTGAAGAGATAATTAAATAATCCTTTTCAATCTGGAGTATTTTACACATTATGCAACGGTATCTTCATTCAATATACTTTTTTTTTCTAGCGAACAATAGGTACGGCCTGAGTTCTTTGAATGAACGTTGTACACAATGTAAGCTTTTAAATTAAACTTTTTACGAAAAAACCTATTAAATTTAACTAATTTAAATGCCCGCGTTTTATTTAAGGCGAAGGGTAAGGCACACTAGCGCCGTTAATGGATTTAATTTGATAACTGCTAAACTGGATTTTTTTTCCAAACATTGCGGACCTTCCGACACTAGGCAAACATCTATTATTTAATAATTGTGCACTACTTTTAGGTTTGTTTTTGTATTCATTCTATTCTAACACCAACAGTGGCCATTGTTTGTGAATACATGCGATAGCCCGTTTTGTGAATAAACCACGCAACAAAAAGTAGTGCACAATTATTAAATAAATACTATGGATGCTTTCCTGTTGTCGGACGGTACGCAATGTTTAAAAAAAGATCCGGTCCGTTAGTAATTGTCAAATTATCAATTGGTGGCGCTAGTGTGCCTTACCCTTCGCCTTAACATAGTATTTTATCTATACGCTCTATTAAAAATAAATAGATTTAATTAACCTTTTTGGGTTTTCTAAATAATAAATACCTACCTACTTCCTAAAACGATTTGTTTAGGTAAGATATTGCCACCGAATGGCGATATACTCGTTATACTCGTTTATAGTAATTTCATTATATTATTATTTTTTATAATAATTTAAATTACCTATGGAAGAACGTTACATGAATCAATAATGAGATAAGTAGATATCACTGTTTAATTACACGATGTTTACATTACAATTTAAACTTTTATTTCGATTTACTTCTCAATTTTCATTTTATTGGGACAACGAACAAGACAAACACAAATGCTATAACTAGCTAAGTACTACATAGTAGTAGCAACACTATAACTCATATAAATCCGACGATAGCCGAAACATGAAAGCCGAGAGACTTAAGAAAATAGAAGCACTGTAGGTACCTGACACACAGGGGCGTAACTACCACCGTATCAGCCGTATCAATGATACGGGGCCCCAGGGCCACAGGGGCTCCGAACGTGTGTTAGCAAAAATTCGTAAATTATGTTAGCCACAATATCACATTTCGTTTGAGCCCCCTAATAAATTGTTCATACAGGGCCCGTCAATGGCAAGCTACGCCACTGCTGACACAATATATAAAAACTACTTACTTTAATGTAGGTAGATATACTAACCCAGGTATCACTGGTCGGGTCACTACGCTATCCAACAGTTTTATCAACTGTACAAAAAAATTACGGTAATTGAATTATTATTACATAAACGAAAAAACATGGTTCATATATATTTCAAAGCTCTATCTATCTCTATCTAGCACTTTGTGCAATTACCGCCCCTTATTGGTTTGTAATTATAAGCGATTTTTAGCATGAAGAACCCGTTTATAATATGGTGCGCTCGGTTTGATTGGTGGTAAGACTTCAAGTCTTGTTCTAAGTCCGCCTGGCTAGACAATCCTCTTCAATGTCACCATAAAAGCAAAGCTTGTATCATTGTTGAGCTCTTTAGGCGCCATCTCCACGAGCGAGAGAATCGCGGCGATATTATCGTCGTGCCACGTATTTCTATACATTGCCACTCGTCGCATCGCCGCGATAACATCGCCGTGTGGAGACGCATTCATAGAGAGTATATAAAAATGCGTGGCACGACGATAATATCGCCGCGATTCTCTCGCTCGTGGAGATGGCGCCTTAGTGGCTGAGCATTATCGGTAAACTGCTTTTCCATCTTCGACACCACCAGCTGAAACAATGAAAATTGTCACCAGGAGGCGCTACGCTGCTTCAAATTTCAATGCCATACAAATTCGTTTTAGTAAAAGTCAAAATCAACGTCAACGTCAAATTTGTTTTGCTGAGGAACATGGTAATCGGCATGGTTTACGCGATCGACGAATCGTGAAACGAGTTCTATTGTGAGTGCCTAGCGTGAGATTTGTTCACTATTACGTTTACGTTAACGAAAATTTATATGGCAAAATTTTAATTCTTCTCGTATGTCGGAAGGAGGCGCTGCTTTAATGCCGTACTAATTTTCGGCTAATTATCGTTTTCATTAACGCGAACGAATGTCAAATATGTCAAATCTTACACTAGGCTAAGTACCCTGTGTAGTTTGCACGGACAGTAATCTCTGGCGCGGCCGTCTGCGCCAGCGCAGCGCGTCATATTCATCGCGATGACGTATTCACACACGCCACTGCCAAGGTCGATCACGGATTGATTATATATTTGCAACGCTCGGGGTTTATATGCTCTGGACAACTTTCGAGAACGTAGCGGGGAATTTAGTAGGGTACGGGGACACGTTTGCGAGATGCGAGCTCTAAAACTTGTAAGGACTATGGTTGATGAACTTTAAATTTCATAAAATCCAAGTCAAAGATTTAAGGGCAGTTGTTCAATCACTACGGCTTGGAGAACCTTAAGTTTCTCGACACCCTAAAATCTAGGTCAAAGAATAAGGAGCCAACAGATATTTCCATGAAAAAAAACAGGTATTCAAAACACGGCCTTATTGAGTTGAAATAAACGTTTCTGCACATGCGTACGAGTAGATTTAAGACGTCATACTGCCCATCTGTTTCTTATTCTTTGTCCCAGTTTACAAAAAAGGATCCAAGTAAGGTAATCGCTCCGAAAACCAACTGCGAAAATTTAAAGCAAATGTGAATTTCACACTGCACATTAAAATCATTTACAAAATAAACCAACAATGTACTTTATAATTAATTATAATTTTTAACACCTATTATCCCTATCTTTGATTCACTCAGGGATAGTTAATCATTTATCCTGGTCAAACAATGTATTAACTAACCCAACAAGAGCTTAGGTATGATAATGTACTACTCGTATAACACTCAATGTTGCATCAACGACGTGTTTCAAAACAGCTCACCGATATAAAAAGAAAGATTGACTGTAATTTTTAAAATGTTTTCTGTGTATTCTATCCCATCAAAAACATAAATGTGAAATGAGAGCCAACTTCAATATTATGTATGATATATGCCTTGGTTGTTGACTTCAACGACAAAAGAAGTGAGATCTAAATAGTAGTAATAAGTACCTACTAAAACTGATATGTTTGGATTCAAAAAAATTAGGGGTGGTATTCCACTCGTTATACATATTAAGAGGGGGTATAAAGGTAAATCACCAATCGTAGATTTGATTTTAACACTAGAAGATAAACCACGATTTACCCGAAAAAAATATCATAGATACTACAGCATACTTGAAAGGGACTGGCTTAAGCGAAAACATAATATATTAAAATTTTATCGATAAAATAAAATCACAAACTTACGTCTACTTTTCAACTAGAATCAATTTATTTTCAATTTGACGCATATTACTGAGCCAATATTTTAACACATAATATCAAATTATATTACCGAGCGACTGTATTAGCGATTTGAAAAAAAAATGTATATTTTACGAGTAAATAAACTAAAACTAATTCGGCGCTTACGACATTCTTATTCCGTGCAGAACGCTCCAGTCTGTCGCACCTGACCCGAGGTAACAGGCATGTTTTGTTTCATCGATTAGTCGCGATCACTCTGTTGAGACGAGAGGACTGTTTCTGTGCTCAGGGCGCCGAGAAAATATTTCGTTAAAATATAATATTATTATCATAATATTGTTATTATTTCTTTTCATTGGTGATGAGTAGTCTCACCTTGAAATATCGACCCTTACGCATTAACTTTAGAGCTCACTATACAATGTATTAGAAGCGCTGAAGCAATGACGGCGACGCGGGTACCGGGTATAGTATATGCAAAACAGAACGATGCTTTTGACCACTCGTATTGGTGGCAGTATGTATAGTAATTTTTTTTCACAGTACATACATAATTAAGTTGAATTAGCTATTCTGGAAGTATTGTATCATACTTCGTATATTACCGTACAAACTTGTGATTTACAATTATTTTGTATTTCAGAACTGCTGCAGCTCGTAAATGTCGTAATATCTCACAAGCCGATGAATGCTATCCGGTCAAACTCGTACGCAAAAATCTCTCATCAACTCTGTTAGTTCGTTACAGTTGTTTAATTTAAAGCTTTTTATAAAAACCATAGAATGTAAACATAATATTGATTTTTTTATATGTTAACACATGAAAAGTCTGTCGTTGCTGACTGTACAATCCAGCTCGAAGATCTCGTAGATCTCGAAGAGCTCGCAGATGAAATGCCTCGCGATACCTGAAAAATGAATGTAAAAGCTTATTTCTATAAAAATGAACTTGAATTTGGTCCAGAATTATCTTTTCAAATATTTTACTAAATGTAGGTAGCACAGAAATTGGTCTAAAGTTAGTGGGGTCAGATGTGCTACCTGATTTGTATAATGGAATTACTTTACTGTGCTTCATTAGGTCAGGAAAAACACCACAGTCAATACATTCGTTAAATATGCAAGCTAAAACTGAAGCTATTGTCTCAATAACGGATTTAGTGACGTCAACGGAATTACCCCACAAATCAGCAGTCTTTTTTTTATTAAGAGTGTTAAAAGTTTTAATTATATCTCTAAAATCAATTTTTTGAAAACTAAAATGGTTTTCACTAGGTTTGACATTTTCCTTTAGAACCGCTTCAGCTACAGTGGGGGACGAGTCCAAAGTCTTTGTAGTTGAAACTGGAATATCAGTAAAAAACTTCTCAAATGCCGCAGCAACATCAGCATCAGAAGTTAAGATTTGATTTTCGAAGCTCAATTTGTACTCATTGTTACGACTTTTGACATTTCCAGTTTCACTATTTATAATATTCCATGTCATTTTTATTTTGTTATCACTTAGCTTAATCTTTGAACTCAGGAATTTTGCCTTTGCTAATCGACATACTGTTTTAAATAACTTAGAATATTTTTTGACATACAATTTGAAATCTTCACTGGTGTTATAGTTGCGTTCATCATATAGCTCATAAAGTCGCTTTCTACTTTTGTGGATACCAATTGTAGCCGATTCACTAAAAGTAACAGTACCACTAACCGAGATCATCTTTGAAATAAAAGTTTTATTAAATTCTAAACAATATTTATGAAAGAAATCATTATAAAATTCATTTGGGTTATCATTATATTCTACATAACATAATATTATCATAGAGATTGTTTTGAAGCGTTCTAGACGACCTGCAGTTTTTGGTACAACAGTGATAATCTGTTTCTTCACTTGCTGACACTGATGTGGAAGGCTGACCATTTGGCCACAATGATCAGAGTCTAGTTTATTAATAATGAGTTTACAGAGGTACTAGATCAGTGTATATATTATCGATACAAGGCCGAAGTGGCAGTTATTCTAGTCGGCTCCAAAAATAAATTATTCAAATTATATGATTGAAATAAATTTTTAATTTTGATAGAACCTGTAGACTTTTCTAACAAATTAATATTAAAATCACCGCAAACAACTATCTTTTTACCTACATTGCGGATTTTATATAATGATTCATCCATTACTTTTTCAAAATAATCATACAATGCTGACGGAGGCCTGTATACACTTAATACAACAAGTCGCTCCAGCTCCACACAAGCTATTTCTATTTTTTGCTTAACCGAGAGGCTCATTATGTCTTTTCTTTCCTTTAATTTTAACTTATTATCGACTATAATTAAGGAGCCACCATGAATTGAATTTACTCGACTGAACGAACTACCTACCAAATGATTATTAAAATTGAACATGAACTGATGATCTTTAAGCCAGTGTTCAGTAATACACAGAATATCAACTTTATTATCGTTCATGAACAATGCAATCTCTGGATCTTTGCCCATCATTCCTTGAATGTTTTGGTGAACCATACTGATTGACTGAACATTTTTAATAATTGTAGGTTGAGACGGGCTTTTCTTAGAATTAATTACACATTTATTTAAAATATTACCAAACATTTTGCAAGAGAATTCCTCTTTTGTCTTATGATTTAATTTAAAATCGTCATTAAAGAAAAGCTTTGTAAAAAAGCTTATTATAAAGTGTCTGATTACATTCAAGACAAAACAGCATGGGTTAAAAATGCTTCAATCACCCCAACAGGTATTTCTAATTTAAAATATTGTTAAGTAATTTTAAACTTGTATAACTTGATAACGGCATATAATTTTGTAAATGTCGTTACTTATATTAAAACTGTGGAGTTTCTTGCGCCCATTCTTCTCCACAACTAAAAAATAGACGTCCTGAATGGGTAGTAGGTAAAAAAAATGTTTGGACGATTCAAAAGTACTTTTCTAAAGTTTATTTGAATACAAAATATTTGACACTTTGACTTTGACTTTGATTACAGAAAGTCTGTTTATCTTAAGTGTAAACAATATTTTAGTTTTTTTTACCATTAAAAAAACAATAAAATTTTTCATTAAATTTCAATAGTAAGTTCTATAAAGATTGTTACATTTTAAGACAAGTTAGAATGAACAGACCTTAAATACATAATTTAATGCAAAAATGTTTTAACTTACCTTCTTTCTGTCTGTTCTTTGCAGTACAGGTACAAACCAGGGAACGAATTCTGAAAAAAAAAATGTAAACCTATGAATCTATGTAAATAAAGCGATATTTTTGTAATAAAATTAGACTTCTTTTTTTTACATTGTCGACACTCTTTGAAGAAGAGATATAACAGTAAGAGCACTTACACACGAGCAGCACTTTGGTATCAATAGAGGTAACTGTAGCGTCGGATGGTAGGCCTTTGACCTTTAACGTGTCGACAGCAACCGCTGACTGTTGCAGTTACTTCTGTCGATAGCAAAGTGCGACTGAAAGGGATAATATAATCTACATGATACAAAAAATAATCTACATAATACAAAAATGCTTAAAGATTTCATGGCACCTACGCCTTTATAAAATAAAACAATATTAAATATTTAAAGTAGCAATATATAATAAAAATATATGATATCATTACTTACCTTTGCGTATTATTTACCACCAGCAAAGAGTATTTTAGTGTTTCGAAGTACAGCTAGGTGATCCGACTCGCACTTAGCCGGTTTTTATCTGATTATTTTAGGTATACTGTGCGCGATCGCACTAAACACGAGTACACACGAGGGAGCGACCTGCCAATTTGTTGCGTTGGCCGCCACGCCGTACGCACGGACGAAAGCGGGGCGTGAAAGGGGCGCGGGTGGAATCTGTTTTTTTTCTAGGTTTATACGCCCTCTTAACGTAAAGACCTTAAAATTCACATAAAGACCGGCTGTCATCAATTTTGATTGCTGATTCTTACATTACAGGCATCTATAAGTAAGTGTTCCTAATAGAATCAAATTGATAAAAATTTACTAGTTTTTGATCTATGTGGATGCCAAATTTGAATTTTCTAAGTCATCTGGAACTGGGTTAGAGTTTTGATCTATCTATAGATCAGTCAGTCAGTCAGTCAGTCAGTGATAAAATTGATGACGATTTTTGGACGTTAATATTTAAATAGCCGTTTGAGGTGTTCATGAAATTTGGAGCACATAATATGTATCTCGCAAGTCTCAATATAAAAGCCAAATTTGACATGTTTTTGTGATATAGTTTTTGAGTTAAAAGTGGCTCCAAATGGCTCGTGTAATATATTACACACGGTGCTGCTCGACAGTTCTGTTAGCTTGAACTTGGCTTGACACGCTACTGCGTGTAGATTGGTAATGTCACGTATTTGTATAATCAGGCCATCTATAATTAGTTATAATGTAAGTAAACAAACTCCCTAATCTATAACTAGTAAACTTCTAAAAAAAATGTCGCGTTAAATGTGCAAACTGTATTATTATTATCGTGTTACGTGGTATCATTATCTTGACGCGAGGTTTAGGACACTATTTGCAGTTTTAGATAACACTCGATATTTTTGGAAGCTCCACGATCCTTAACCTTGCTTGTAGGCATCAGTCATATCATTAAAAATTAAGGAGACCCACAGAAGGTAATAAATAAATAAATAAATAATAAATAAATTCTTATTCAGAACTTTTACAGGGTAAGCTTAATGTACAATTAATATTGCACATATGGAATTATGAATCGTTTCCTTTTGTTTACACATTTTTATTGTATGCTGGCCACACTCAATTAGCTTAATTATTTTTTACCTCTGGCTACTCTGCCACTTCCCTTGTTCCCGCTACGCTGCACGGATAAGTTATTCGTTCTACTCCTAAAACTAATAAACTCAATAAGTTAAAATAAGTATCGCATTTTATTTATACACTTAATGCATACCGCACTCGAGTAACCCACACAGACCCTCTCACGAACACGAATATCGGAACAGCTCAGACCAATCCGAGCGCAGCTGTCGCAAGATTCCGTGTCCATGAAAGGTTCTCTGTGTGCGTTGCTCAGCGCGTTTGTATGAAGCTTATCTTCTATTCTCCTTATTTAGTGATATCATGGTAGTCATTTAGAGCAGCTAAAACTAGTGTGTGGCCAATGTTTTAGATTAGAAGCATCACCAGTCCACAGAATAACTAATAGTACTACCGGCATCACGCACGATATTGTCGAAAACTATAAATAAATATTACTTACCTATTAATTTTTCATTGACAAACTTATTTTCTAGACTAATATGAATGTATGTAGGTATGTATGTATGTTTGTAACGAATAAACTCAAAACTACTGGGTCGATTTAAAAAAATCTTTTACCATTAGAATACTATACTCGTATTAGCGCTGAGTAACATAGGCTATATTAAAAAAAAAAAGAAAAAAGAAATGCCGGGTCAGTTAGTAAAATATAAAAACGAAATACAAAATAGGTGATAAATAAAAATAAAATATGTGCCTCAGCAAGGATTATCCGAGGACTTTCGGATGAAGTACGCTTCGTTTAACTTTCTGATGTCACCTGTGCATGTGAGATCAAAGCCAAGTGCTTACCTTATATTTACTTATGTGTAAACAACGGACTATTATCGCTTCAAATAAATTAAATTCATATCGAAGTATTGTATTCTATCCATCCTTTATACCCTCTGTTTTTTCTACAAACGCAATCCTATGTTTATGCATAATTCTAGCAGCCTGGGCTTGTAAAGTGGTTTAATAACATAAAGCAAGCCACTTGACACTTGTTTTACTTCCAAAAATTCTACTAGAAACACATTCTCGAATGTAAAAAGATATTTCCTGCTAGTACTGATGATTGCATGTGTGTAGGTAGATAGTTGAGGTAGGTAAATGAAATATAAGTACTGACTTCTTTTTTTACGTTTTATTTTTAAGTGCTAATTGCTGCACTGAAGCTGAATTAAACATTTAAAATGAAGATAGAAGAAATTCAGCGCTTAAGTCAGAATTCCCGGTAGCATAATGGTCAGTGCAGCTACTCATATTGCGGAAGACCCAGGTTCGATTCCTGGCTGGGTCGGGTGGGTATTTAACTTTTTCACTGTATTTTGTAAATATTTAATAAGTACTGACATCACACTAGTTTATAAAATAACATATTACAAAACTGTGTCAAATACTACTAGGCTTAAAGTGTCAAAGACTGATACCACTACGATATATGATATCATCACTATCATCATCAGCTCATTTTATGTCCCCACTGCTGGGGCACGAGCCTTCCCTATGGATGGATAGAGAGAACGGGCCATAAACCACCACGCGGGCCCAGTGCGGTGCGGTGGTTGTTAACGACTGCTAATGCAGCCGGGACCAACGGCTTTACGTGCACGACGAAGTACGGTATAAATATATGATGTGTTAATTTTAATTTTAATATATCCATTACTATAATAGTAATACGAACAATTTCCCTTCATACGCATAGTACCAGAAACGCAAATTACTTTATACGCGGATTGCCAGAAGTGCATTTCGCATATTACCAGATAAGCAAATTACCAGATACGCATATGACCCAATTTTGTTTCGCAAATTACCAGATACGCATATGACGCGATTTACCTAGGATTTACAGATAAACTGCTGGTAAAAGTCCAAATTTCGGCATTTCCCCATAACGGCTTGGTAAATCTTAGATTTTACACCGGTACCTAAATTCTAGGATTTACCGCACTTCAGGCTTTTACAGTAGGTACCTAACAGGGTCCCGTTCGTCTATTTCCCTGAACATCCATTCCCCGTGTGTACTTAACATGAATAAAATTTAAGTAATTAACGGATAAAACTAAGACTGGTGAAACTAAGTTTTTGCAGACAATTTGTGTAAGTTCCAATATTTCCAATTCGTGGAATTTTTTCAACACTGTTTTTTTCAATTTGTCTAATTTGTTCGCAACAAAGTTAGCGTAAATTTATATATAACCATAATCATAAATATAGCTTGCCTAATTTTTAACTGATAATATTTGTAAAAATATTAAGATCTGATGTTGATGACGTAATTGTCGACATTGAATAGGGCTCATTTAGCTTAAAGAGTAAGAGTAGACAGTGTTGATTAGTTTCGGCGAGTTGGACACCACGATAGCATAGTTGGTAGTGCATTTGACCCGGCATGACATGGAGTACGGGTTCGAATCCCGCTCGTGGAATTTTTTCAACATTTTGCCTTTTTTCAATATCTATTACTTATCAGAACTTAATCTATACTAATATAATAAAGCTGAAGAGTTTGTTTGTTTATTTGGTTGAACGTGCTAATCTCAGTGCGAAATACTGGTTCGAATTGAAAAAATATTTTTTTGTTGAATAGTCCATTTATTGAGGAAGGCTATAAGGCTATATTAATTACATTACGCTATGACTGATAGGAATGGAGCAGCAATCGCTAATTAAAGCGAGTGAAACCGCGGGGCACAGCTAGTGTTAAATAGAGATGCCAGAAAAATTAGACTTGATAAAAAAAACTGTTAATATTTATAATACGTACTTTCAAGATTTGTACACAGGTAGGTACCCACACTAAAACTAGAATAAAGAGTTGAGGATAATACCTATATGCGGTGATCCGATGAGTCACGTGCGGTCATGAAATAATTACGGAGTCACTGAACTTTCATTGTCTAATTGAATCGTTTAAACGGTCTACAAACTTTTTTAGTACCTGATTGCCAACAAATGTAAAATAAGGAAAAACAAGCCACTGGCATAATGATAAGCGCGTGACTTTCATCCCACCTTGAAGGTTGGAGGTGGAAGCACTTTTCGTCCATAATCGCAACTGTAAATGTATACATTTGTAATGTATTCTCTCTTCTTCCTAATCGTTCCCTCACTGCTGAGGATCGTAACTCCGCTTCATCAGGTCAACTAGCTGTCTCCTCGGTTGCGCTCAGTCGCTTGATGAAGTGCGGCACTGACGGGCATCTCCAGATTTTCGGAGATCTGGTCTGGCCAGGCAGCGCTTGGGGCTCCGGCCTCTGGGTCTTTTTCCTTCTGTTTTTTCCGTCACCATCAGACGCTCAAGGTTATCTACACCTCTTCGTGCAACTTGACCGAAATATCGCACCACGCGTTGCATGGAGATCGAAGACAGACGCTGTGTATTTTCTATTTTTAGTTGTTTTAGGATCGAGACATTTGTACGATGGGCCGTATTTTTAGCATACGGCACCACCACCACATTTCAAAGGCATCGATTCTCTCTCTGCCTGTCAGTGGCTTTTAGCATCCATGTCTCTGCGCCATACAAAGAGATGGAGAAGACAAGTGTGCGAACAAGATGATTGCTGTCTTTATCCCATGCCAATTCGTCTTCGTATTTCTGGTTCACAGCTACCTCTATTTGTAACGAAGGAGGTATTGGAAATGCTCTACGGTCTTGTACTCTTGCAAAAGGCCAGTGCGGTGGATGGCCGTAAAATGGTCAATCACCTTGAGCTTGGTGTTCGACTTGTTTATGGCGAGGCCCATGTCTGGGCTGATAGCTTCCAGATGGTTCAACAGTTCCGCCATTTCTGCTTCTGATGATGCAAAGAGTGTGGTGTCATCTGCGTAGCGGAGATTGGATATGTGGACTCCATGTATTTTGACGCTATCTTTCCAATTTTCAAGCGTTTTGCGCATTTTGTACTCGCCATATATATATATTGAATAGAATGGGAGAGATTACGCATCCCTGGCGAACGCCCCTGGGTAATTTAAAGCGCTTGATGTTACGTCACCAATTGTCACCGTGTCATATCCAGACTCATAGGGATTGCGAATCAGCACTACAAGGTGTACAGGCACTCCCGTCTCTGCTAAAACCTCCCACAGCTTCTCCCACCTGACACTGTCGAAAGTCTTTTGGTAGTCCACTAAACTTATAAAAGTTGGGATGTTATATTCGTAGCATTTTTCTACTATGGAGCAGCATGTTAAGTATCTGTTCTCTGGTACCTTTTCCCCTGACAAATCCTGCCTGCTTTTGTGGTATCTGCCAGTCCAGTAAAGACCGCAGTCTCGACTTGATAATATGCAGTAGGATTTTGCTAGCATGTGATGTTAGAGCTATTGTTTTATAGTTGTTACAGTTATGCACTGAGCCCTTTTTATGTAGAGGAAGAACAGCAGAGATGCAGTGATGTATTCACCTTTTTATTAATTTACAATGCAATTTACACAGTAGATACGAGTATTTGTACCTTCCTACTGACCAATCATCGTCATTATCAGTTTTTTTATGTCCCCACTGCTGGGGCACGAGCCTTCCCTATGGATGGATAGAGAGAACGGGCCATAAACCACCACGCGGGCCCAGTGCGGTGCGGTGGTTGTTAACGACTGCGAATGCAGCCGGGACCAACGGCTTTACATGCCTTCCGAAGCACGGAGGAGCTCGAGATGGTAATTTTTGGTCACCCATCCCATGAGTGGCCTAATGAGAAAGTTGCTTAACCTTAGCAATTGCAGACAGGGCGCGTTAACCACTGCGCCATCGAGCTCCTCACTGACCAATAAAACAATTAATTTTATTACGCGAAATTCAAATTAAGCCAATACCCATCAATTGTAGCGATGACTTGAATTGATGGTGGCCTTTGCTTAGCAGTGGGATTGTATATGGGCTATTTACTTTACCTACTTTGCTTTTTTTAAGCGAAATTTACAGTGATTTCAATTGTGGAGTATCTCTTTAAAATTGAGTAATTTACCCGGTAATTTACTAATATAAAGTATTAGAGTAAAGATAAATAAATAAAATAATATAAAGAGCACACAAAATGCTCCCTCTCCCCTAAATTTCGCTGTGCCCGACCGGATCCATATTGTTTCTAATACGAATTATTTTCTTTCATCTTTATATTACACTAGCGGCCCGTCCCTGCTTCGCACGGGTGAACTTTTTTTTAATATAGCCTATGTTACTCAGCGCTAATGTAACATTCTCATGGTGAAAGAATTTTTTAAATCGGTGCAGTAGTTTTTGAGTTTATTCGTTGCAAAGCATACATACAAAAATACAAGGGTTTCCTCTTTATTATATTAGTATAGATAAGGGAAAGCAATAAAGAAATTGAAATTAAAATTGAATTTGCAATACGATAAGTTGCGTGTCAGGTCATTTACGAATCATGATTAATTATTTCTCATTTCTGGTATCATTCGTTGAAAAGTAACGAGAGACCGGAAACGCGCTGTCTGAATGTGTTATTTTCTTTATATTTTTTTCATTGAAGCATACTGCTTTGGGTTTTTATAGCATACTGCTTTGGGTTTTTATAGCATACAACTAGCGATCCGCTCGCGACTTCGGCCGCTTGTGTGAACACCAAGTAAAAAAATTAATCTTAGAATCTATTTAGGTATATCTTACCTTCCATCTTTATACTCAAACACACAGAATTTATATAATATGTCTATTAATCCATCGTTTGACGTCTGCTATGAATACAGACACAATAGAATTTTAATTGTTTAGGGTACTGATCAGTGCTCGTCGCATGATTCATACCGACAGTCATGTATCAGGAATTAACCCTTATAATTTCAGATGGATGGATGGATTTTTTAAAGTATGCAAACGTAATAATGAAAATATAAATAATATAACAATATAAAATGTGTATAAATGACAAGAACAAATAACGACCGGTCCGCACTTTTCCTCAGTATGGTAATCGATGGCGACGGCGCGGGCGTTGCGTCACCCACAACACAATATATCAAATATCGGAACGGGTTGTGCAACTTATGTCACCGATTCACGACAGGCTATCACAGTACCTGGGGCGAGTTTTATTTGCCATTCTTTCACGTTAGCGAAAACGGCAATTTATATGCAGTTGAAGCAGCGCCTAGCGCCTCCACGGTGTGAGACTGTGCACGCGAAGAGAGTTAACATTTTGATAAAAAAAACATAACCCTCCTTCTGACGCAGTCGGGTAAAAAAAGTCAATTAAAACCTACTGAGACATGATTTACTTATAAACTATAATAAAATTATAAAGAGGAAACCTTTGTATGTATGTATGTATGTATGTATGTATGTATGTATGTATGTATGTATGTATGTATGTATGTATGTATGTATGTATGTATGTATGTATGTATGTATGTATGTATGTATGTATGTATGTATGTATGTATGTATGTATGTATGTACGTATGTATGTATGTATGTATGTATGTATGTATGTATGTATGTGTGTATGTATGTATGTATGTATGTATGTTTACAACGAATAAACTTAAAAAGTAATGGACCGATTTAAAAAGTAGGTTTTGTAGGTCGCGGTAGCTCAGCGGCAAGAGCATTGGACCGGACTCCCACTCCAAGGATCCACTATGCAGATCTTAATAATTATGTCAGTAATTCGAGGAGCAGATTCAGGATTCGGAGGAGCTCGAGTGGTTAACGCGCCCGGTCTGCGAGTGCTGAGGTGAAGCAACTTTCGCAAAGGCCGGTCATCGGAGGGGTGACCAAAAATTTATCATCGCGAGCTCCTCCGTGCTTCGAAAGGCACGTTAAGCCGTTGGTCCCGGCTGCATTAGCAGTCGTTAACAACCACCAATCCGCACTGGGCTCGCGTGGTGGTTCATGGCCCGTTCTCCCTATCCATCCATAGGGAAGGCTTGTGCCCCAACAGTGGGAACATAAATGAGCTGATGATGATGATGATGATGTCAGTAATTATTATCACCAATTAGTTAAATATACGTGTGTGCCAGGCAGTTGCATACATAGTGAACAAAATTATTTATTTCCATGTTTATTATTGTCTGATTTATAAATTCTTGGCCGGCTTACCTTCGCCGTATTTCGACCCCTCGCCACTGCTGTTTTGAAACCTCGTGGTAACGCCCTTGATTAACATAGTAACTATCTATTAGGAACTTCAACTGTGCCCTGATTTTATGATTCAGCTCCATCATCAGCATATAAATTACTTTGGCTATACTGTGACTCAGGATTTCCCATAAGGACCATATTGATGACATAAGAAGACTGAATTTAGATCATTGTCGTTGACGCAGTAGCTACCGCGTCCGGTCTGTAATTGCTTGCTAAGGCTAAGCATTTTTCGCAAGGGCCGAAATCATCGGATGGGTGAGCAAAAATGTATCATCTCGAACTCCTCCGTGCTTCGGAAGGCACGTTAAACCGTTGGTCCCAGCTGCATGAGCAGTCGTTAATAACCACCGCACCGCACTGGGCCCGCGTTTTGGTTTATGGCCCGTGCATGTCCATGCATATGGAAGGCTCGTGGGGGCATAAAATCAGCTGGTGATGGTGATGTAATGAAGAAACTTGCAAATTTGACATTTAAAACTATTTCGAAACATGAAATATAAATGCATTTATCCAACACATGTGTCATGTTACTTCCTCTGCTATTTCCGTTTCATTTACAAATCATTTTCACAACACATGATCGTTTTCGACAATAGAAGGCTGGATAACTGAATTTATTGTACAATTACATAACAATGTACGAGTATTATCGAAACGTGTTATAAATATAGCATTTGAAATAGTATTTAATGTAGCTGAAATAAAGATGACTGAACTTACTGGTGAGGTAGTGGGTAATTTACAACGGAATGCAAACTCTTTTAACACGTGGAACTAAATATGTTATTGTTATTTCAAAGGCATGTTTAACAGAATTTCGGCATTTAAAGTCATAAATAAATCTTTATTGATATTCTACAATAAGGTTGTACTCGTAACTCGTAACGGTATTTATTATTTTGAAAAACAAATGTTGAAATAAGTGTTGGCATCGCAACATAATTTGCGTAAAATTTTATATTACATGGGTATTTATTATATCTTCAAATAAGCTATAAATTTTCGTATTTATATTATTAATCGTTAAGCAGTCGGCGCTCTTATTTCATAAATTTTGGATCACAACAATGCTAGTAGCAACACTGTTACTATAGTGACATAAGATAAAATAAATTAAATTAATTAAAAGAAAGAATTAGGGATGATAGCTAGACAACTTAAAACGGTGGTCTCACTACTATACCATTTATTGGTAACCTTTAAAGTCTTGGCACTTAACCCAGAACCAAGAATAGTATCGACATGAAACCATTCAGAAATACAAGCGAGCTGCTTATAAACAATCGCGGTTACAGCTAACAGCCAATTAGTATGTAGTTAAATTCTGTTAATTTTAACTGTTCACAATGACCGGACAAACTAAAATAAATTAATTGCATATAAATTAGTTGCACTACTGAGCAAAAGCCTGCATCACCGAAATCAAGTCATCGCTACAATTGATGTGTCCCTTATAGACGGGTCAGGTGGGTTACTCTTAAAACGCAATTGCAATAATCAATTTCCAATCCCAAATCTAAAAAATTCAAATGGCACTCTTAAAAGCGATAATAGCGCTACATTGGAATTAAATTGCGTGGAAATTGAGTAAACAAATTATTATCGAGATGGGGCGTTCCGAAATTGCGAAACTTATCCCAATATCGATACATATTAATCGCATTGGAATTGTATTGATATTGAGTTTGCGTCAAGAGTAGCCTACCAGGTGAAATCTTTTCAATTTATAAAAGTTTCAACTGTTCTTTTACTAACCGCGGGGGGACAGATGAAATTTTTTCTTCCCACCTGTCACTCTGGGGGACACAACTGGGTGACACATGGAAATATTAATATTCCAGTCTATTGGCTTAATTACCACGCTTGCCAAATGCGGGTTGTGATCACAAACTTGGGACACCCACGTTTCATTTTGGTATTGTGATCGATGCTATAGATGGCAAAATTTCATTATAATTTCACTCGAAATGATACGATACGATAAGATATAGCACACACTCAACGCTAAATTAAAAAGTTGGGATAAGTACTGATACTAGCTATAACTTAAATAAATATTTGGGTTTCGTGCTTATATATATTTATTTACAAAATTTTAAAATGATTTTGCTATATGTCTTCTTTTTTAAGCTCGTGTCAGCGTAACGTTTTCCATTCACCTCCAAGCTCATTCATTTCTTCTGTGTAAGACACATGTTCCTTCTCTGTAATTTGTTCCATATAAGCTCTTCTTCTTCTCCCTTATAGGTGGAACGACGACCTTCGCAAAGTGTCTGGCAAGAGCTGGATGAGAGTAGCCGCGGACCGTGCTGAGTGGCGTGCCCTTGGAGAGGCCTATGCCCAGCAGTGGACTAGTATAGGCTGATAATGTGATAATCAAGCTCTTATTGGTCCTTCTCTCTTTACTTCTATCTATTCTTCAATGGTAGTTTTAATGAAGTCGCGTTTTAAGCTGCGTTTTCACCAGAGATGTGCGAGGTAGCTAAGCGATGCGCGAGGTAAATATCCACCAATAGAAGAATTCCATTTTCCATTTCTGCAAGGACAATGAAGGAATCCTATTGGTGAATTTTTACCTCGCACATCTCTGGTGGAAACGCAGTCCTATCAAGTGGTCAATCATCTTTCCTCTTCTGTTTTCTGTATGTAGCGTGCAAAAATTTACAATAACAAATTAGCAGTTTACGCTGACGGAACTCTCGCATTCAGACCAGGATGCTGTGAGTGGATGTTCGTGTAGAATTCTAAATTGAGTGATCCTCCAACTACTTCGGCTTCATTAGGCTGTCCGCAGCAGGGCCATTGTTTTGATTCCCTAAAAATAGGACTCGAGGTTAGTCGACTCGCTACTAAACTTGACGGACGTTTCATTGTATGGAACAGGTTTGTTCAAAGTTCGAAACCTTGAATTCGAAAACAAAAAGCAGTTTCTTGTTAGAGATACCCTGAGATACCTTTGACTAATCAAAGTGGTAGACTTTACTATACTCAGAGTTAATATGGCTATCAAATAACGTAGGTACATATAGTCAGATGAAAATGTTACTTGGGAGTAATGACAGGAAATGCCAGTTTGTTTTCAAAAGTGTCGATTATTTGTGACATTCTCGAGCGCACCAAATTTAATTTTCTAACTTTATGTTATAAAAAACCTTACTACAATTAAGTATTACACACACAAAATAACACTTAAATCAGTTAAGTTTCCACAATTACATTAAACAAACATACAACAATAACGCAATCTCACACACATACACACACATTTTATATATATTAACAAATTAATTAGTATATAACAATCATTTTTAATACATTCATACCGATAACAAAATTAAATTATAAGTTACTAGTATCAACAGTGAATTGTGAAAAGTATTTTTGGCCCAAAAAAGGTGCGCTAACGCGTAGGGCAGGCTGGTTGTCAATACCTACGCAACGGAGCGCAGCAAGCCACGGTTCATTAACTTTATGATATCGCATAGAACATTAATTCTCTCGTTGGTGCAACTGCACATCAGTTCATTAAAAATATGTTTATTTTAAACAAAACCAGAGAACAGTATCCTGATCGGAAAGGAAATCCTCAGCAGGCCCCACTAATATTTGTAACATTCTTAGCTCTTTTATAAAAAATCATAAAAGAGAAATAACGGTAGCCCCTTGAGCGTCGATCGACCACCGATAACAATTAAAATTCCATTATGTCTGGTATTCGCGCGCTCGAGCTTTTAAATCTTATTAGATCTTCCAGAATCTAAAATATAAAAAGAAACAATCGGTTTAAAAAAAAAAAATTTTTAGGAATAAACATTTCTTATCAATGGCAAAAAATTCTTGGCAAAAAGCTATGATACAATACCTGAGGCTATTGTTTGTTCTTTAATCAATCACTGAGTCAGTCGTTTTTGTCTCTATGCCAATAGTTGTCATGTAAGCGCATAATAATTATATACTTCGTTATAATACTCGTATTGCTGCGTTTTTTGAGGCAATTGTCTCATATTTATGATGATGACGATATATAAAATAGCTGTATTTTAAAGGCATTTAACAATGCAACACGACACAAACAAACATTTATTGAAAAGGTGACACAACGTAATTAATTTATAAATCGAATGATCGATTGTTCATCCTAGACGAAATCGCGTTTCCTGTCTACATCTAGCTATATAGCGGCCTTGCGGCGCTATGTTTGCACATCCGCGCACTAATGATTCTGCAAGATTGTTACAAGGAATCTTAAACGGAACTTGTTTGTCCCGTTTCGCGTTCTTGGACAAGTTGATAGGAGCCTAGACGATAGCTGGAAATAGGTATTTAAAGGTTCTTGTCTTTAACATTACATCCGGTAATACTGTGATGACTATCTGTAGTCAATAGCAAATATTTCTTAAAAGGCTGTCCTTTTCATTTAATACACCGTGACTGGCTAGACGACGGACGCGTCAAAGGAGGTGTATAAGAAGCCGATACCTGTTCCATTATAAATTAAAAAAAACACCACCTTATTTTTTTTACTTTTTTCCTAACTGAAATGGTCTTTCTGTTTATTTACAATTTACTACGCGGGCGAGCGAAGCGACTAGCGAGGCGTTGTCCGCGCGTGCGGTTGACCTTACTCGTGCGTGTAGTACATGCGGAATGTCGATAGTTCACTTTTTTAAAAACGCGTAGGTAATAACTCGCGTGTTTTAAAATTTGCTATAACCTTTTTTAACTAAAAGGGATGTAGTTAACTTACTAGTTTACCTCCTTAAGAGGAAACACTAAGGTCGTATGATTACATGAAAAGTAGAAAAATTCAACGTTTCGTAGTCCCCTGTTTCCTCCTCCAAAACTGAACCGATTGAATTACTTTTTTCATTAAAAATTAAAGGAAGACTTTGGCTGTGTCCCTATGTTTTGCTTTTTTTCATAAATTAATTATTAAAAAAGATATGAACCTTTAAAAACCTTAAAAATTGGCCAGATTTTTGCTGTGTTCAGATATCCAGCAAACAAATTTGACGAGATTATATAAAAAAAACAAAACATAGGGACACAACCAAAGCTTTTCTTTAATTTTTAATGACAAAATTAATTAAATCGGTCCAGTTTTGGAGGAGGAATCAGGGGACTATGAAACGTTGATTTTGTCTACTTTTCATATAATCAGTCAACCTTAGTGTTTCCTCTTAAACGCGTCCGTCCTCTAACTTGTCACGGTG
This sequence comes from Eudonia mercurella, assembly GCA_963082485.1. Taxonomy (NCBI): domain Eukaryota; kingdom Metazoa; phylum Arthropoda; class Insecta; order Lepidoptera; family Crambidae; genus Eudonia; species Eudonia mercurella. The sequence goes on along the minus strand of OY720039.1, from coordinate 17,607,217 downwards.
TATATTGGATTTTTTCTCTATCTATGGGGAAGCGATTGGCCTAGATGGTAAGTGACGATAAGGCCGGTGGAGGCGCACTGTACCCGGATCCTAGACAACTAAAGAACTGGGTGTCTATCTTATCTTTAACTATAATCTTTTACACGTATATTTTACACTGGTGTCGATATCGGCAAAGTCGTCTGTTCATTTTGTCCTGTTTGTTGAATTCCAAGTCCAATTTTAGATTACGCTAACTCGGTCGAATGGTGAAATAACTTGTACTAATCACTCACTGTTACTCAATTAACCCCTACATATAAATAAACTAATTTTACCTCTGTATAATATTACTGTAGATATAAACATCATCTTCCGCTGGTTTACGTAAAAGCTCTGAGTCACCACGAGTAGTACGCAAACGGAAGAGTGGCAAATATTCGCTTGATAGTTTAATAAACACAACCACTAACATTTTACCACTAGGTATCTGTCTATAAGGTCACATTTTATCAACTGCAAATATTTCGAGAATAAATTCAATAACATATATAACTATTTTTATGAAAAAACCTAAAATTTTTAATTTTAATTTTAGATTAAAAAGAAAATATTGCACTTTCGGTAGTTTCAATTCAAAGGAGCCGAAACAGAGAGGCCGCAATGCCTTCACCGCTTACACGTACCCCTAGTTTCATTCAAAAAACCGACAGAGAGGTCGCTCTTAAAAATATTACAATTTTTGTGTCAGGAAAAGTGAAAAAAAAACTAGCCTGAATTTTTAAAAAAATGATTTAATTAAATGTTTAGTCAAAATATTTGCAGTTGATAAAAAGTGACCTTATATAGATAATACTTTTATTGCAACACAATAAAACTAAAATTGAACATAAAAAACGTTATTTTAAAAAGTTAAAATTTGAAGCTTCAAAGCGATTTCTTACAAACCAATTGTTGGAAAAGTTAATTTAACTATCTTTAATTTTAAAGGCTAACTATTAAAACAAACTAGAATTAACTAGAACATTGAATAATGTTCGGTTTTTTATAGGCAAGTATGTCACATCCTAGGCCGCATCATCCATCACTTATATGCCGTCAGGTGAGATCGCGGTCAAATACTATCCTAAAAAAATAATTACAACGTGTATAAATTATATATTTTTGTGAGCTACAAAAGTGCCGATAAGTCTTAATTAGCTATAATGATGGCGACGCTAGGTGTAACGTTACAACATGCATCAATATTGTTTTTCCTTTTGATTCCGACGAGTGCGCGGTTTTTTTGCCTTAATTGTGTTCGTCGGCGACTGTTATTATAACATAACATATTATATTATTTTGTATTATAACTCTGTGGTCGTTAAATGAACGATGCAAATAGGAAAACAGGTATAACATAATGAAATTACGAAAATTGACACCCCTCTCATTTTAAGAATACTAAATGGTTTTCGTTTCCACAGCCAAAATAAATAAAATAAAAAATTTTCATACAAATTTTCGTTTTTGAATGATTACGGCTAGTAAACAAAAGTCACACTAGGCACTCAGGGCACAAAATGGGCATCCGGTAGATCGACGTGCTAGGTAATAAATTTTTCTCTTATCTTTCACCTCTGACCCACATTCTGGCAACTAGCGGGGCACCATTTGGGTCGTAATGCGTTTACGCTTTTGGAGCGCTGACCACCAGATTATTTGAACGTAAACAAACGGTAGATGCGTTACGCGTAACAGTACTTTAATGTAAACTAGTGCTGTCTTGCGACATACACCTTTGAACATTTAACTGCTCCTTGTATGAAATTAAACACGTTATAAGTACTGATTTTATATAGTTTATATAGTTTATTTTACATACGTTATTTTATTGGAAAAAAAAAGACAGTGTTGAAAAAATTCTACGAGCGGGATTCGAACCCGCACCCCATGACATGCCGGGTCAGGTGCACTACCAACTATGCTATCGTGGCTCTACTTTACATAATTAATTACATACGTTAATTTGAACTTAATACTTAGTTATATGTTTTAACGTGAATCGGAGAGTACACGATTAAAATTATAAAATACGAGTATGAATAAATGTTATCTATACTAATATTATAAAGAGGAATGCATGTTTGCAACGAATAAACTCAAAAACTACTGGACCGATTTAAAAAAATCTTTCACCATTAGAATGCTACATTAGCGCTGAGTAACATAGGCTATATTAAAAAAAATATCTCAAAATCTTTAAATAAAAGTACACCCGTGCGAAGCCGGGGCGGGCCGCTAGTTATATATAATTTTACGCAACGAACGATACGTAATTGGAAACGCACCTGATTTGGTTTGTCAAAGGGTTCTAGCACGTTTCGCTCGTGTTTTTTTTTACATTTACAAAAAGTTATTAGTAAATTTTCGTGGTTTGGTAAAATAAGTTATAAACGCAAGATCCGTATAACATGTTTAAGTTTTCAATATGTAGATGTTTGCATAAACTATTTATGGTTGTTGAAGGAAACGTATTCAATTTATTTTAACAATAATGCGTTTATAGTCTAATGTGCGCATGATTTATTTGAGAATTAATTTTTTGATAAGTAGTGGTCGCCCGGATGTCGAAATGCGACCGTAGTATACAAAATATAAAATGTATATATTGTTCTATATTTATACTATTTAATTTAAAACGTAATTATACTATCTTTTTACAAAAACAATTTTTACCTTTTTGCATACTTTCTCCAAATGAAATCCAATTAAAATCTCACATTCCTCCGTGCTTGCAATGTGCTTAAAAAAAGATAATAAGTTTTTTTCACGTATTAATATCTATATATTAATTATTAATTATAAATGTAAAACCTTGGCGCTAACATAATATATTTTCTGGCAAACTCTGTTTTTACATCCACTACGGGGAAGCGCTTCAGATGAAGCGTAAAAATCTTTGTTCACAGGAAACGTGAACATGGGCACGTGGGCATGGGCACGTGGGCACGTGAACAAAGACTTTTATGGCAATGAAGCAGTGCCTGCTGGTGGAAACCGAAAATAGTTAAAGTTTGGCAAATAGTCATGCTGTGGTTTGGCCATAATGTAAATTCTTGTATGAATGAAACAAGAATTTGTATGGCCTATTTATGTAGTATTGTTTCACCTACGTTCTTTGTCGCACCGCTTACCAATTTTTCTGCCTAGCCTAAGGGCTAGGGGCGACCTAAGGGTCGGCTGGTTAATGCCATTTGGCACTAAGTCCGCTTTTCACTTATTTTTAAATTTTGCAATAAAGATAAATAAATAATATAAATAAACTCACTCTAGGCACCCCGATGTGAAGATAAAACCAAAAGGAAGCGCACGTCATCCGGAATCCTAAACCAAGCGTACTCGCTAGAAACACATCTAGTCAAAACATATATCATAGAGGAGCTCGATGGCGCAGTGGTTAAGGGAGTGCTGAGGTCAAGCAACTTTCGCAAAGGCCGGTCATCGGATGGGTGACCAACAATTTATCATCTCGAGCTCCTCCGTGCTTCGAAAGGCATGTATAGCCGTTGGTCCCGGCAGCATTAGCAGTCGTTAACAACCACCAACCCGCAGTGGGCCCGCGTGTTGGTTTATGGCCCGTTCTCCCTATCCATCCATAGGGAAGGCTCGTGCCCCAGCAGTGAGGATATAAAAAGAGCTGATGATGATAGTGATGATATCATAGTGGCAGTGTTCGTCACCAGTTTTCGTCGCCAATAAATAATTAATATAAATTTCATTGCAATTTTACTAGATGACAGCTAGGAAGCAGGTAGGTATTTTATTGTCGCTAGTCAAAAAGAAGGAGAAGAAGAAGAAGAAGAAGAAGCCGCTGGATGCGAGCAGCACAAAACCGGTCACTGTGGAGATCCTTGGTCCCCCAAGGCCTTTGTCCAGCAGTGGACGTCTTTTGGCTGAGATGATGATGATGATGATGAAAGTCAAAAATAAGTTACTAAGTCCTACTTCTAATGATTAAAGGAAAAAAGTGTACTACTACCCTACCCTATACAATTATTAATCAAAATTAGATGTGAACTGCTGACACTTGAATATAAACAAATTAATGTATATTAAATTATCAGCGTTTGCTGTAGGGCCATAAATAATAATGATTGATTGGTCCATAAGACGTCGTTCAATTGTCGTTTGACGCGTCGGTTGACCCATTTTCTCAGTTGGCCAACTGTCCAGCATGATGTCGTGTGGTCATTTGCGATAATCAAACTAAGATTTGTTTGAAGGATGTCTCTTGAACTACAATGTTATAGTGTTGCATGTTCGAAAAAACGAGTTAACTTGTAGAAACAAATAAATGAAATGACGTTATTTTCGTAATTTTCGACTTAATAGCAGATTTTCTATCACAATTTTATAATAACGTAAATAACGAAAAAGTAGGAAATTTTGTGATATTTTAAATACATTTAAAATTAAAATTAAATTCAAATTTTAATTTAAGTTTGTAATTCTTGTGAAGTAACAATTTCAGTAGGTACTAAACTAAGCTAAAAGTTTTGAAACTGGTAGATTTATTATCAGTTCTCGAAGCATGTGAGAGGAGCACTTGTGAGAAGTTATTGTTTGTTGCCTCCCCACGATGTCTCTACTACCTAGGTACTATATATAACAATGTACACATAACAATGGGTTGTGGCGAACGCAATGATGAGTTATACGCGCTGGTCGCGCTGGCCTTGTCGTAGGAGAACTCGCAAAAATAAGCAGGCAATTGAACTTCCCAGGCATTTTGAGGTAAGCTTACGACTTCCACCCCAAAGGGCTATTTCATGATCTGGAGGTCTCTCTCGCTGTTTTCCTGGACTTCAACTTGATAATAGGCATCATTAGTTAATATCTTTTAGCCTATGTTACCCGCAAGGTATGTAGCATTCTATCAGTGAAAGAATTTTGGGAATTGGACCAGTAGTAGTTTCAGAGATTAGCCCGACATACAAACAAATAAAGTCACAAACTTTACCTCTTTATTAATCAGTTTATATCTTATGGGTCGGCCTTTCAGTTGTTAAGAAAAACTTGAATTTATATGGCATTGAAGCGGCAACTCCTGGTAACAAACAAGTAGAGTTAAAACATTACGATAAGCTTACTAAGTGACTAATACGAAATCGAACACGTTAACGAAAACGAGAATTTATATGGCAACATTTTAACTCGCCTCGTTGTCACCAGGAAGCACTGCTTTAAACCATAAAAACTCTTGTAATCCGAATGGTAAAACTTGGTCTAGGCTCTCGGTATATATGCTTGTTTACGTGATCGTGATCGAATCATACTAATATTATAAAGCTGAAGAGTTTGTTTGTTTGGTTGAACGCGCTAATCCCAGGAACTACTAGTTCGAATTGATTTTTTTTGTGTTGAATAGTCCATTTATCCCCTTGAGCGTCGATCGACCACCAGGTGGCCGATAACAATTAATTATTGTTGTCCTCTTATTGAGGAAAAAAAAAATTAAAATAATAGTACACACGTGCGAAGCCGCTAGTGGTGACTAAAATGTTGAGATAAAAGCGAGAAGATCTGCATCAAGCGCCATTTTCATCAGCACCATCACCATATCATTTTATGACGTCACTGCTGGCACGAGCCGAGGATGGAGTAACCACAGGGAGAACGGGTCATTACCACGTGGGCCTAGTGCGGTTTAACATGCCTTCCGAAGTACGGAGGAGCTTAGAGATGATATATTTTTGGTCACCTATCCGATGACCGGCCTTTGCGAAAGTACCTAATTTGAGTAATCGCAGACCGGGCGCGTTAACGACAGCGCTAACGAGCTCCTCATTTCATTTACATTTCAATATCCATACAAACTTCAACGCTCTAATTTTTTCAAACCAATAAACTGATTTTATGTCCAAGGGAAATACAGAGATTGTTATTGAAAACATTAAAAAGCTATTTGTATGTACTCGTATGACTGAATTTATGCAATTTAAAATCCACTATGGAAAGTTTCAAATGGCTCTAAAAATAAACGCGAGTAGCTCTGTATTAAGAGTCTCCTTCCTTTTATTGTGTTATGTTTGCGAAAACATTCATACATAAGAGTACATACAATATAGTCTTGTCTGTGAGTACTTAAATTGCAAATAATAACGTTTGTTTGCTATCAGCAAAAAAACTTGTGCATTTTTATACTCTTCTTAGGTCCGGACTCCACCAAAGATGTGCGGAGTGAAGAGATGTATTGTTGGTTGGTTGTTTGATTGATTTTGTTATTTACACGTCACCTCCTGTGTCAATAGCGTTGTTCGTTATTGACCCCGCTTCAAAGTCCTATTGGTTGTTTAAGACATATCGCTTCTTCGCTCCCCACATCTCCGCTCTGATGGAGTCCGAGCCTAATGCTGGGTAATTCAGTCCATCAGAATACATATTTTTTTGTGTGTTTTCTCTCCCACCATATAATTAGACGAATTCCGGCGAGACAAGGCGGTCTTGTAGTTTTTTTTTGTTAATATAGCCTAAGGATCTTGGCTCAGGGTACAGTCAAAGCTGTCTTTGTGGACTTTCAATGGAGCTAGATGTTTTTTTAGTTCAATGGCGACCCTTTATGTCTAAACGAAAGAAATTTGATACAAGATTCTTGTCATGATATACGGTAATCCTTTGCCTACATTGTTTGATACATAATGTCAATAGAGTCAAGGATTTTACGAATCATACCATTTACAACAATGTAATTTCTTGAGAATATTTAGAGATGGTCAACTATAAAAGAGTATTTTCTTAAAGTGATGGTATATAGCAGGTATTTAAAAAAATCTATTGATGTTATGTTTTCGAAAATTTTAACAACTTTTTTAAAGCTATATGCATATATTAACATAGTATATTATTTGAGCTCTTCCATGATTTCGAAGGCTTCGTTAATCGCTGAAAACGAGAATTTAAGGAACTGGCTCCTTTATACCTTTAACCACGAGTTGATGAAAACTCGGAGACATATATTGAGAATATATTGCAACAATGTCCAAATTGTCACTAATTTGAATATTTTTTATACTGACGATTCTTTCCCCATCAAAATTTGAAAGCTGTTTTAGACAATCAGATAAAAAAGTTTCAAGATACAATAAGGAGTAACTGTCGGTTATAAATATGTGTTTTGAGAACTCTTCGATGTTAATCTAAGCCTACTAATAAATTTGCCATCATTCCACTTAAGTTTTGACCCGCGACTGTACCGTGTTTACCGAGTTTGCCGAATGCCGCCGCTGGGTCGTCAACCCCGGTGTCGATGGCTCGTTGGATTCGATCCTGGCCGTCTGACCGTTAATAAGTTTCGTTTGCCATTAGGCACTTGAGATGAGTTTGGTCAAAATATTTGACAGAGTTATAAGGAAAAAAATGTTCAAACGTAGATGTAGGAAATTCGACTCGACTGTAATATTAGGTGTCCTGTAATGTATTATTGATGTTCTACTTGCTGTGGCCTGTTTTTGGCCTTAATAGCGCTACTTTTGTTATGCTTGGGACATGGATAGAGAGATGCTTGGTAGATCCTCAAGCCCTGGCTGAATTTTTTAGAGGTTTCAAGTGGCTTGAGCAGGCACTCTTTTTCTTTACTAGATTCTCCGATTCTGCCGGAATTTCTTTTCTCGGGATTTTCAACATTGGCTACACGCACACATTGTAAAAGATCGCTGTCCTTATTATGTGTATTTTTCCCTTCATCGTTAAGTATTTAGTTTTCAAGGTTACGATTGGTCTAACACTACTTAATTGTCGATAATGATAATGTCAAGATGGTGATCATCGGGTAGATTAAATGTTCAACTAATATAACACTTAAAATTTAGACATGATTAAAACTACCACCTATAGTATTATCTTTATTTTAAATCATTCTAATAAGATTAACAGTAGCTTTTAAATTATCGTGCTATTGTTTCATTGGATATTTCTTTATTATGAAACCACATTCACGGAACTACTTGCAATTTAATTTTACACATTAATTTAAGTATAATGTTTATCCTGACGTTTCGAACCCTTCGCAGGATCTGTAGTCCAGGGAGACTGAGGTATTTGTCGTCTCGTAATTAGTTAGTAACTTCATACCCTAATTTTATTTGAATCGGGTGGGTTCCGTTCCGTTCCGATTAAAGGAATACATCCTTTTGCCAACAGAACTTTTTATTCAATATTCAGTCTGGTACGGTAGGATTCTGCACAAAATCTAACTAGATAGTCTAGATAGATAACACCCTTAAATATATTGCTACGACCACGCAGCACGTTGGACTGAGGAAACCCTTGATAGATATACATATGCCACTACTTCAACGCCATTGATTAAATTATCCTACATTCTTTGCGCCATGTTAGATGGAAAAATAATTATAATTACTTCATTATCCGGTACCACTTATTTACATAGGGACCGATAATTTCGATAATATTAAAGTCAATGTGTTTACTATGCCATCGATACGTGCACCCGACCGGCGGGGAAGGACATTTTCTCCATTCTTTAAAAGCGTCAGTTTAGTGGTAACACCCTATCACAGAAGGACACTAATAAGATGACGTAACGTTCTCTAAAGTGTTTTCAGACAGAAATAAGTGACAAAAAGAAACGGAGAGTGACGAAGATCGCGAGACGGATACGAGCAACAATTCACCGCCCCGGCATATCATGCGGCACTCGGGACGCCCACGCCACGGGGCTATTACACGCGTATCTTCTCGGAAACAACCATGAAATTATATCGAAGTCTCGCTAGCCGAACATTCACTCAACACTGCGTACGGTGGAACTATTTGAGGGTTTAATTTTTGGCGCTTCTTTTGTTTCGCCTGGTGATTAATTAAAGACTCCTTTGTAATTGTTGGTTTACAGATTTTTAGGCATATTGGCGTACAATTTACAATTTGGCAAATAGTGATTTTTTTAACGACCCTTTTTTGAATCTGCACCCTTTGCTGTATGATTTGGGGTTGGACAGAGCCACGATTATTATTGGAAGTGCACCAGACCCGTATGTATGTCAGAGGGTGCGGAATCAAAACCCCTTCATCAGAAGTTTTTTCAACACTTTTCTTATATGAAGACTTCTTTCACAAGTCCAGTGACGCTAAAAATGTCGTATAAGCAATCAGCAAATTATCTCCAAAAAAAGACTTTATTTTTTATTAAATGGTTTGGTGAAGTTTGCTCATTGCCAATGTCAATGCCACATCCACCTCCAATTGGGGTAACCTATTTAATGCCACTCATGCAATGCAAATGACGTTGCAATGTTTAGTCCAAAATGGTTTAGCTCATGTTGTCGACACGCAAGGATAACAATTTCAAAGTTGATAGTTAGTTGATGTATAAAGGATATCCTTCCAAATTCATTGAGCTCCGGAGAATGTGACTTCACTAAGACCTTACGTGCACTCCTCACAACAGATGTGAGACCTAACTTATTGTGAGAACTTAAAAAGTAACGATGCACTGTTTTGTTTTGAAATGAAACCACTTTTACGGATCTACTCGCGTTTATTTCACATTATTTTAAATGTTTTGTTTTGTTTGCAACAACAACACACAATATTTTATATAACCAGAAAATGCACAAAGAATCTGCACTAGTCCCTTTGAAAAGTCAAGTTGAAGACATTCAACAAAAAAATAACCAAACGTTTGAAAAAAATTCCACGAGCAGGATTTGAACCTGTACCCTTCTGACATACCGGGCCAGGTGCTCTCCCAATTGAGCTATCGTGGTTCTTAAAGTTAGTAGCCCTTAAAGTTAAAATGCGATGTGTTGCTAAGAGGTACAGGTTTTACCAATTGTCAGTTGAATTAAATGAAACGAGTAGTCGTTATGTCGGTGCTACATTCGTGGGAATTTCGCTCAAAATAGAGGCAGAACTGTCTTTTCCATTTATTGAGAGCTGAATATGCCTGTTATTGTCTAAACGTTGAAAGGCGGAATGAAAAGTCACGAACCGTTGCACCGCGACTAATGATTGTTGATGAAATAGTTTTTGCAATATTGTTTTCAAGATTTATCGCTTAAATTGGGAGCACGTTCGTGAGACCTTTATTTTATGATTGATTTCATCGCCTCTATGGTCTAGTGGTCTCAAACCTCTCTCCCGAGAGCTCCCGGGTTCAATTTCTAACAGTCTCTTCCCGACACTGGTAGGGCTTGTTTTCAGTCCACCTAGCTTATCTAAATCTGTCACCGACAATGTTAATAACATACAATTTAGCAATTCTTTTAAAACTATTCCTTTGTTTTTGATTAATTGCAAATTCCATTTAATTATCGTAAATTTAAAGACCCTTATCTAAGTTTATTAAGATATTGGCACACGACTATACCTCCTTGAGCGTCGATCGACCACTAGGTGGCCGATAACAATTAAAATTCTATTGTGTGTGGTAATCGCGCGCTCGAGCTCATACCAAATCATTATAGAAAAATATTTTGCCAGCGTGTCGGTAGTGTCGTTTCGTAGACCTAGTGTTGGTAATACTTGGTCTCCTGCCTTCAACATCGTCGTAGCGTAAGCCTCTTTAATTTGTAAATAATGTAACATAAGTTTAAGTAATTGGCGATAATCCTTCAATTTTTATACCACTAGAGGCACACAGCAGAGTTACGTAAATACTTTAGGCAATCCACACTTTGGATGCGATGTCGTATGAATTTTATTTACATCCCGATCCTCTGAAGCTACCGAGCTTTAGAGGATCGGGATGTTTCGTGCGTATTCGTACGTGTTCGTACGAACGAACGAATGCATCCAAAGTGCGGCTGGCTTTAGTTATTGTTCTGAGCTTCAACATCTCAGAATAATAATTAAAGCTACCACCGGTCTCAGACCCAGAGGTCCCGGGTTTGATTCCCAGTGGGGGGTGCATGTTTATGTACTCGATTTGGTTGGTGTTGTTTGTCCGCCTAGTTACTTATTGTTTTATGGTCGATATACTTGATTGTTGACATATTTTGGTGTTTGTTACGTTTTGCTTTCCTCCTTCTATACACAGTTAGTGGTTCCACATATGTAACGCTCTGTACTGTATCAATATGTCATTAAACAAGTGTCAATGATAATATAGATAAAAATTACACGTTACAGATCCTTTTATTGTTGTAATATGATACAATTATGTACATAGGTAAATAGTACGCATTGTTCATGTAATTCGAATATTAATTTATCAGATTTTAGTCGTCGCCGACATTCCGGTAGAATCTAAATGCCGATCAACAATTAATTATTCCAGTAATCTTGTTCTTTTCGAAATCATATATTGTAAATCTTATCTTTTCGAAAAAGATTTATTCATCAAATAAATCTATTTCCTCTTGAATATTTGTATTTCAGTGCGCACCTTACCTAGCCAGTTTAATTTCAGCTGCTGTGATGTACCTACCTATGATTGTACAAACAGTCTAGATTATTTTCAGATCTTGTTTTTTTGCATCCGATATAACATAGGTAACTTCTGTTATGCAAGTGACCATATTATGTTGAACTCTTCGATCGATTATATCTATACTAACTAATATTATAAAGCTGAAGAGTTTGTTTGTTTGGTTGAACGCGCTAATCTCAGGAACTACTGGTTCGAATTGAAAAACTATTTTTGTGTTGTATAGTCTATTTATTGAGAAAGGCTATATAGATTGTTCGCTAATTAATGCGGGTGCAACCGCTGGGCACAGCTAGTACTAGATAAAGGATCCGAAACAAAAACGATAAACGTTTCCATACATAGTTAAATATAGATAACATAGTTAAACGCTCCAGGCCGCAAGTTTTGAGTCCAAGATTGACGTTTCCTAGCGCCGGATAGTAGGTACGTTCTAGGCGGTGGCGGTGGTGGGGCCTGACGAGGACACTGCGGGGGGAAATGGCCGCTTCCTGAGACGGCCGGATTGACACGCAAATTGCTGACCACAATCTGCACGGTCGAGACAAGACGTGTCTAATTGAATTGGCTGATGGATACAAAATAAGGTCCGCTTCGTTTGAGGTGTGCTTATTGCCTTTGATAAGGAATGCCTAAATAAATAAATAATTTTAAAAGGTAATTTACTTACTTTTTTGTATTTTTTTTGTTTTTTGTAATATTTTTTTGTAATTTTTGTATGTTTGCAGTGGGGCAGCTATCTGCCCCACTGCTGGGCAAAGGCCTCCATCATTGAAATCAATCATCACAAATGATGTTTAATGGCTTAATCACCACGCTTGCCAAATGCGGGTTGGTGCATTTATTCACAACCCAACCCCATCGAAAAATCCGAAAGACACTTTGCCCGACCTGGGAATTAAACCCGGCACCTTCGAGTATCGGGCCGACCGCTATACCACTCCGCCATCGAGGCGTTAAATGTGTTTTTATTTTAAATTAAATATACAATAATTGTAAGTTTATTTTAGTTAAAATAGTTGGTAGACAATAAATTTTCTTTTGTGGGCCTGTCGGAAGATATTTTAAACTGAAATGAGCATCGTCCTTGCACTACATTCTCTTCATAAATTTTGTTGTAACGCCTGTTTGTTGTATGTAAACTTATATAATATTTTATAAATATAACTTCTCCTACTCTTTAGAAGTTATTCTACCGGTTCGACATGCATTCCTTTCCATCCACACAGAATCCACAAAAAAATAGTTGCCCTTTGCAATATTGTTTTCTCAGAGCTTAGTCAAGTAAACAAGAAACATACACTTATTTATGAAAAATAAAATAAAACGATTTGTACATAAAATCTGTACAAAGCACTTTGTACGCTTAAAACTACAACATTAGCTTTGCATACTTGGAGGAATGTCAATTCCACACACATTTTTAGGGTTCCGTAGCCAAATGGCAAAAAACGGAACCATTTTGGATTCGCCATGTCTGTCTGTCTGTCCATCCGTATGTCACAGCCACTTTTTTCCTAAACTATAAGAACTATACTGTTGAAATTTGGTAAGTAGATGTATTCTGTAAACCGCATTAAGATTTTCACACAAAAATAGAAAAAAAAACAAAAAATTTCGGGGGTTCCCCATACTCTGAACTGAAACTCAAAATTTTTTTTTCATCAAACCCATACGTGTGAGTTATCTATGGATAGCCCAACTAACACATTAGTGAATATTGCAGCTTATCTTGTAACTCACAGGTCCATAAAGTTTCTATATTGGTGGAAAATGCAGCATCTTGTTGCTCATGAGTGGAAAATATGGGTGCAACCTATAAAAACCACTTTAAGTGGCATATTTTTGATAACGCCGCTTAAAGTGACACAGTAGTTAATTTTGATACCTTTTTAAATCTCACAATGCTATAAGAGAGTCATAATTCACTAAAAGTGGTAAGATTGATCTAATAATACCTTTTGAAGATCTGACAATCGCAAAACAGTGGCAAGTATCATTGCTGTACAACCATTTCATTAGGAAGTAATATTCACTTTTAGACCACTTAAGTGTTTATATAATACCCAGAAAGATGTCATATGATACTACAAGTTATAAACAAGGTCCAATTTTCCCCTAATTAAACTTTAGTTTATTATAATCACTCATATGCTCCCAGATTAGACTTTATGACGGTAACACAGTGATTTTTATCACTTTGACCCGCAGAGAAGTAACAAACAGGTGGAAATTGGAACCAACAAACACATTTCGATGTCGCCATTTTTTTATTATGGCGTTTGATAAAGCCGACTGTTTATTTCCATAATTGTGCAACTGTGCAATAGTTAGCGACTGATAGAATACATTTACAATTTATCCAGCAAATTATGAACAATACGAGATGATACACCACTTCTTTTTTTGAAAATTTAGTTAATATTAATACTTATAGTTTTTGTTAAAAAATTATTCTATGTCATTAAATCAATGGCGCGCAAAAATATTGAAAGAAAACATATACATATTTGACAGTAAAATGATGTTCCCATTTCTCTAAGATGCACATAATGCAAAATATTTGAAATGAACATTCTTACATTATTAAAATAATTGATGACATAAAAATTCCAATACCATCTGAACTGATCGAATTGAATGCATTATAACAACGACGAATTCGTTCACTCAGTCATTCATTGTTCAGGTGGCAAAGAAGCTGCAATTTTCATCTTGAAGCACAATCGAATATGCTATAGACCTATTATGCGATGTGCCCACTTAGCGCTATATCTGCTGCTTTAGGGTTCTATAGCGCGCTATAGACCTTGCCTTTAGCCACCACAGTTACAATTTGATACGCTATGGACCCTGTATGCCACAAGTTTGTGTTAGTTGGGAGGTCTTTAAAATGATATTGAGGTTTCTAATATCATTTTTTTATAAACTGAATAGTTTAGAGAGACACTTCCAAAGTGGTAAAATGTGTGTCCTTCCCTCTGTAACTTCTAAAATAAGAGAATGATAAAACTAAAAAAAATATATGATGTACATTACCATGCAAACTTCCACCGAAAATTGGTTTGAACGAGATCTAGTAAGTAGTTTTTTTAATACGTCATAAAGAAAGGAACCCTTCGTGCGCGAGTCCGACTCGCACTTGGCCGGTTTTTTATCATAACCACAGTCATCTACACAGTGCAATAGCCCTATTTTAGTACCTAGCCTATATCTTTGATATTATGCTGCTTAACCTTGCCTAAGTTTCTATCTGACCCTCGGAATGTAATGGCTTCGAGATTGTGTAGAAGTATATTATTTTTACGATCCATTTTTTGCTTTAGGAAAAACAATAACATCATGTTGACTTATGACCGCACTTATAACAGGTTGTTTATAAAGTTTATATGTAGCCATTTATAATAAAAACGTTTTGTTGTAAATATAAATTTATTGCGCACTTCAAAAGATTTTATGGTAACTACCTATGTTGATTGATTTATTAACTAGTTACTTGCTTTTGGTAAACTGTTTTCAAAGTTCCCTTGTACAGTTAGTATAAAACCAGGGTTCCTAGTCCAATATGCTTTAACCGCTAAGCTTCGGTAGCTCTAACTCTCTCTAACTAACTAAGTTAAATAAATCTTATAATATGTTCCATGTTTATTTTCGCTTGAATCATAATAATGTTTTTCAAAGCCAAAGTCGAATCATTTATTCAACATAAGCCTTCACAGGAACTTATTGACGTCAAAACTATAAAAAAAAAACGAATAAAATCGTTTAAGCTAAGCTATTGAATCTCCAGTTCGGATTTTGGGAGAGCCTTCGACCGAGAAGAGCTGGCAAGAAACTCAAGAAAGGCTTATTTTGATAAGTCAAATGTTAAAATTTTAGTAAAACGCGTAGTATCCAGCTGGTCCTATCACATAATTGTTTTTCATGAATGCCAAGATATTTGGACACTAAGTACTGTAGGTACGTGTAAAGCTTCAAGAGAACCTTGGTAGTACGAGTAGGAAGACGTAAAAACTATTAATCAGTTTGCGTCAATAACTTTGTAATTTTCCTTTACCTATTTGTTAGAAGTTGATAATTAGTTAACTAATCCCGACTAGTTTAAGATATTAGTGCGATTAGTGTAACTAAGCCGTGTGCTGATAAAACGTACTTTATCCTAGGCTTAATTATTTCCTAGTTATTTAAAATATTGAACCTTTTCATTCAAGCGTATCGTGATAAGATTTAATACACGTACCTTTTTGATTGTGTATTAATAATATAGTTTTGTGCCTGATCTCCTAATTTCAGCATGAAGATGGCTAATAATGCTGATCTAAAAGTAAATTGACATAATATACTGACCCACTGCTGGGTCTGACTAGTGGTAATTGCTACAATTGATGGGCAACGGGTAAACAGTATTATGTCATGATTTGTAACAAAGTTCAAAGTTCTTTATTGCATTCATGTTGTACATATACAGGTGTTGAAAAAGATAAAAAAGAAACAAACATGACCCTGCAAAGGCACAGCAAATACAAATAGTAGTAAAATTACGGTACTTATCATTAAATTAACTTTATATAACATTATTATAACCAATTCATAAAATCTACATTCAATCAAAAACAATCCAATCAAAATCAATCAATAACACTCAACAGGGATAATTATTATAATATAAATAGGTACATAAAAAATATTATCAATTATTTTATAAATTATTCATTCAAAAACTCTTGCAGCGAATAAAAACATCTATTTTTCAGATACTTTATAACGTTATTTTAAATTTAGTTAAATCTGTTATGTCTTGGATTTAACTTACCATAAAGTGTAGTACCTAAGAGCGATCATATAACTTGGATGCGATCAGCTCAAAACAGAAGGAAATGACGTAACATAGACGAGAACGAACGGTGGGCAGATACGGGCTGAAGAAAACGATGATGAAGATGATAGTAAGTCCTGCGACTACCATGTTCTGCTAACGTTCGCTGTTAGATCGCAAGCTCGTTATCTTTAAAGACATTCTTAACTTTAAGATAGCCTGTCCTTAGGTTCATTTCAGTATTTTTTCTCCTACTCCTAGCGTTTATCATATTAAGTCCCAATCAGGGTTTCATTAGTACCTAATAGATCATTAGCTACTTTTATTTCCCCGTCTATCTTGTTTGTATTGTGTGATAATGCCAATACCTGACCGATAGAATACGCAATACGGCAAAAACTACCGCACAGCTGACTTATCACGCGTTATCTGGACATCCAAAATGTAGATATTATGTTAATCGGAATTACTCGGAAAAATGTTGTAGATATTATCTGATATTTTAAAGTACACGCTGTTGATGTTTGCTTACTGGGTCAAGCATGCTTCTCGATAGGTGACCTTCATAATTGTTGTAGGTTTTTATCGTTTTATTCGCTGTCTTTAAGCTTCCTGGATGAGCTAATGACTTTCTACAAAGGTATAGCGAATGAATCTCCATCGAATGGAAAGAGCAACCGGGTATAAAACACTTCCAATCCTTCAGGCGATTAACCATCGGTGCCTTGACAGGGCGCTATGCCACAAAAAAAATGATTCACATAATGTATCTATCAATTAATAGCTTGTGTAGGGCATGTGGAGAGGAAACGGAGTCAATGCAGCACCTACTGTGTGACTGCGACTCTCTGGCTAGGAAAAGAATGGGACTCCTGGGGTCGGCTTATCAGAAACCGGGGACTTCAGGCAATTCGCTCTTAGACGTTGCAAAACTTATGACCTCTATCTTTACAGAGGAAGAAAAGTGAAAGGATAGGGTTGCACAATAGATCCCGATGGGTCGAAGTGTTACTGAGAGAGGGAGACCTTAACAGGCCCACTAAGATAATATAAGATAACATAGAAATGAAAGTCAAAATTTTTAAAAATATCATTGTCACCCAATCACTTTTGTAAAAGTATTAGACTTAAGAGTTAAATTCTAAGAAAAAGAGAATCTACCTAAGAGAGAGGAAAAACCTAACCATGACATGAAAACAACAAAACAAGCAAGATCCTCAGAAAAAAAGGGGTATGCATTTACTATTGGGGTATGCATTTACTAGTGGTCGCCCAGCGGTCGAAATTCGACCGTAATTTTATTAAGGCTGCACGTATTGTATCCTAAGCAATGAAAAATTTAAAAAGATAGGATGTGTGTTTGGATTGGCATTGACAGATGTCGGCTGCATTGAAAGGACATTTGTATTTGACACAAACAATACGTGTGTGTCAAATACATGGTAGTGTGTGTAATGTTGTTTTTGTTGATTTAATGTATTTTTATGTGTAATTAAAAAAAAAAATAACATTCGGATAGCCTTCTCTATATAAACTATAAGTGTGCGAAATTTCATACTCCTCCGTCCGCGCAATTTTCGTAAAAACGGGTACAAAGTTTTTGCTTCACGTATTAATATATAGATAATAATTTTACAAATACTTTTGTGATAGAATGAAATGTGTCTATGAGAATTATTATTAGGTATCAGCTAGACTAATGAATTCTAAACATAGTAACTACTTGTAGCCTGAACTCTCATAAATTAGGTGTAAACTTTGCTCCAATTTCTGGCAGCTCGCGCCGGCCATATATTAACGACCACCACTTTTATTGAGGCAATCGGCGTCTGTACTGTCTGCGCTTGTTAATTCAATCATTTCGATTCGCTACCTAATAGGTTGTAAAGACGTTTTGCACCATATGGCTTGTAGAAAATCGTGTCTGTGTAGAAAAAAAATTTTTTTTTTTTTTAAGTTTTGCCTATTTCCCCTATTTCTATCGGGTCAGGTGCACTTTCAACTATGCTATCGTGGCTCTGTCCAGCCCGCCGAAATTAATCAACACTATCCATTCTTACTTGTAAGCCAATTGAGCCACCCCCTTATTCAATGTCGACAACTACGTCATCAACGGGTTTGAATGCGGATAGTGGAAATTTTTTTCAACACTCTTTCAATATTGTAATTTGTTCGCAACAAAATTTACATAAATTTATATAAGTATGTATAATCATAATTTGAATTTAATTTTAGTTATACAAAGAATTGACGGGGATTAACGCAAACTAATTAGTAAGAGGTATCATACCTGTTTTATTAATTTGCGTTATTCCCCGTTTAAAATCTTTGTTTAACTATGGAACGCGAAAGTTTAATTTTAGTTGCAATAGAGCAGCAGATATAAGCGTTCGGTTTAGTTTGCAAGTTAGGCAGCTGTTAAGGCAGTTGTAAGGAGCTCGATGGCGCAGTGGTTGAACAAGTAACATTTTTACTTCCGCCCTACCTGTAACCACATCTGCCCACCTTAAATTCAAGTCTAGCTACGGCCCTGCCGTTGCAGCGTGAAGAATCAAAAAAATTTTTTTTTTTATTTTTTTTTTTTATATTTACGGGTAAGCACAGTGCCTTGATCTCACCTGATGTTAAGTGATGATAAAGCCAATGATGGAAGCGCACTTCACCCGGGACCCTCAACTAGTGAGGTACTGGCTATCTTATCTCTAGCTGCCGGAACACAACAATGCTACAAACATTGATGTTATGGCGACATATTTAGATAAGATGGTGGTAGCTAGCCAGGCGGACAAATAAGTCCTACCACCAACCAAACCGAGTACATAAAGATGTACTCCCCGCTAGGAATCGAACCCGGGACCTCTGGGTCTAAACCGGTGGTCTTAACCACTAGACCACAGAGGCGATTAAAATCTAGAGTTCTAGACCATGCTTCTGCTTAACATCAGGTGGAGCGGAGTCCAATACTCACTCACTCTTCTATAAAAAGATTGATTGATTCTAATTTCGAACCAGCACCCCATGACATGCCGGGTCAGGTGCACTGCCAACTATGCTATCGTGGCTCAATCCAACTCGTATCTATAATTTCGCATTTCGACTTTCGCATTTATAATATTAGTGTGATGATTGTGTCAGTTTTGTATAAGTTAATGTGCAGGCGTCTGTACAAAGGGCGGCCTTATCACTGAAAGCGATATCATCCAGGCAACCTAGGGAACTCGGGATGAAGAGCTAGATAAATAACCACTGCTAACTATTTGTAACTCGTATTTGTAACGGATGGGTGATTACATTGAAATATCTCGAGAAGGCATTGGTCTTAATTCGTCAAAACCCACCACCACCATCGTTAACAAAAAAATGTATAAGCAGCGCCTCCTGGGGGCAAACGAAGTGAAGCTTCTTTAACACTTCAGGGTGCCTAGTGTGAGTTTTGTTTACAATCCGTTTTCATTCGATTACGTTTACGAAAACGAAAATTAGTATGGCATTGAAGCAGCGCCTCCTAGCGACATACGAGAAGAGTTAAAACTTTGACATAAACATTTTCGTTTTCGGTAACCTGATCGAATAGCGAATGAAACTCGCAGCAGCCATCCTGGTACAATTTCTTGTTTTCGTTAACTATGGTGACGTAATCGTAAGTTTACAGCTTTATTGCCTTCTTACACAGTAAAACTGCATTGTTTTGTCTTGTATCTAACTGAAACCGGTCTGGTGACCTAGGAAATGTGAAAATGTGCGAGAAAGTGCTCGTCTGTGCGTCTACTTGCGTTGGAGGTTTTGCAACGCCCAGCAGGTTGAACGTGCAACCAAAGTAATAGAAATACGTTTCACTATTTTTATTACTTTGAATTTTGCATTTACAATGACATATATATGCTTGGCCCGTTCTCCCTAACCATCCATAGGGAAGGCTCGTGCCCCAACAGTGGGGACATAAAATGAGCTGATGATGATGGTGATGATATATGCTTTGCTATGATTTAAATAATTGTATACTATTTTATTTTTCTCATTGCAATTTAATAAAATAAAATTAAGCATAAAAAATTATTTCAATTCAATTTACTGCATAACATGTGTTAGAGTTCTATTTAATTTTAAATTTCTTGTATGTAATTTTTCCATTGTTTTCTCATCTGCATGATCAGCTGTGTGTACACGTTTTCTGGAGGTCGGTCTTGCACAGTTCTACTATAATTGCTTTTTTATGCTAATATTGACTATCATCTGTTGTGTACTCCATAAATAAATAAATAAATATATGTATAGTTACAAGATATTTTTTTTTTAAACTTTCAAATTCGAAAAAAATGTTTATTTTTTAAAGAAAAGTCCAAAGAAGATAAGTTAAAAAAAAATAAGCCAAAGTCAAAGCGTCTTTAAAATTTTAACCTATCTCATAAAATGTGATTCATCATCATTTGCCTAGGCTTTCCCAACTCTTTATACTTTTCTCACAAAAAGTTTCCAATGAAAGTAAGTTTAAAAAGTTTTCTATCTACTCCATATGAATCGAAGTATAACTAGCATCGAAGCCTAAACTATTATCTGAGAGTTACACCAATACCTACCTCCCACATGATGATTCGCTTAAAACTATATAATGCTTTTGTACCTAAGTGATCATGAAAGTCTAAAAAGTTATATATCTACTCCAAATTAATTGAATATTAACATAAAACTACACTATTACTAGTTACACCAGGGAAAGTCGCATGCTCATCCATTCTCATCAAATGTCATTGAGATTATAATCTCGAATTAGAATACAATGCGCCGACGACGATCAAAACTATTCACACTGTAGTTTTTGTTTCTGTCACTAGGGGTTTCACTTTTTATTGTTCCAGCTACTATCAGATTGGTCGTGAGCTTTCTGTCAAAACTTTCTATATAGTTGTCTTTATTAAATATCTTATAATTAATACTAGCTGACCCGGCGGACTTCGTACCGCTTTGACAGTTTCCATGACAACAAAACGAACAAATAATTTTGTACTGGAAAATTAAATTGTCATTTTTAGTATTTTCCGTTACTTATTATTTATGTTTCTCACCGTTTAAACCTTCCCCGAACTTCCACTAATATTTCAAAATCAAAATTAGCCAAATCGGTCCAGCCATCCTCGAGTTTTAACGACTCAAACGAACAGCAATTGATTTTTATATATATAGATAATTACCAATCCGCGCTGGGCTGTAATGGTGGTACTTAGCTGTTTCCAACAGATACATTTCTAAATGTTTTTAATTCACATTTGCGAGAACAAGTGCGGTAATCTGGGTGTTTAGTGCAAATTATATAAATACTTTTATAAATATTTAATTCAGCTTCAGTGCAGCAATTAGCACTTAACAATAAAAAAGTAAAATGTACTATAGCGTTGTGTTATCAAATTTGTGGTATTTCATCTGTAAAGATGAATCTGCATAGCCATCGGTTGCAATAACCGTTGGATAGATGGCACTCTGCCGCTAAAAAGCAGCTAAAAATCAAAAAGCAGTGACAAAATTCAGCGCTTACGACAGCCTTCCCGGTAGCATAATGGTCAGAGCAGCCGCCCTGATTGCGGAAGACCCAGGTTCGATTCTTGGCTGGGTCGGGTAGGCATTTAATTTTTTCACTGTATTTTATAAATATTTAATTTAATAATAATAAAAAAAGTAAAATGTGCCTATTGCGAGTTTTATTCGCCATTTGTATGGCAATATTTTAACTCCTCTCGTATGTCGGCGCGGCGCTTCTTTAATGCAATCCTATTTTCGTTTTCGTAATCGTAATCGCAAGAATTCAGATAGTAAACAAAACTCAGACAGGAACCTTCTGCCTTATGCGAATTCGTTAACGTTAACTTGACACCTACTTGACACCTACTAGAGAGAATAACTGCCTCGACCATTTAAGTTGAAAATTATAAAAACAAGCTGAATGCATCAATTGTAGTGATAAGCACAACACTAACAGATCATGCCATGATTTTTCTTAAGGCAAAGGGCACACTAGCGCCACCAATTGATAATTTGACAATTACTAACGGACTGGATCTTTTTTAAATCATAGCGTACCGTCCGACAACAGGAAAGCATCCATAGTATTTATTAAATAATTGTGCACTACTTTATGTTGCGTGGTTTATTCACAAAACGCTATCGCATTTATATACAAACAATGGCCACTGTTGGTTTTAGCGAATGAATACAAAAACAAACCTAAAAGTAGTGCACAATTATTAAATAATAGATGTTTGCCTAGTGTCGGAAGGTCCGCAATAGTGTGGCGTTACCCTTCGCCTTAAGTTAAGTAAATAATAGAGTTGTACCTATGTGGAAACAAATACAAAACAGTATTCAATACCGATGATGCCATCAGTAGTTTGGATAATTCTGACTCACAAGATTTGCTTTCTTATACTAATCCTAACACTCTAGCTGAATTATTAATAAACAAACTACAAAAATGCTTGATAGACAATACCACACTTCAATTAAATTTCGCAATCAAGGCGAATTATTAAACCTTGGATGACTATAGGTGTACTACGATGCATTCGAAACCGGAATAATATGCAACGGAAACTAAAGTCTGACCCAGGCAATGAAGTTTTGAGTATCACATACAGGCGCTATAAGAATTATTGTAACGGTCTTATTAAAAAATTAAAGCGTAAATATGAGCAAGAGCAAATAGCGAATTCTACCGGTAATCCTTCTTAGGATAGCGTCTTCGCTATAGAAGGCAATCAATAATATCACACAGCGCAAACAAAAA
The DNA here is from genome assembly GCA_963082485.1 of Eudonia mercurella. NCBI lineage: Eukaryota > Metazoa > Arthropoda > Insecta > Lepidoptera > Crambidae > Eudonia > Eudonia mercurella. Next base: position 17,584,219 of record OY720039.1, on the reverse strand, counting down.
CAAGATAAAAATGTTGAATTGTTAAACATAGAATCAACCCCTATTGAATCCGTTAATCTTGTTAATAATTTTTTCGCAAACATTGGAAAATCCTTGGCCGAAGGAATCATTTCAAAATTCAACTCTCCTGATATTACAACTACGGACACATTGGGGACTTCCCATGCTTCATCTTTTGTTCTATTAGAAGACAGACCCATATTTTACTAGTTCCACTTATAACACACCTAATTAATCTTTGTTTTAGGAATGGTGTTTTTCATCCTGTTGTTGAGTTGGCAATTATTACCTCCGTATACAAGAGTGGTGATAAAGATTATCCAAATATTTATAGACCTATCTCAGTCATTCCTGCAATATCAAAAATTTTAGAAAAAATATAAAATAGGTAACCGTTTGATAGCCTACCTAGATAAATATAGTTTAGGCTGTTACAGCTCTAACGTCAATAATTAGAACGACAACGTCGAACGGGTAGATGAAATCTACATACAATCATAATCTTGGTCAAATTGGTATACGAGGTATTCCCTTCGATTTATTTAAAGACTACCTTACAAACCGTAGGCAACGGGTCAAAATAGGTCACCATTTTGGTCATGACTCTACCATCACCTATGGAGTCCCGCAGGGAAGTGTTTTGGAACCGACTCTTTTTCTGATATATGTAAACTCTCTTTGTAACATGTTCATACGTAATGGGCATGTATTTTCGTATGCAGATGACACTGCTTTGGTACAGGACTGGGAAGATGTTCGTCAGAATGCTGAAGTAGGTCTAGCCAAGGTCGCACAGTGGTTACTTATTTAGACTTAACGCATCTAAGACAAACTTTATTTGTTTTACCAACTACAATAGGAATCAACCGAATCTTAACGTTAAAATTCACACTTGCCTTGAATCACACAACTCAAACTGCTCTTGCCCTCAAATAAAACAAATATCTAGCACAAAATATCTCGGTATTCTTTTCGACCAACGCTTATCTTGGCATCTGCATATATAACTTATAATGACAAGAGTCAGAAAGTTGATATGGTTTTTCAAAACTTTAAGACATCTTAGAACACCAGACATTTGTGCATGTCTTGCTAGTGCAATCGGTTTTGGTATACTGTATTAAGATAAAATAAGATAAAAAGATAAAAATATTTTATTGCTACAAAAATTACAACGTTTTAGAAAACTAAACTTCAATAGGCATAACTAAACATACTCGTATTGTGTTGTTAATTGTGGTGTTAATTGTTAAAATAGAAGTCACTGCTTCCTTCTACCTATAAGAATTAGTGTGACTAACTAGGTCACTATATTAGCACTATATTTGCACTAAAATTAATTATAATACCTACTTATTGTGCCAATTATTTATGTACTAACATAGGTTAAATATTGTTACTCACAGTCTATCGTGCTAACACTATGGATACAGGGTGCCAAGTTGCGTGTTTCATTCGCAATTCGATCACGTTAACGAAAACGAGAATTTGTATGGCAAAATGTTAACTCTTCTCGTATGCCGCCAGGAGGCGCTGCTTCAATGCCATACTAATTTTCGTTATCGTAAACGTAATCGAATTAATACGGATAGTCAACAAAAGTCACACTAGGCACCCAGATCTGAATTAAATGCTTTTTTTTTATTACTACAAGTTTGTCACTGTGTGGCGATGCATCGATACCATACATTTGTAACAAGTTTACTTTAACTTCAATAATGAAGCAATATCTCCAATCAGTATACTTTGTATCTCAGAACCGCTTACAAAGTAAAACTCATAAATCTTTCAAGCTAAATGTTTTGACAATGTTTAATTAATATTCATATTGAAAGCGCAAGCATAGCGCTATCGGGCTGATAAAGCGGCTTAATTAATTCGCGGCAATGCATCTATGAGCTGTTTATCTAACCTCCGACTTTAACTGTTTACCTTGAACTTTCGATCTTAATTTATGTGAATGCATTAAAAGTTGCTTATAACAATTCGCACTAAACAAAATAAAAACTCTGCCTTTTTTAATTTCGATGTTCAAATTCAAACCATTTATTCAGAGTAGTAAAGTTGGGCTTAGGTTCTAAACTTAATCTTATAGTTGTTACTAAATACTACGGTGAATAGGACCCCGTTTAGCTAGTTTCAAGAAGTTGCTGATTTTCAGCTTTAAGCATTGGCAGAAAGTCTTTTTCAACTTTGTTTGATTTGACATTTAATATTTTTCAGAAAGCAGTCGACCGTTAATTTTTCAATTAAATCAAATGCAGAAAATCTTTTAAATTTTAAACAAAAGACTGGAAATATTTTAATATATATGAGCAGTTGTGCATCAGTTGAATACAAAAAATTCCAGTAAACCAGAATAGGGAAACACAAAATATCTATCATGGAAGTCATATCTATAAAGGAAAATAAAAACGGATTTTCCGGCTTTACCAATTAAGCGGAATGAGAAACAGGACTCGCATACTTTTAATAACGCCGTACACATGTACATTTACGACCCACGTGGCATACATTTCAATATAAATTAAACAACAGTTTTAATGGCGACATATCTCTGTACCGATGCAATTAGCATAATTGAGATCGCAACTCATTGGCGGTCTCCTTGTGTGCGCTGAACTGGAGTCTTATGACGGAATTAAGTAGATAATAGTAATTTGTGATATTAAATAAGACTGAACCTTTTCAATTAGGATTTATTGAAAAAAACTATTAATAGTATAAGATAAAATTTTACTAGAAAAATCAACCATCCTCACTGAAAGCTCAAGTGGGAGTCGAACCCACGACCTTTGGATAACGGGTCCAATGCTCTGACCGCTGAGCTACCACTCGAGCTTCCTGACGCTAGTTAATTTTTTTCTAGTAATATTTTATCTTGTTAATTTACGAGTATATACAACGTGTAACAGAAAGGTGTGGTCAAAAAGAAAAGATCCAAAGTGTATCCCATCTAGATCTTGTATGTGTTGTTACTGAGACATAATTATTAACTTTAATTTCTCATGCAATTTTAAATTCAATATTTAAATTAGTAATGGTACGTCAGGTGGGTTACTCTTGAAACACAATTGCAATAATCAATTTCCAATCCCAAATCTAAAAAATTCAAATGGCACTCTTAAAAGCGATAATAGCACTACTTTGGGATTAAATTGCTAGGAAATTGAGTCAACAAATTATTATCGAGATGGGGCGTTCCGAAATTGCGAAACTTATCCCAATATCGATACATATTAATCGCATTGGAATTGTATTGAGATTGAGTTTGCGTCAAGAGTAGCCTACCAGGTGCGCATAAGCAAGCAGCAGTAATCATAAATGTAAGAACACAGAGGTTACTAAGCCACTAAAGCTGTGACTTGTTTATTTTGATGTGAAGTCACAATAGAACTATTTATTGCATAACAAGTTAAAGTTAATAATTATGCCTTAGTAACACTGCATGCAAGATCTAGATCGGATACACTTTAAATCTTTTAATTTTGGCCACACCTTTTTGTTACACGTTGTATAGGATTGCGAATGCAAAATTCAAAATAATAATAATGATAATACAGGGGACAATATATCGAGTGAAACGCTAACTTTGCAAACACCCGGGTTAATTGTAAGTAACTATCGTAGTGGCACCAGTTTTCAACACTTAAGACTAGTGTTCGACCCAGAGCCATGAAATAAGTGGTCTGTATTCAACTATAGTACCAAAAATCAGTACTTAGTTGACCCAAATATTTTTTTTCCATTTATCATTAAGAATAGAATGATGAATGGAAAAAATGTCGATCACTGGTCCCTGTCGAACATTGGAGCCACTACTCTAGTGACACAATTTAAATAATAGTTACTACGTAACTAGAAGATCGAAATTGCGCTCCTTCTCACATTTAATATATAGATAAAATAAAACAAAAATCTAAATGCATTGTTAATTTCTAAAAAACTGGCAAAATAACTAGCGTATTAAAAAACTAATTAAATAAGTGGCTACATGTAAAGAGGTTTAAGAAGGTTGCGTTTAACTTAACAGGCGCTTCACTGCAAAACCACGGTGGATATACTTAAAGTTATGTCGTGTTATCGCGGCGTGTAAAGCCTGATATTAAACAGGTGTTAATTCTAACAGTTTATCGCGAAATGCACCGGCGCCGGCGGCCTTGCGGAAACGGTTGCCAAGCCTTACGTTGCCCAATTGTTGCCAAAAATCCTACTTTTGATACCTACTTCTAACAATGTGTTTGGTTACTTTTGGATGTTTATTCTGATGACATGTATACCTAATTAGAAGTTAAACGGTTTGTAGAATCTATAAACAAAATTTAGTAACACCTATTTTAGTATCTGTTTACACTATTATCTATACAAATATTATAAAGAGGAAACCTTTGTATTTTTGTATGTATGTATGTTTGCAACGAATAAACTCAAAAACTACTGGACCGATTTAAAACATTCTTTCACCATTAGAATGCTACATTAGCGCTGAGTAACATAGGCTATATTTTAAAAAATATTTTAAATAAAATACTAAAAACGACCATTTAATTTTCCAATACAAAATGATGTTTTTGTTGTCATGGAAACCATTGATATATATTTAACTCAATCATGGTAACTGTCAAAGCGGTACGAAGTCCGCCGGGTCAGCTAGTATAATATACATACCTTACTATACAAATATTTTACATTGATTAATTGTAACAAACTATCCATAAAGTATAATCGCCGTGAACATTTTAGCAATGTCTGAATTATATAAATTGTAATTTTATAAAATACCAAACAATCATTTTACTACAATGGCGCTATAATGTACTAGACATATAAAACTTCAAAGGCAATGGCCACTGATCAAATTTGACTTATAACTACCACTAGTTCGATACCAGTCATTATAAAAATAGGTGGTCAAAGCCATAGAAAACTTTTAAATCATTTGGATTCTCAATAACAACTGATTACTTTGTCTTTAACGGCTTATCACAAATGCGATAACCAAGGTTGTCCATTTCTGGTTTTCTTTGCGTTAGGATTAGTCGTATACTTAGTGAAGGTTACAAATTGTTTGTTAGTTTAGTATCACGGCACAAACTTCGTTAGACACGAAAAACGAATTATTGTTGTAAATATTTTACTTGAACATATAAAGAGGTGTAAAGAAAAGAGACCTTTGCCCAGAAGTGGGACATTATCAGTTACTGAAAATAAAGTTATAACGAAATGCGAAGATAACAACTAAAAACTTATGCAGACTAATTGAGGGCCTACTCTGTAAGCAACAAACGACGACCATAAGGCGAGTCATCTAAAGCAGATTCCCTACAAATTACTGATCTTTTATTAATAAATCCTTTATAATTATATTTGATAAAAGCACCTCAATCCGTGTGATCAACACAGCGACAGATGGTTTCTAGAGGGAATGGCATCACTCTAGCGTGTCCCCTTTCCTTACTAGATTCTCAGAATAGTCAAAATTGGATTGGACTGACAAAACACTATGTAAATTTACGGCTTTCCTTACGCTTAAAAAAACTGCTGTTACCTCTTGTCACCTTTACAGTAACCGAGTTGTGGCAAAAAACTAATGATTCATCATGCTATAATAATCGAACAATTCCCGGAAGCATGTCCCCGTGCCTTACTTGAATCTCCGCGGCGCTCAAGTTTGATGACGAAAAGGAAAAACCCGAGAACAGGTCCAGTGGACCGTGGTATAGCCTTAAAGAGCGGTGGAAAACCGCCCAGGCACATGTCTGTAACTGATAAAATCCGACCCCATGACCCGGTCAACCGAGAGACCTTTAGAGGTGCCCTCGGGTTGTTCCGCTCCCGAGTTGGTTTGAACCCTCGGAGAAACCAGTAGGAAACGGGGAGACGCACTAGTGCGTGATACCATTCCTTCTAGATATCCTCTGACAGTGTTTCGGCTTAAAGAACTCTTTAGGCTTCTCGCCGCCCCAAAAGAGTCTGGTGACGCTGAAAATGGCGCAAAAAACAATAAGCGAACTCTCTCCAAAAAGATAAACTATAAAGCGCGCGTCTGAACCTGGGCACAGAAGAAATAAACCTGGGGCCTTACCATGAGCTCTTAAAGCAGTATTACTGCGATGTTATTGCAGTTGTGAAAACGAGACACATGGTTATACGCCGCTACACGCGTCTCGTTTCCACAACCGCAACAAAACTGCCACATTGTACCTTTAAGAGCTCCTGGGAGATCCTCTTGTCTTCGTACTCTTCGGCAACAAGTGCGATGTCCTTAAGTTATGCTAGTGGGATGAAGTATATCTGTGTGTGTAGCTTCTAGGTTTTTTCTTAAAGAATAGAAATAAATGTATTTTTTAATATTTCCAGATGCAAACCATTCTGCACCACAACAGCAGCGGCGCGGCGGCGTACACCGGGCGGCTGAAGAAGCGCGAGGTGCACCGCGCCATCACGCTGCACCCAGTCAAGGACCACCGGCAGCTGTACCGGCTGCACTCATACTTCAAGGTATGTTCAGTATGGCGATGGATGGTGTACTTAAACGTACTTGCTTGCACAATGAAAAAAACACTAGAAATTAAAAAAAAACGAAAAGAAAGCGGGATTCGAACCCGCACCCCATGACATATCGGGTCAGGTGCAATGCCAACTATGCTATCGTGGCTCAATCCAACTCGCCGAAATTAATCAACACTATCTACTTTTACTTTATAAGCCAAAGGAGCCCTATTCAATGTCGACAACTACGTCATCAACATCTTTTGTCTTTTTTCAAATTGTAATTTGTTTACAACAATATTTGCGTAAAATTATATATGTAAAATAATCATTAATTAGTAATGTTTAAAATATTGTCTTAAGACTTACATTTACTAAGACATACGTAAAGAAACTTATAATAAAATGATAAAACTACCTTTTAACTCAAGGAAGAGGAAGTTATATTTATTTTTATATTTAATAACTAATTGTAAACTTTTTAGCCAACGAAACAACAATAGACACAAACTTGGGCGCTTCATCCCACCCCCACGAATGACCCGGTCAACCCAAGCCGAGGTCCTATTTTTTACAGGCGTCTTCGGGTTGTTCCGCCCCCGATCCAATCGGAACCCAGTATCTAGTAGGGAATGGGAACACGCACCAGCGCGGGACGCCATGTCAAAATTCAAAATTCTAAATCATTTATTCAGTTTAGGCTACAAATAGCTCTTATGAACGTCATTACGCCATCGGTTCGTAAGTCTACTCTGGGCGGGAGACCTTGTACTGAGAAGAACCGGCAAGAAACTCAGCAAGTGTCAAGCTCTTTTTCAAAAAGTGTGTGCCCTCTAGAAAACCTCTGACGGTGCTTCGTTTCACGTGGCTTAAGGAACCCTTAAAGTTTCTCGCTGCTCCCAAAAAAGTCCGGTGACGCTGAAAACGCCGTTTGAGGCAATCAGAAAACTCTCTCCAAAAAAAAGATCTCTGCATATATGACTTTAGCATACAACGTTTAAATTTTTTTTTTCTGTTTTTCTGCCACTTGGCAATCTCTTTCTTAAACAATAGGCCATTCTTTTGGTTGAGAAAATTTCTCGGGTAAATGTTTTTGTTAGAAGGGGCTTGTCCAGTGACTCCACCCTTGTTTCTGGTGTTTAAACAACGTTTAAATAATATTGAACTTTGAATTAGTATGGGACACTGAAATTATGCTTTTAAAAAGATTTTTTTAATAGCCTATATTAAATTTAACAATTTTAGCAGAACTCGTAATCATAAATTAATTTCTCTTCAGATATACCGCAATAATACTTCATTTTTCAACCCCATAGTTCGTATGTGTCGCCAATACAACGAGTTGACTCAAAGCAATCACGACATAAATATTTTTACCTCTAGTTCAAATGTCTTCAAGAAGAGCCTCAGGACCCTATTATTTGATTGAACAAAATACCTAAAATAAAATAATAATATAATATTCACGGCTTTATGGCACCAATATAGCTAATATCTCAATAAGTAAAACCATTAAATTATACTCATGTGTACTATTATGTATTCTGTGCTCATGTTAGGGATGCATGCTTTTAGGCGATAGTTAAGTGCCTTGTAAGAACGCTCTCATTTTTCGGTCACATTGCTCGCCGTGAACCTGGTAATTTGGAGAAGTTTGTACTGATGGGTCACGTTGAGGGAAGAAGAAGCAGAGGAAGAGCGTCTGCCCGGTGGACGGATGCTATTCTGGAAGCCCTGAAATGCAACACGCAGGCGGCTATCCGTCTAGCCCAGGATAGGACCTCTTGGAAAGCCCTGGTCCGCGATGTTGCTATTGGTGGTCACGAAACTCAGGCATGAGGACTCGACGACGAAGAAGAGAAGTGCACAGCTTTCATAAAAATTCTGCTATTTTTTTTAACTGTTGCCTGTATTGTGTCTTTATAAATTAAAAATAAAACTGTCCCACTGTTGGCCAAAGGACTCCATCATTGAAGTCAAGTCATAGCTACAATTGATGGGTTATTGGCTTAATCACCACGCTTGCCAAATGCGGGTTGGTGATCACAAACCCGGGTTATGTATGTATGTAAGGTCAGGTCAAGAGTACCCTAAACCGACGAGCGTGTATGAAGAGACTAATGAATGCGGATGAAGCGAAAGAAGTCTGTAAGGATCGCAGCAAGTGGAAAGAGGTGGTCTCTTCCTACCCCTCCGGGAAAAAGGCGTGATGTATGTATGTATGTATGTATCGAAAAATCCGAAACACACTATGGGAATTGAACCTGGGAATTGAACCGATGATCTTTGGGTATCGGACAGAGCGCTTTGCCACGCGGCCACTGAGGCGTTTTTAAAACGATTACACCTGTTTATTGTACTTGTGATTATTATCTTTACAGACGATGACGTCTGAGTGCGAACGAACAAGTTGTTTACGTTTTCTGTGAATCTTACGCGAGCGACCGACGTCTTTATATCCATTCCACTAAATCACAAGTTTGATGTTACTCCGAAAGTACTTACAAAATTATTGTTGTTTTATTATAAATTCAGTAAATAACTAATTATATTGAGAGGTGCACCTACACCTAGAATTTAAAGACACGTTGGTGTAATTATTGTGTTTATGTGCGCGGGACCAAAATAGCGAGTACAATTTTTTGTTTATTGTATTTAAAAATAACACGGTGTTGCAAAAAAGTCTACATAAAAAAACCTAACTTCTCAGAGCACAAGATGAAATTCTTTACTTGTATCTTTTATTTACTTTAATTCATGTTAACGTGAATATTGACATCCTAATAAGTAAAAGTACAAAAATTGAAAAAATAATAATTTGACTACTTACTTATTTAAAATTAGTTAAATAAGTAAAGTAAATCAACATCACTACAACCACTACAATTGATGGGTTATACTTATAAATTATAATAAAAAAAAGTCGGCAAGCGATTCCATCCCACCTGATGTTAAGTGGAAATGGAGTCCAGACGCAAAGATAACTGGTGCAGCGTGAAAACAAACGTAGCATCAGTTAACCTCACTCTGCCGGTCCACAAGGTGCTTTTTCACGCCTCTTTTGAAGGACCCCATATCATAGGAAGGAGGGAAAACGTGTGCTGGTAGACTATTCTATCTTTTGGAGGTGCGACAAAGAAACGAGTCACCAAATTTCTTAGTGCGCGATGGGATATTTGAGACAGTGAAGCGGTGACTCCGAAGAGCAGCACGTGAACTCCTATGAAGGAAGGGTGAAGGTGGGATGTAGTTGGAATTGTTTGCAAAGTATAGAAGAACTCAAAACTTTCAGGCTTTACTTGAAACACACAATAACTTTAGTTGAATCTAGTATAATCTTAAAAACAAAAGGTAACGTTAATAAAAAACACGTTCGCATCAACAACCATAAATCCGCAGTTCAGACGGTTACGATGTTTATAACAATTCGCAGGTGTCTTTGATCTTTATGATTTTAAGTCTGCGAAGGGTTTTAGTTTATTACATAGTATTTTTAGACAGAGCAAAGGTTGAATAACCTGTAGATTTTCTCGGAATACGTAAAACTCATAGGTAGTCTCACAATGAAGATAGGAGAGAAATAGGACAGTACGAGAAAGATTTGAGTCTAAGCGTGTAGAAATTAATGTGTGTCTATGATGTTTATGAGTTCAGTGCTTTGTAAATAATTCGGCATTTTAATTTATCATGCATTGTATTATTTTGGCTTGACAACTACTTTGAAAAATGTAATCATACTAATATTATAAAGCTGAAGAGTTTGTTTGTTTGGTTGAACGCGCTAATCTCAGGAATTACTGGTTCGAATTGAAAAATTGTTTTTGTGTTGAATAGTCCATTTATTGAGGAAGACTATAGGCTATATTTAAAAAAAGTTTAAAAATAAAAGTACACCCTTGCGAAGCCGGGGCGGGCCGCTAGTCGTGTTATAATAATATGGAGAGGTATTAGCCATTACAGCAATGTTAGTGTCATTGTTGTGTTTCGATCGATGACCAGTTCTGAGTATAAGAATTGGAGTGAAGTTCGCTGCCATATTCGATTTTATGGTCACTTATCAGGTGGATGAAGGCAAAGAGTTTTCCCGAAATGCCCGAAATAAAGAATAAAAATAATATAAAATATGTATTTCTAAAGGCAATCTGCAAAAGGTATATACCGCAGACTTACTATTTTTTAAATTTAAATTAGGAAGCATGTAGGTTTCATATTTTTTGCATCGAATGTAAACAAGATAGGCAAGTGCAATGAACGTTTAACCCTCAAATGGCGCAGTTATCTGTAGGAGCGTAGAGCCGTAATAAAATTGTTATTGCTGGTGCATTAAATACAAGTAGGCCGTATGTGTTGTATGAAGCTTCTTATACATGCAACGTGTATCAGAAAGGTGTGGTCAAAATGTAAAGATGCAAAGTGTATCCCATTTAGAACTTGTATGTGTTGTTACGACGACATCTATACTAATATTATAAAGAGGAAACCTTTGTATTTTTGTATGTATGTATGTATGTATGTATGAATGTATGTATGTATGTATGTATGTATGTATGTATGTATGTATGTATGTATGTATGTATGTATGTATGTATGTATGTATGTATGTTTGCAATGAATAAACTTAAAAACTACTGGACCGATTTAAAAAATTCTTTCATCATTAGAATGTTACATTAGCGCTGAGTAACATAGGCTATATTAAAATAAAATGTTATAAAATACTGAAAACGACAATTTCATTTTCCAGTACAAAATGGTTTGTTGGTTTTGTTGTCATGGAAACCATTGATATATATTTAACTCAATGATGGAAACTGCAACTGCAACAAAGCGGTACGAAGTCCGCCGGGACAGGTAGTAATTATTAATGAATAACTTTAATAATCGAGCGAGTTGACGACAAAAAAATAGGTAAAATCGGAAGGTGCCAACTCGCGCGCACTCGCCACTTCCACACATGCCAGTTGACGAATAAGTATTTTCATGCAATGGTAAATTTAATATTTATATTAGTGAAGTGATGCGCGTCAGGCGAGCATAAGCAAGCAGCAATGATCATAAATGTTAGTACACAGAGGTTACTAAACCACTAAGGCTGTGACTTGTTTAATTTGGTTTGACGTCACAATAGAAATATTTAATTAAAAATTGTGAATCATGACTTAGTAACTCTGCATACAAGATCGAGATCGGACACACTTTGGATCTTTTCATTTTGACCAAACCTTTCTGTTACACGTTGTATATAATTATGAACCTAAATAAAAAAATAAAAAAACACATACATACACACATAATACATACATATATATCCATAATCTCACGTTCTTCTCACAAAATGGTGTAGACAGAGCATGGAAATTGCAAATTTTGAGTATACTCGCCATAGTGACCCGACGACGCCACATTTAGCATAAACAAGGTAGGTTTCCGAGGTGGAATAGATAGCATCAGTGATGGGGTGCTGACTGATCGCCTGATGTGCGAGCATCTTGGAACCCTTGGAATCGGCTCTAACGACATGCACTGGAAGTTTCGTAGCTGATATTTCTTTTCACGTCCTAGATCAGCATGGGAGTAGCTTCGTATACCTAATAAGCGCATATTTAAGTTTATACTACTTGGAAGTCAAGGCACGGAGGAGCTTGGTGCACTTTAATTTGAACACCCATCCGTTTTGTGAAAGTTGCTTAACTTGCAAGATTGTAACCTGGACACGCTAGCCTCTGCTGTGTCTCTGAGCCATCATACGTTGAAGATTCCAGTTATTGCACGTTATCACAAGTCTTACACATTAAGTATTATATATTCAAAGAAATATAAAGATTATTTTATTATATTGGCCATAACTGTCCCACTCCTGGGCAAAAGCCCTCCCATACTTTTTCCACACCTTTCGGTCCCCTGCATCATGCCATTCTTTCATAAACCTATCAAGGTCGTTCCACCACTTTCGTCTTGATATACCAAATGGCATAGGATAAATGTTTTTCTAAGTCTATTTCTTAGTTTTTCTCTTATTCTTTGTGTATGTGTTGAGAAAACACCAGTAAAGTTTTCATTCATACTTGTAAGCTCATTATTTTACCAAAACGGCTTATTCCTTCCAGAACCTCCGCATTCAGGAGCTCCGAGAGCAAGCACTGGAGTTGCACTCGGATATCGCGGCGGCCATGCGTGAGCTCGAGGTCCCGCCTGAGGACATCGCCGACTACCAGCTGCCGGGAGGGGTGCCGCTGTTCCCGGCCAAGGTCGGCGAGCCGGGCTACTTGGGGGACAACAGGATCTTAGGTGAGGACTCAGGAGAAATTGCTAAAGCTAAAGTTTTCCCTTTGCCCACCCCGATATAAAAATTTAGTTTTTTGTTTTTTATTTTTACTTTTTTGTGTGTGTGTGCAATAAAGACTTTTATCTACATAGATATCTATCTATCTACATAATTGGGTACAGACTACAGAATGACAACGACTGCCTCTGTGATTGAGCAGCTGGTTTCAGACCCAGAGAACTTTTTTATTTGATAATACAACGCTATAGTAAATTTTTACTCTTTATTTTTATATGCTAATTGCTGCACTGAAGCTAAATTAAAATTTTTATAAAATAAAAATGTGCAGCAATTAGCACTTAAAAATAAAAAGTTATAAGTCATAACATAAATGTTAGTAGCATTATTAAGACCGTTAAAGACAAGATTATCACTTCATATTTAAGGATAAAGGATAAATGCCCATCTCTTTCCGGCCTTTTCGTCATTTATCATTAAGTATCAACCTGCATTAAACCATTATGAGTTATGGAAAAGCAATTCTATTTCCCATTTTCCAGGCGCTCCCACGGACCTGAACCGATACAAGGCAGACAAAATCGAAGACATCATTCCCTTCGACTTCATCAGCAAGTCCATCTACTCGGTAGGAAATTCCAACCCCAAGCGGCGGATAGAAGCGCCGCTGAAGGAAGCGCTCGATGACGTCATAAGAGAGGTGAGTTAAATGCGAATTACATATTTAATTTTGTCAAAATAATTATAATAATATCATCCTTTGCGACACCAAAAAACTGGTCGCTTTGAAATATTTAGATCGTTACATTATGCTTTTTAAATTGTCTCTAAATAAAATAACCTTTTTGTCATTGTATCCAAGATAACAGTTTGATCCCCATAATTGATACTGAAAGTAAGTAAGAAGATAAATATATTGATTTCTTAAAACAGTAAAAAATGTGGTTGTATTTGTTTAGTAGTAAAGTTTGTAATATACTCTACTAAATTGAATTACTAACTGTAACCTAGGGAAAAAGGGATTCGAGCTCTAAAAATGGAGTCGTCGTACCGAGAAGAACCGGTAAGAAACTCAGCTAAAACAATACTTATCTTATTTTACAGTGTCAACTATATATCACAGAAGAAGACTTTCCTTTACAAATCAGCACAACATACAGCATAACATACAACATTTTATAGAGAAAAAAGAATAGGAGCTCTAAAATTTTATCATCATCATTATCACCATCATTATCACCATCATTATCACCATCATCAGGCTATAAAAGTCCACTGCTAAACATAGAAATATGGAAAAACCTAAAATTACACCTTTTTCAAAAATCCAGGTGATGGAGATAATCAACGCACCGTCCCGGCAGCGCGGGCGCGTGATCGACTTCAACGAGCTGTTGTACGGGTACACGCGGCTGCAGCCGCTGCACGGCGTCGACCACGTGCTGGACCTGCTGCTCAAGTACCGGCGGTACCGCGGCAAAAAGATGACGGCAGCGGTGCGGCGGCACGCCTACCTGCAGCAGTCCTTCTCAGGTGGGTCTGGCTACAGTCTGGAGGCAAATTTAAAGCCTTTATCGACGTAGCACAATTTATTGGCTTAGGTTTTAAACTGATGTCAGGACAGAAGATGATTGCAGCGGTGCGGCGGCACGCGTACCTGCGTCAATCAATCTTTTTCAGGTGGGTTTAGCGACTGTCTAAAGCAAGGCTGGCCAAACCCAGGCCCGTGGGCCACAAAGTGGCGCGCCAAGGCATTTGAATTTACCCGCCAGCACTTCGGTTGGCCAGCTAGCATAGGCATAATTAGTAAAAGTATTTGTATAATATACATTTTGAGTATAATGTATGATTGATATTTGGCCCGGGCGCTGCCGCAGTCCATGAAATTTTGCCCACCTGAAAAATCTGTTGGCCAGCCTTGGTCTAAAGACAAAGTCAAAGCATGTAGCGACGTAGCACAATTCGGCTTACGTTCCAAAGTTAATGTACAGAAGATGATGGTAGCGATGCGGCGGCACACGTACCTGCAGCAGTCCTTCTCAGGTGGGCCTGACTGCTGTCTAAATATAAAGACTTAGCATTTATTCCACGTAGCACAATTTGGATTAGGTATTATCTTAATTATCCATGTGGTGACGGAGAAAAAATACTATTCACCGCCCCTCTCCTCCGGTGGGTGTCGTAAAAGGCGACTAACGGATTTTCGAACGTCCATATGCTCCACTGCTTGGTAGGGCTTGGTCCGTCTGGTTAGTGACCACCGTACGCATGGTGTGAAACCATGGTCGCATTTCGGGATCAGCCAGCGTATAACCAGAGCTTGAGTGGATGTTGCTGCGATGCATTTGGTCTGTGGAGGTTTCCGTCAAACCAGTGCCAGGAGAATTTGTTAACCCGCCGACCAGGGAGACGCGAACCTAACCAGCTCGTGAGGTTCCCTAACCATGCCGAGCATAATCTCGGGGTGATCCGTCGTGCAGGTTGGTGACCGGATGGTGGAGTCCCGGCGGCCATTACCGGGGGGGGGGGGGATTGGGGGATAGGGGGGGACTGTCGCCGTCAGCGCTGTCTGAATCTGGAGGACCCTTTTCCGTCCTTGTGGTACACGACTTGAGAGGAACTACATCGAAGCCGTGATAAAAACAGCCTCAGGTAAAATCGATGTCCTGAGCAGGGTGCCCCGATTCTTCACGCCAGATCAGTTGTACCTTCTGTACAAGACGCAGTTGCAGTCTTGCGTGGAGTATTGCTCGCACCTCTGGGACGGTTCCGCAAAGTACCTTCTCGATGCTTTGGATAGATTGCAGCGGCGCGCTTTACGCATTATCGGCAATGCAGAGGTCACTAATGCTCTCGAGCCCCTGCAATTATAGTGCAGAGATATAGCGTTACTCAGCGTCTTCTACCGCTTATAACACGGAGAGTGCTCTGAAGAACTCTTTGATCTTATCTCACCTTCTCCCTTTCTCTATGGAGACTCGTATGGGAGTACGAGTGCTGCTCTTCGGAGTCACCGATGTATTGTCTCGAACATTCTATCGCGCACAAAGAAATTTGGTGACTCGTTTCTATGTCGCACTTCCAAAAGATGGAATAGTCTACCAGCACACGTTTTCCCTCCTTCCTATGACATAGGGTCATTCAAACGAGGCGTGAAGAGGCAACTTGTGGGCCGGCAGGGTGAGGGTGACTGATGTGGCGTTGTTTTAGCGCTGCGCCAGTCTGGGCTCTGTTTCCACTTAACATCATGTGGAGTAGAGTCATTTGCCGAGCGAAGTATAAAAAAAAATGTTACGTTGCTACGACGAACCCCACTCAGCGTATGACGACCACAAGAAAAAGAGAGAGAGAGAGAGAGAGACAAGCGGGGGAACTTATAAGTGTATACTTGATGCTGTTTTCTTGGTGTTACAGGGATTGTTTTAAACTCACTTGGCTAGCTGATCTTATTTTGTCTAAAGGCTTTGTCAGACAGCAGGCGCTTGGTTAGTAGCCAACCAAGCGCATGGTATCAGCTGTTTGACCTGCATAGTTTGACCTGCTGCTATCAGATGAATTTCCTTATTTAATTAATACATTTATTTTACATTATTACAGGATTGGAAATACGAGAATTGCCCATGGGCGATCCACCACCGAATGAAGACCCTGACATGCTAAGCAGTTATGGGGGAAAGATTGATGCAAGCGATTACGACGACTTCGACGAGTCCAGTCCACAACAGCAGCAAAACGGATTTCTAGACTTTGGCAAACTGAATGTGAGAGAGGCTATAGGCAACGGCCTCGAAAAGTTACATAAGAATCTGCCTAAAGTATTAAAATGGGGCGATACAGATTCCCAAGAATACGCGGTTTATGGCAGAAGAATTCATTTCATCCTTCCTCTAGCGGGAAGACAAGAAGTTTTCGGTAGATTTATGAAGAATTATGAGGACATAGTATTAAAAACCGAAGAGGCTGTGACATTGATAGTCGTGCTATATTTAGATAGTAAGAATCCAATGGATTATCAAAATGCGGAGAGTTTAATTAATTACTATAAAGATTTGTACGCTAAAGATATAAAAGTGGTTATGATGGGTTCAACAACTTTTTCTAGAGGAGCCGCTTTAACGGAAGGACTGAAGTTAGTAGCAGATGACGATCTAGTATTCTTCATAGATGTCGATATGATGTTCAATTTTGACTCTCTAAGGAGAGTAAGAATTAACACAATTCGATATAATCAAGTATACTTTCCAATCGTGTTTAGTGAATACAATCCAGAAGTGGTGAACGGTGAAGACTTTAACAAATTCAAAGGCGAAGACCTTGTAATTAATACTGATCTAGGCAGATATGTGGTTACGTCTGAAAGTGAAGGGAAATCTGATAGAGAGTTAGCTAATTTAAAATATAGTAAAGAAATATTAGATGATTACGGCTACTTTAGGCAATACGGTTTCGGTATCCTCAGTATATACAAATGTGACTTCCTCAGAGTTGGTGGTTTTGATCTAAACATTAAAGGTTGGGGATTGGAGGACGTGCAGTTGTTTGAGACGCTCATAAAGTCAAACTTGACAGTGTATAGAGTAGCTGATAACAGTTTGGTGCACATTTTCCATTCGGTAGACTGTGATAAGAATTTGGAGAAGAGTCAGTTCCTAATGTGTTTAGGTACGAAGGCTTCAACGTTCGGTAATGAGAAGCACATGGTTTATTACATGTTAAATCACCCAGAACTGCTGTGGCCGCAGAAGGAGACAGAGAAGGGTGTTAGCTAGTACAGGGTTTGATTTAGGTTAGGATTTCGAATTTTAAGAATGAGACTCTTTTTAAATAACGACAATATTAGACTTTACATAAGTTACTGAAAATTTGAATAAAATCTTTTTAATTTTACAGATTACCTATATGATGAGCGATCAATTGTAACAACGTATGTATACCTTATATGGGTTTTAGCTCTCTCAATGTAACTTTATAAACGTAAAGGTATCGTAATATTGCGACTATAGTCAAAGATTTTTATAATTTGTAAAATGTAACTTTAACATTTCCATTTTACAACCAATGCATTTTTATACAGTTTTGATTGCATTATTTTAAATCTATCGTAAGTAGGCGATGGTGTAGAGGTAGGTGCTTGGTCTCGAAAGTGAAGTTGATTGTATAAAGCATTTATAAATATTATTTGTAGCAATGTTATTTTAAAGTTAATTGTACATTTTTTATTGTTCCTAATACCGTACGTTAAGCAACAGATTAAGCTGAACGCTTTAAACACCATGCCACAATGACTAATATAGCAATATAGTTATTATATGGTGTACTTTTACTCCGGTAGCAGATATGACAAAGTTTTAAAAGTGTTCAGCAACTTTTGTTGCTCATTATTCTCGTACGTAGTTGTTTAATTGTTGTGTCTAAAGCTATGTTCAACACTTATCTGTTTTACAGGATAACCTTGAATCAAGCTTTAGATTAATTTGGTGGTAAATAGTTGTATAGAAACAAGTAATGTATGTTACATACCATGTTTTATAACTTTCCATGTAGATATAGTTTTAAAGTAAATGTTATTTTTCTAAATTGGAACTATTTATTCCAGAAAATTATTAGGTTAAAGCTATGTTCTAGACTTTTAATTAATTCTTTGTTTTTCATTGTACATTGCATTATTTGCTCATCTTTTGTTTCATGTCTCTATCTTCATGCTGGTTCTCATTGATTTTTCGTTATTAGGAACAAAGATAAAAATGAAATAAATATAATAAGGATAAACGTATAATACTCTTTGTTGACATAAATAAGGTTGTGAACTCAAACACACATTGTTAGTTGTTTAAAATAGAATTTCACTTAAAAGGCCATTTACTTATACCTATTTCGTTATTTTCATTACAAACTTATTTATTATTTCATGGTTTTCCTTGTACGTGTAATTATACAGAGTATACTCTGACAATTATATATTTAACTGCCTAAAACAGAAGAAATGTATAAATATATTGCTATTGGAAGTGAAATCAGTTGGATATAATTTTATTTCTAACAAGATCTAAAATTGTATGATACGATACGATTGTATGACACGTCAAATGTATATACTGTGTTTATGTAATATGCATTATTAATAATTAGATTTTGCGAATTATCTTGTGTGAAATTCAGCCTTTTGCAAATTCACAACTCCCGGGAGAATAAGATTATTTTGCCTGGATCCTAAATGTTATATTACATAACTGAGATATGATCTAACTGTGTACTACTTTTCATCCAAATCCGTTTAAGCTTGCTCAAAGAATAAATAAACAACTATTTTTTGTATTTATAATCATGTTATTTGATATATATACAAGATATTTTAGATAGCAGCATATTTTACTAAATGTTAAGTGGCAACTTCTATTAAATAATAATTTTGTGAAAGGGTTTAGGAGAGACCTTTCCTCAGCAGTTATAAAAAATATACAGGACTTCTTTTGCTTTTGTATAATTTTGTGAATTGTTTCTTTAGTCAATTTACAAGTATTACCACAATACTTACTCATGTGGTATTACTATGCATCAAGAAAATGCAACTTGTTGGTTTTTACTTTCGCAATATGAAGCATTATATTACAAGCCAAAATACCTTTTTGTCATAATACGTTAACGTAACGTTAAGATAAAAAAGTCCAACAACTCAAACGTTAACCAGACAGATGAAAAAGAACTTTACCAATTGTACTTCTTTTCAAGGTTAGCAAACAAACAATTAGCAAACATAATAATTAATTAAGGACTCGATATAACTTATAAAGCTTTTGGTTATTTTATTGTCTCAGTCAAATGACATTCTAAACTGCTAAATGTAATGTGTTATCTGACCGGTCAAGCACAAAACACATCCAGCGGCAAATCTCGACCTTCAGGGTGGTTATCATCAAATTTAAGTGTGTGAAAACCAAATAAATATTAATAGTTAGCTCATTTACTATGAAATATAATGTCACAATCAATATGATACCGGGTTATAAGGGGCCACATTGACCTTTATTAGTGTTTTAAGCCCAGACAGAAAAACGTTCCCTGGTGAATTTTGACAATCAATTTCATATCTTTGTTCATACACTA
This sequence comes from Eudonia mercurella, assembly GCA_963082485.1. NCBI lineage: Eukaryota > Metazoa > Arthropoda > Insecta > Lepidoptera > Crambidae > Eudonia > Eudonia mercurella. The sequence continues at coordinate 17,564,340 of OY720039.1, read as the reverse complement.
GTCTTATTTGTGTGACTTTTGACTTACTACTTACACTTATTCATTTTAAAATACTACTATTTCAATGTTTATGCAATCAGACAATAAGAAATGTTCAGTGTAATTTGTTATATAACTAAAGTCATAAATTAATAAATATATATATTATTATATGTATATATAAATATATATATTATCTAATATATAAAATTCTCGCGTCACAGTTTTCGTTGCCATACTCCTCCGAAACGGCTTGACCGATTTTGATGAAATTTTTTGTGCTTATCCGGTATCTATGAGAATCGGCCAACATCTATTTTTCATCCCCCTAAATGTTAGGGGTAGTCCACCCCTAAATTTTTTTTATATTTTTTATGGCAAAACGACGTTTGCCGGGTCAGCTAGTTATGTATATAAATATTATTAATATATAATACATAAATGAAATAAAAGTTCCAGGAGGTGTATTTTTCACTGTCCGATCGAGTTAACAGTTTGTATGAGTTCATCATACAAGTTGGTACACAAGTTTCTAACTAGATGGCGTAGCAATGGTGACCCTGTAAAAAGTCTAAAAGCCATTAGGCTATTGGTTGATTGATTGATTGATTGATTTATTTAAGGGTACACCAATAGCAATACACATTACACATTCATAATACTGGTCTTAGTTCCAATATGTTTGCCGATTACAGGTATTCACCGCATTTGCTATAATTTAGTTACTATCGTAATGTTAAATGTTATTAAAATATTACATAATGATTATTTAAAAATAAAACATACAAAGGTATTAAAGTCACAAAATAGTTGATTAACCTTGGTCTAAAATGAAGTATATCCCTGGTGGAAAGATAACACACAAATACATACATTAGGTAGAAAGATGAGACAAAGAATGGTCATTAACACCTTTTTATTTCGAATAAAGTTATGTTCTAAATATTATTAATAAACAAAATAATTACAGCAGTGATTTTTGTTCGCTTCTTTATTTCAATTAATGAAACTCCCTTGAGAAACGAGTCTGGTTCACGTTTGACTTTGTGTAAATAAGCTGTAAATTATTATAATGTGCTCACTAAGTGCCAATTACTAGAGTTAAGTAGCTAATTATCGAAACGCAAGTTACTAGAGTCCGTCTCGATATAATTGGGGTTGTCTGAAATACGCCAATGTGATTTGAAAGTGATGAACATGAATGAATATATTTTTGGGCAAGATGTTTTGGTTTTATTTTCCGTCCTATATTATATAATTTATAATTTTCTCAGGTAAGCGTCCGGTCTTCATCTCGTTTGAGTTTCACCCGGAGTCCTCAACTATTTGAGAAACTGGCTATTTTGTTCTGGACTGCCGGCTCACCGCAATGCACTCGTATGACTTTGCACGACATACTGTCCAAAAAAAACATGGAACTAATTGCCTGCTCGTGTGCTTCCTTATAACTAACGTGGTTTCCAACGCGTGAGTTTCTTGAAAATTTTGCGGACGTGTTCACAGCTTATCGAAGTTTCATCGCAATCAGATTAATGGCTTAATAGTTATAATGGTGTTGGAACGCCTACAGGTGAGTTAAGTATGGAAACAATTCTGCCTTGTCAACTTCGATTGTATTGTTGATCGAAGCTTGTCAAAATCGTTGTCTCAGATCATTATACTCATTTCCTATTGGTCGTTTCTTGGCGACAACAAAATGGAATGGCGACATAATTATTTTGTCAGTATGACAGTACTGCCCTAGGACAATTTTTTGTACTCTGTTTTGTCCTGGCATTTTGAAATCATTACAGGGTTCATAGCTACAGTGAGACTGAGGTGTTAGTCGTCATTTCAATGTGGCATGCTCGCAAAATCTTTAGAAAACCATTAAATTTTGTTGGTATTTTTCAAATAACCCTGGCACATCAGACTATCACAACCAGTCAAATGTCCTCAACAGACTTTGAGCTTTATGTTTATTCTATTATGGTTGAACATTTATTGTAGAAACTGTCTATCTGATATATGTGCAGGCGCCTGTATTTGTATTGCTTAGCAAATATAAGATACATGCCAATGATAGAAAGCGTCTCCGTTGACAGGGGTGATGGCTGGTTTACAGCCTCTTGAGGATTTAAATACGTTGGAAAAGAAGGTATTAGGTAAGCACTTGATGATTTACCGCGACCGACGCGAACGGTTAAATTGGTGACAAGTGCGTTTTCTATTGGGCAATCCATTAAGTACTGGTGTGACTCAGAGTTATGTTATGACTCTAAAATGTCTACATCTTATGTAATATACATATGTGGCGTGAAAGCATTATTATTGTTGTGTTGTCATTTTCATCAAGCAATTGCAAACTTCAAAATTCAATAACTACTTCAAAAATTGCAAAATCTAAACAAAAAACACAGTTTCAAAACATTTGTCTCCCTTCTAAACCTAAGTGCCTTTACAAGTAGGTAATTGTTTTAAATTTACTTCAATTTATCTAATTCTATTATTATTACTATTATAATATGTCATTTTTCATTGGAGTCCTTCCTACAACATGGGGTTTCTTAAACGTGGTGCAAGGAAGCACCTTTTGGGTCGGCAAGCTGACGACGGCTAGTGAGGCACACTCCTACTCCAGTAGGTGTCCTCACAACTGGATTCTGCTTCAGTTTAACATCAGGTAAAACGGTGTCACTTGCTAGCTATCCTATAAAAATCCTATACAAAAAAAGCAAATAACTCTAGAAACTCAGCAAACGCTCGTCAACCGGAGTGCGGAGAGTTTCGCAATTGCTGGACTCGAAACAATGCTATTGCAGCGCAGTTCAGGCCGTAGCCATCATCGTCATTAACGTACTTACGAGAGACATCGCAATTAGTCATTGTAATAACCATTAGGTATATTAACATATAATTTTACGCAAATATTGTTGCGAAGAAAATTACAAATTACAAAATCACAAAAGGTACGATGACGTAGATGTCGACAGGGCTCGTTTGGCTTACAGAGTAAGGGTAGATAGTGTTGATTCATTTCGGCGAGTTGGATTGAGCCACGATAGCATAGTTGGTAGTGCACCTGACCCGGCATGTCATGGGGTGCAGGTTCGAATCCTGCTAGTGGAATTTTTTCAACACTTTATCTTTTTTCAACTATTAGGAAGTTATTAAGCGTGATGAATGATGAAGATGCTCGTTGGTGTAGTGGCTTGCGCGTTTGTGTTGTTTTCGCAGCGACCCGGGTGACCAAATCAAAAAATCGTAGGTACAGACGCGTGCACATAAGCCTATCCAAAATGTCAAATTTCTTCAATAAATGTTCAACCATATGCCATATCCATAAAGTTCAAACTCTATTAAAGACATTTGACAGTTTGTGGAGTTTGATGTGCCGGCGTGTGTGTGTACAGTAACACCACGCTGGGTCGTTACTTAAGGTACCGGGGGTTGTATCGAATAATAATGCTTTATAGCTTTAAATATTTATATTACTTTCAATATGTGATAAATACTTAAAAAGCTTTTTTGTCCTTATGCGATGCGTTGTGACACCCATTAATTGCACAAACCGTCATAATGTAATTAATTGTCGTAGATGTTTGCACTAGCGCTTGATCTTAACAACTGACGTGACGTTTGGGCGGACTGAGCCAAAATGGCTTGGTTTGAATTGCATCACTTTTCTTGCGCCTACTCGGTTTCTATGCGTTCTAAGGATAAATAACAATCTATTCGTCGTCGCGGCCCGTCACCGAGTCTGCGGTGTTCTTTTTCTCTTCCATCTTTTCTTCTACTACGTTTGAATTCCGGCCACGGTGGCTGCCAGTAAGTATGCCCGAGCAAGGAGTCTCGGTTGCTACAGTACTTGGTGAGGCATGTTAAGCGGTTGGTACCGTTTGTTATCATGAGATGACGTCATTGGCAGACACCAAACCACATTGAGCCAGCGTGTTGGATTAAAACTACGCCCACGGCCCAGCCCTAAAATGTTGCGAGCGGTGTATAGGGTACGGGTCAGTGTTTTAGTGGGCAGACCCTCCATAATATCGGGGCAGTTCCACATAACTACCAAGTCCACCACGAGACGCGTGGCGCATCGTGCGTTTAAAAAAACATATTGGATTAAATGTTCAAATAATTTTTAACGCAAATTTTGTTGCGAACAAATTACAAAAACACAAATGTTGAAAAAATTTCCACGAGCAGGATTTGAACCTGCACCCTCCTGACATTCCGGGTCAAGTACTCTTCCAATTGAGCTATCGTGGTTCTAACCAGCCCGCCGAAATTATTCAACACTTTTTACTTTGAAAGCCAAAGGTGCCCATTCTTTTTTTCTTTCTTTTGTTTTTATATTAGATTATCTTAATGGGTCTCCTCATTGTTGACTTTTAGATATTTGGTCTGTGGTTGTCCCAATTAGCCGACAATGGTCGCTAAAAGTGGAGTGGTTGGCCGGTAGTTAACTAACTTCCCTATTTGTAGGGTAAGCCCGGTACGCTCGCGATGCCTTGACAGCTCAATACCAGCTTGATGCCAGCTTTATGGCAGATTGATGCCAGCCTTATGCCAGCTTGATGCCAACCTTTTGACAGATTGATGCTCGCTAGATACTTATTGGATACTAGAATTACTTATTGGCTGTGAACCTTTCGAAGATGCCTCGAAGTCTGGAATGACCGTTGTCTGTCTATGATGCAATTTTATGTAACGCACATTAGACGCGAGATGTGAGAGATTAGCCGTGGGACCATTTCATAATGTCTGATGTGATAGTACACGACGAGTGGCTCGCGCTAGTTGAGCCTTAAAAATAGCGGAAACAGTATTTGCAAATAAAAAAATACTTTTGTTTTTTTTTCGTAACTTTTTTTATTTATTTCTATGTGTACACGTGTATAGTATTTGTTTGAAATGCTTGCTTATAAATTAAATGGATGATGATGATCAAAATATTTTAATAAATTAGGGGACTACATTGATATATAAGATAATAATTCTAAGTATGTATTTCTTCTCTATCTTATGTAGGTATAAAAGATGTGTACCTCATAAAAAAATAAAAAACAAGACTTTTAGATTTGCTGTTATTTCTTCTTGTTCGTTGTTTGTGTTCTATGCTATAATGTGAGCAATAAAGTATTTATTTTATATATTTTTACTTTATTTTATTTTGTTTTGTTTGGGGAGCTAACAGCATTTTTCACAATTTTACTCGACATTTAACAAATTATGAGCTTATAACAAGCTAGCTAGCTTTATCTGTAACTTTATCTATTTACCTACGACTGTGTCGTGTTTAAAAATATTGGTAGTGTCTGGCGTCGATTCTTTATATCGACCCCCTGATAAAACGCTGTTTTAGGAGCCACGCAGCAATTATACGAATAAAATATTTCTCAGCAAAAAACTCAGAATGTGAAATAGTAGGTACTCTTCACTTGCTGCTGTAACAGTCATAAGTTTGTGTACAAGGCTTTCAGAATGTTAGCTAGCTTACACCAAAATTTGACGCTTTGCTACGCGAGTGGCGGAGCACTCTGCTAAACATTCGGCTGTCCTAAGTTTAATTCCCGGGTCGGGCCAGGTGTCGGATTTTTCGAAGAATATCCCGGGTTTGTAAACATCTACCCGCATTTGGCGCGGTTGGTGAATTCATTCAGCAATGTCCACTAGAGGGTTACAGAGCACTTTCAGCATTATTATGTTGTCGTGGTGGCATTCGACCCGTACAAATTTAGTCACACTAATCACTTACCCAAAAGCTTACAGACTTGAGAGCTTATCTTAAGAGCATGGGAAATCTGTTTTTTGGAGAGGGTTTGCCGATGATCTGAAACGGTATTTTCAGTGTCACCGGACTTCTTGGGGGTGAGGGTGTGAAACGAAACACCGATAGAGGTTTTCTAGAGGCAATGGCATCACGCACTAGTGCGTGTCTCCATTCTCTACTAGTTTCTCCGATGGGTTCGGATCTGATCGGGAGGGAGAAGATTGCGTGGTGAAGCGAACGTATGTGGGACGGACTATAGCCGACGGCTAGTGGGTCGTCCCAGGTACCGCTGGTCGTGACTTACCTCACATCGTTGCTTACTCACTTTATAAGCCAAAGCAAATTTTTTAATAAGTCTCAGTAGTAATACTCAGACAGAGATAAAAATACACATAATCTTATAGCAAAGGCGCCTTATCGCTACAAGTGATATGTTCCAGACAACCTTTGGTGTAGATTCCAAGATGGAGATAGGGGAAGTGCGCAAATATACTGACGTCTTCTGTCTGTTTTCCTTAATCTGTGTTAAATATTGTTTTGTATTTTAACTTTTTTATTTACACCGTACATCAAAACAAAATTTTAATTATTATTAATTATTTTGTTTTGATGTACAGTTAACATAGTATACACAGTTTAAATGATTACTGCTCCATCGAGTCTTGGGTAACTGTGTAAGTTTCACATTAACGACCTTACTAACGACAGGCTTTTTTCAAGCAAAAACTTTTGAGGTGATATTTCAAAAGCGTTTCGATGGTGAAGTCATAGAAATTGCGTTAATAAGTTTCATGTTTTAATAGCGTCGGCTATTGAGGTGGCCCCCTCGACTACTTACGTAAAACATTAAAGTTCATACGTTTGTTTATAAACAGCGTTGCGCAAGGTGACGCCTCCATCGTAATTGTTGCGTGAATATGGTTCGAGATGGATCTTGGTCGTTCATTACGCGTCTAATTGTTTCACAATATGGGTTGTGATTGCTATCTCTTTGTGGCTTCTTACGACCTCTTACATGGCGATTTAAGAAAAAAGCGCCATTTAAAAGTATTAACGGGGTTTAATGCACTCTTTAACTCTTTAGTGTGGCTATTAAAGGTGAGGCTATTGCTACCTTTATTACTTTGTACCCCACGTTTTAAAATGTTTCACCGGTCGTGGTCAAGGCCTAGCGGAGGGTAGAAGATTCGCTAGGCATTGCTCTGATCTCCGTCGCTCGCGCTTGTGAGTTATTAGTTGGGATCCCCATCTGTCTCGCTCCAAAGTCCCTGATAGTCTTCTCCTGTTAGGCGGGGAAAGGCGGACGGGTAAGTCCTATATTATTATCACCTTGGCCTCTTCTGGGTCGGTTATGCGTAATGCATTGACCTGGGTCAAAAATGAAGGATACCTATACAGAGAAGTTTGTCTTAAACCCCATTTAACATTTTATTGGTAATGGAACCTAAAATTGTTCCTAATTGCGTGAGGGCGCAGCAGCAAAGTACAGCTTTTTGCAGCCTAAGAGATCCTTTTGGAGTTGAAATTGGATTGAGTTGGTTGGAGTCTCAGTGGGGTGTTTAATGCTTATGAAGCTTGTAGAAATCTACTATGGGCCTGACCCTCGACTGATGTAGAAATAAGAAACATCTTACGTCATCTAATAAGTGATACTAAATCATGCAATGTCATGTAACTAAAACTAGCAAAATTCAAAATTCAGTTTTTTTGAATTCAAAATGAACTTTTACAAGTGTTTTTGAACGTCAATTCAAAGCCAGCGATGGGTCTTATAACTTGCAGGGATAGCATCGATAATATTTTGATATTGTCAGCATTTATTAAGGAATATCTAGATTAATGCCTGTTTTAGCTTTCTGGCTTAGACAATTTCATAATAAAAATGTAATATATAAAAATAAGTAACTAGTCTTGTATGGTTGGTTAGAGGTTGTTTGTTTATGGCAAACTTTCCAAGAGTAGAGGAATATGAGGAATGTGCATTGCTATTTGAATAGGTAGAATACAACAGGAACTAAAAATAATAGCAGGCAATACGGTGTCAAAATGTATTTATTTTTTTGTAAACAAAAATAAAAAGGCCTTACAATATAAATTAAGCTAATCTTAAGATAAACTTTATACAGAGACATGAGTTTGTCCCAGCGGCTAGCCACTTCGTCCTTTTGGCGGCCACTCTGGCAACTGTCAAAGTGACATTGACAGGTGTCAGAGTGCCGCCATTGACGACTGGCTGGCCGCTGGGGTGAAGCTAACCCGTGCACGTGCATAGTCGCAAGCGTTGGCCGCGCTGATGGGACGCGGCAGACCGGCCTCACCTACATTGTACGTGACGACCGGCCCAATTGAATAAACATTCGGGCCGCCCGGGGTGGTGCAGACGCACCCGAATAGTTGACAACCGAATAATTGTTGTTCTAAACTGATATGACTAACAGAACAGCTTAGAATCGTTCGGTGTGTGGTTTTGGTTTATTTAGTAGGGGCCGCCGGAGCTCTGGGCGGGGGCGCCGTAGGAGGATGAAGGTCCTGATGGGTATCCACCACCGGAGGATCCACCGGACTGCTCGAACTCCGCGACCTGCAGGGCTTGACGGACTCCCTCAAGGTTGATGCCGACGACGCGGGCGGACGGCACTCCGTACGAGGAGGATGGGGCTCCGTAAGACGAAGATGGGGCGCCGTAAGAGGATGAGGGAGCACCGCCGCCGTGGCCGCCGCCGAAACCGCCGCCGCCGCCGCCGCCGCCGCCGGAGGAGGACTCTTCTTTAAGGAGGATTTGGCGGATTTGTTCGAGGAGTTGAGGGTCTACGTTCTGGCCTTCGGAGGTCTGGTAGCCGGAAGAGACGGCGCGGTATCCACCGCCGCCGCCGCCGCCACCGCCGCCGCCGGAGTGGCCACCGCCGAAGCCGCCGCCGAAGCCGCCACCGCCGCCGCCGCCGGATGGCCGATTGTAGTTGTAGCCGGAGGGGGGCTCGGCGCTGCCGCACGCCACCAACGCAAGGGCTATGCACTGTTGGAATAATAAAAAAAAATTAGAATAATTGTCAAACTTAAAACAGTCTTTATGAAAATTACACAAAACATAAGCATTGTTTGTGACAAGTGTTGTTACAGAATTGTACTTCTAGGTTCAAGTTCATAAAAACAATATTAAAAAAAAACTTGGCATTGATTAAAATCCAGTATGATATACAGTCTAAGAACTAATAAATTCATGAATACAAACTCGTCCAATACATTGGATTATGCATGATGATAAGTCATTACTTATCATTACATCTTTATGCATCAATGACAGAGTGCAACTCAAGTCATGTTTTATGTCGTCAGAAGCACTCATCTGAAGATTAAAGTTTACGCTTCCGCCTATAATATCGCACCAAAAGTTACGCAACAGTATTTCTAAAGGGCGCCATTACTTCTCTTACAGACTCAGACACTAAGGCTTTCTACAATGACGTTACGTCTGCTAATTAGTTCACATCTTCATATTAAAATGTATGTAAATAACAGTTATCCAATGGCTACGTCCCCGACGGCCGTTTATTGGCGAAACGTGTTGTTCTAACCGTTTAAAGTTAAAAGTGAAATTTTTATAATTATTGTTTGAGGTCACAGCTATTTTTTGGTAGTTGTTTTCCAAATACGAAGAACTTTTACTTCAATTCAATGGGATTTTAGGAACTATGCATGCCGAATATTACTATAAATTTTCACAGTATACAAATCTGTTTTCATTTTATAATTACTGATTTTTTTATCATTTACTTAATCAATTTATTAAATCTATATTTAAAATTAAAACTCCCGTTAAATATTCATGATGACATATAGTAAATACGAAATACTTGGCAGACCTATATATTTTGTTATTTTTTAAAGTATATTTTCTTAAAGAAACGAATTTTAAAATTATGACTATTTGACTATTTACGACTTTATAGATAAAGACGGGCTCATATTTACTTATATACAAGTACAGTAAAATAGTTGAAGCATTTTTGAAATGCAAGTTGAAATAGTAGAAAAAAAATATTGAAGTCACGCCATGCCACAAGTTGTTACAAAATGTATGGTCATTCGTGCAACATAAACAATTAAACTGTCTGTATCGCAATAAAACTATTAGACAAACAATGGTCAGCGAAAGCAAGAGGTCAGAGGTCGGGGCGCGGACGCAACGCCACTTGCGTCACTGAGGGCGCGTAAGTGGAGGCACTTCGCGTCGTGGGATCGCAATCATGGGATCATCTTTGGACTAAAACCGTTGTGAATGGCTTCGTATTGTAAGCGATATTAAAAATGGCACTGGAAAAATACGAAAAACGTTGTGCCGCGCGTCTTATCGTCTTTGTAGACTACTCACGAAAAAGCTTGAAAAATTATGACAACATCAGGTGTGACTCGAACCCACGAACTTTCGCAAAGATGAAGTGCAAAATAACAATATCACAAATAGTTCGTATTGTAATTTAATTGTGTTTGATGCGAAACGTGAATCCTGTAAAGAATTAGTGACGCGTTGTGGAAATAAATTGTCTAGAAGTCTATGAATATATCTGTAAGTATGTACCAGTTTTAGCCCCGTACTGTCTAAAGCGAACCCACAATAAACGATATGAAGTCAGTTTTACAATTTCCAATCACGTAATCGCATTTTCAGTTCCACTGATATATACGTGGCTTTGTCAACCCAGGTCATCCACGAGAGCACTATGCCACGACGCTGTTATGTCACAAGATGGCGCATCTTCCGCCTCAGTTGGCCGGAAGTCATGCAACCGCCATTATCTGGAGCTTTCAACTCTGATCTCAGACTTTTGTTACGAAGTTATGACACAGACACGCGATTAGGTGTTTAAATTTATATGTTAGAAATTCACTCGCTTTTCGCATTTATGGATGTGATTCAAAATGTTGATGCGTTTTAAATGTGTTTAACTGATTTTGTTGAGCAGAGTAGCTTTACGACCTATTAACAACTATGTTAGTACAATACTCGTAGTTTAATGAATACTAAAGTTAATGTTTTCTGGCTATGCCAGTTGTTCTATGTAAACAATTTAAGTTTGATTTATCGACGATAGTTTGGTCTAGCACTCAAGCTTTGTCCTTACTCTACCTGCATAAACAAAGGTCATAGCTTCAAATAAGGTTATGTAGAATGAACAAAAGCATTTGGTAAAATTAACCAGGATAAGATTAGAGTTATAATAATAATCTTGTAATATATGACAGTAATGCTAATGTAATATTATTAATATATCACAAAATTAGTCATAGTCATAGTCATAAGTATTTATTGTATCATTATAAATATATATCATTGATATCAATAGTTATCATCTAAACTTTGTAATTACATTTGTAGATCTTAGGTCATTGATTAGAGTACCTAGTTGTCGTAAATGAGAATGAGAAACAGCGCCTTTTTTTAACAAACATGGGAATCTGCTTTTCTACCATACATTGCCATACAAATGGAAAATATAATTCGTACTAGGCACTACGATAGATCCACGCACGGCCAACGGCAGGCAGTCGCCGATTACCATAGACAGAGCTTGATATAAACAATTGCGTCACGAGGGAAAAATAATCAAAAAATTGAGTAAGCCGCGCTGGTGCGGCATTAGATATTTCTTTCTACCCGAACAATCATGTCTGAGTTGCGTCAGGTTATGGACTTTGCATATCGATGGACTTCCAAGTGCTACCCGCATTTAGGTCACACGTCGCGACACTTAAGTGAATGGGAAATAGATCTTTGTACTCGCACCGGCAGCGTGCTCTTCGGAAACAAATATAGATGACCGATGATAAATATTCTCGTCTCCGGGCGTAAAGCAAAATGTAAAATCTATTAGAAAAACTTAAGAAATGGTACACATATATGTTGTTGTGATAAATGTGTTGGTAAACTTTAGAAAGTTCAGCAAATGTTAATATGCTAATAAAAGAGAGACGAGAGATTATTATGTTAATAAAATTCAAATAATTATGCAGACACTATGAATGTGGAAACGTTTTAATAAATACCTATTGACCTGTGCACTTTTGAATTTGTGGACGGCTATCCACTTTTTATCATAACCAATTAATTAAAATAATGAAGTTTCATATGCGGCGGAAGAATACAGCCAGCAATTATGATATAAATTAGAAAGTGAAAACGTGATGCATTCAGTGAATTTATTTATCTATTCATTATAATTAAATAACTATGATAACGAGTAGGTACTTACTTAAAATTTATATTTGTATATCTGAATGGAATAATAAGAAGATATAAATACAAATTTTGTATGTAACTTCTTCCTTTGTTCTTACGTTTCTGCTGTGAACACGCATTTCCAATGAAGCTAAAGCATTTACGAAATTTATTAACTAAATTATTGTTGTACATGATCAGGGTGTTGTTAATAAATGATTACGACTCCTCATAATGTCCGCGTTGCGATGCCTGCGACCCCTGACCCGTGCGTTGCGCAACGCTGGAGACCGCGGTAAATCTAATTGGTAAATACGTCTGGGGAGCGGTTTGTGACTAGCGAAGATAGCGTCCCAGCCACAGGACCTTTTAAAATATTTGTCAGTATTGGCTTATAAATTAACCACAATGTCGGAGAAAAAAAAATCAAAAACAAACCTAAATATAGACTAGTAACGATAAACAAATACAAAAATAATTACAGTAGCTTGATTAGGAAGTTAAGAGCACTCTGTAAAGTGCTACCAACCGTAAAAATCTAATTTGGATGCAAATATTTTTCTATGGCATCCCAAAAAAGTTTCTATTCTAGTCTACTGATGTAGAATTACAAACTCTTATTTTTGTATTACATAAAAGAATTGGTAACCTTTTATTGTCGTTTACATACTCAGGCATATAGAATGCGCATATCTGGGTATATCTGGGTACTTCACCCAGCAATTTCTTATTTCAATAACTAGTCACCAAATTGACCTCTGCCCTCTGTTGCAACAAAGATACGCTCGCCACTTGTGGTTATGCGCTGCGTAACTACCTGAGAAGCAGATGTTCTGAGCTTTGCAATACTAGGACGAGATTTATTAGTACCCTCATTATAATAACTAGTATCTTTAGAGTAAACTCATGTGCTCCTTTGACCTGGCCATATACTCTTCTGAGGAAAATGATTACCCTCATGTTTATTATCTAAGTATTAATTAGTAAGTTTTTACGACGCTGGTACTCGAAAATTAAATTTGGCTTCAGTCAACATTGTGATGCCTTTTTTTAAGTGCAATGTGTTCTTGCTAGAAACACAGATGCAGACAGATGGTAGATGCAACGGATCGTACAACCGTGGTCCAATAATATACAAATAATAAGTAGCCTTATTTTCAGAACTTTGAAAAAATGGATTCCCACACTTTCGAAAAACGCTTATTCTCGCTTATTGATCACTCGATTTTTTTTATTTTTTTTTATTTTTTATTCACCATAAGCCTTTACAGGCACTTATTGACGTGAAAACTATTAATTAAAAATACTTAAAAATTTGTTTAGACTAAACTACTGAATCTACCACCAGCTCGGATGTTGGGAGAGCCTCCGACCGAGAAGAGCTGGCAAGGAACTCAGGAGGCTTATTTCTTTTTCTCCATCTTTTCAACCAAATTACAATCACATAATATAATAGGTATACAAATTTTGTACAATTTTGTACACATTAATAATACGAGTAATATTCAAGCCAGTGCCGCCTGCACTGGCTTGAATTTCGTATTTCCACACGCATTTGTCTGCAATTTAGTCATTTACCTTATAATAAGCTTTCTTAATTAAAACATGTTTAACGTGTGTTTTGAATTTAATATCTGTCAACGCAGTTATATCATCAGGTATTTTATTATAAAATCGAATTGAGTTACCTATAAAGGATTTACAATTGAGAACCGCTTGGTTTTGATTTTACCCGACTGTAGGTGACGATAAGGTCAAAATTTGAAGGGCACATTCCCAGAACTACTAGGTACTGAAAAACTATTCTCAAGAAAATCATTATTCTCAAGCTCTTTATCTCTATTACTGTCGCAAAGTTAGGACTCGTTCGTCAACACGAGTTACTGTCTCGTGTCTGCACTGTTGTATCTTACGGTGGAGATTACTGGAGATATTTCATGCGATGAAGTTATTATAGTCACATTACGGTTGTTTACAGCAGAACAATTCAATCTGCCTGGATTGGTCTGATCTAATCGAATTGAATCTGGTTACTTTCGTAAGTTGAAACATTTTTATGTATTTGTACCTTATTTTTCTTTGACATTTATTACTGTGGATTTCTCTTGATGTTTTTCTATTCTTTCTTTTACATTTTTATATGTTTTTGAAGTAGACGATTTGAAGCCGTAAATCTTATCTTTTCTCGTTTCGTCATTAATTGCGTTCTTTTCGTTTTAGTGATAATCTGCATGTCAATTTTACGGATATGATTTATTCACAGACAAAAAACAGTGTGATAATTAACTAGACGTTTGAATGGGAGAGATTGATCGATATAATCTAAAACTACTCGTAATTGGGCTTTGTCTGCCGCGTCTAACGATGTAAAGATTTCTAAAAGAAAATTTTGAGTGATTGTTAGATATGGTGGATGCCAAGAAAATTGCTCTGTCTTAATAATTGAGATTCGCAGCTAAAAAGCAGTACGTTAGGTAGGTTTAAATTTTTATAAAACGAATATTTTTACTCGCTGAGACTTCAGGACTAAAAGAATATATTAAATGAAACAGTTTTTATCATATTATGTACTAATTTTCATAAAGTGAGATTTTATTAGGCCCTAATGAAAACCTAAACAACTTTGGATATTATGAAGTTTGTTTGTTTATAATAACTCACAAAAAATATATTAGGATTCTTAGGATAATAAAATTCTTAGGATATGTCTGAGTGGTTTTTGAATTTAAGAGTTCAAATTGAATTCGAAAGTTTGGCAGTTAAATGACCCGCTCCGTGAAGAACGTTACACGCGTCTTTAGTTAAGTGATTTATTGTATCACGCCACCGACCGCACTGTTTTACGTTCACTCAGGTGAGTAGATTCATTAAAACGATCGCGCTCGCCAATCACAACTTTAACTAGTTAGCAATAGAACCTTTTATGAACACTAAACATTGAAGCAAAATCCTTGTTGTATGAATTCTGAAATCAATGAAATCGGCTGCGATTTAAAACAAAGAAAAAACAAAATCAAATCGAGTTGTCACGTCACATTTTGAAAATGGAATCCTGCAGCGTTCACTGATTTCGGAATATCACAAACACTTGTCACTTGTTTTCTGTCACTGCACGTCACTGCACTAGACTTACCGCTACGAAGGCTTTCATGTTGCTTAGTGATGGGTCACTGCGGGTCGAGAAGGAGTAATGTGGTGTGAGGTGAGCCATCTCAGGCTATATACCTAAACGCACGCGGTGGGGCGGCGAAAGGATTAGGTTGTGCAAGCTAGGGAGATGCTACGAATAGGAAGTTCTGTCTAATTGGGGGAGTCATGCCATTTTTTTTTAAATTTTTGGTGATTGATCGAACATACGGGGTCGGAGGTTGCGTTGGGTAATGGTTTTTGTTAATGAAGTGCGTTACTGTATTTGATTTGCAAGCGTAAATGGTGTGGGCTAATTAAGATTACCTAGTAAGCTAATTAAAACGCTTCTTTTTCTATGCAACGTAGGTACGCGTTTATTTTTAATTTTTGCACTGTTATTAATGTAATTTACAGACATAATTAGAGATTTTGACTCTAGTTACAAATTTATGTCATTTACGTGTTTTCTGGTTTCTCCCAGTTTGTTTTCCAATGTTTATTTGTTTTATACGGAGCTACTCGCGTTTCTTTACATATTATTTTATACTGATGTAAAAAACGAGTCTCCCTGTGACTATGGCTCCTGCAAATTGTTCGAAACAAAAAACTGATAACATGCTAATATGTAAAATAAATGCGAGTAGATCCGTACAGTGTTTCTTTTTAATTCCCACTTAAGTTTAAGAAAATACTATAATGGTGTCTCCATAAAAACTGTTTGATTAATAAAATATATAAAGTATTATATTCTATCAGTTATTGTAACTTCAACTCAAGCTGAATCAAGGTAAGTATCAGCTTAAAAAAATACTGTTTTCTATTCTTATTTATTTTATTTGTTTCCTTTATAGTGAAATAATAACTGTCTTATAGCTAAACTCTGTGGTTTAGCTATAAGACTACCAGTCTCAAACCTTACAGGGTTCCAGGTTTGGTTTTCGACATCATTATTATAGATTATATATATTTTTGTACATTATATTGAACTTAGTTTGGTTGGTTGTATGGCTACCACCATCTTATGTCCGTCGGTTCTATATCAGGGTGCCTAGTGCGAGTTTCATTCGCCATTTAGCGCTTCCTGGTGGGAAACGAGGAGTGTTAAAATTTAAACATACAAGGTCTCGTTAACGTGATAAAAAAGGATAAGATAAATATGGAAAGCGTCCCACCAACTACCATCACCATCTCATTAAATGTCTCTATTGCTGGGGCACGAGCCATCCCTATGGATGGATAGGGAGAACGGGTCTTCAACCACCACGCGGGCCCAGTATGGATTGGCGGTTGTTAACGACTGCTAATGCAGCCGGGACCAACGGGATTACTTGCCTTCCAAAGCACGGAGTAGCTCGTGATGAAAAAATTTTGGTCACCTATCTGATGACCGGCCTTTACAGAAGTTGCTTAACATTAGCAGACTGGGCGCGTTAACCACTGAGCCATTGATATCCTTTTGGAAAGCGTCACCCGTTGCGAATGCATTGTTGAATAATAATATTATTATCTCCTTTATTTATTTTCGGCCTACGTCGTCCTACTGCTGGGCAAAGGCCTCTCTCCCCTTTTTCCAACGTACTCGGTCTGTAGCGTTCTAGGACCAATCTTTCAAATTTGTGGAACATTATATAAAAAAAACTCGCTATAACTATTAAAGTCAATGTAATCAAATATTTTTTATTCAACAAACTTTAGAAAAGTGCTTTTGATCGTCCAAACTTTTTTTACCTACTACCCATTCAGGACGTCTATTTTTTAGCTGTGGAGAAGAATGGGCGCAAGAAACTCCACAGCTTTAATGGAAGTAACGACATTTACAAAAATATATGCCGTTACCAAGTAATACAAGTTTAAAATTACTTTACAATATTTTAAATTAGAATTACCTGTTGGAGTGGTTGAAGCATTTTAAACTCATACTATCTTGTCTTCAATGTAATCAGACACTTTATAATAAGCTTTTTTACAAAGCTTTTCTATAATGGTGATTTTAAATTTATTAGTATCAAGTTTTTGAATATTATTTGGAATGTTATTGTAAAAACGTACACACAGGCCTCTAAATGAATTATTTACTTTGTGGAGCCTAGTATAAGGTACTGCTATGTTTGTTGTTTCAACATAGTTGTGGGTGTCATGGCAGCATATAACTTTGACAACACTGTGTAAATTCATCTTTTAAAATGTGATTAGCATCTTGCAGGTTATTTGGTAAACTGCTAAGTACTTACCTACCACAGTCAATCAGCAGGATCGGCTTTAAAAGTCCTACTGTTGGAATAAGGCCTCCTCTTATGGACAAAAACACATGAAGAGGTCGAGCCGTAACCCACCACAATGGCCTAATGCGGGTTAGACACAGTGATTTAAACACAGTCGCTCTACTTCTAATACCTAATAACCAGAGTTCAGCCAACGAGGTGATCCCAAGTTCCTTATAATGAAATGAAATAAAATAAAAAATATTAATTCGGAGCATAATAATAAGCAGTTGGATTTGAGCATACTGTACATTAAAATTTTAATTAAAACTATGGAACCGTTATGGTAGTCACTCAGTTTATACCCCGCCCTAATAAAATACCTAAACAAAAGTAGCGTTTCTCATATTTCATACATTTAGTTGCGTTTAGACAACCATTCTTTTATAATAATAATTGCGTATAGTACACTCAGCTCCAAAAGTTACAAAAAACTTCTTCATTGACATGCCATGGCGCTGGTATTCTGTGAAACCAATGAATGTTAGAGGGCCAGAGGGGGCGTACCGCCAGGTATGATACTTATCAGGAAAACAAACATATTAAAGCAGAAAAGAACAGAACAGAACACATTGGCAGTTGTTTTAGACGTCGTAATTCTTACTTTGTTTTTAAAAACTTATATAAGCTGTTGGACCTTACTCGTGAAAGATGATTATTGGAATACATTGATATAACAACGTGAACGTAATAAGGAAAAGTGAAAAAGTGCTAAAAGATTTCGTACATACGAGTCAATAGCCTACCAATTAGGCTATCGTGGTGGTATCCGACCGCTTAACACGGTGGAATCATCATCATCATCAGCTCATTTTATGTCCCATCTGCTGGGACACGAGCCTTCCTTATGGATAGGGAAAACGGGCTCAGTGCGGATTGGTGGTTGTTAACTACCTCTAATGCAGCCGGGATCAACGGCTTTACGTGCCTTTCGAAGCACGGAGAAGCTCGAGATGATACTTTTTTTGGTCACCCATCCGATGACCAGCCTTTGCGAAAGTTGCTTAACCTCAGCACTCGCAGACCGGGCGCGTTAACCACCCATCGAGCTCCGAATCATAAAATAAAGACAAACTTTGTATTACATCAATGCCCATGTTCGATTCAATTAGATCGATGCTAGCTAAAAGGCAGACTGTTGTTTTCACACTTGCGTCCGAAATCGCTGAGTTGTATTTTAAGATTTTTCTGTGTATGTAAGCGATATAAACGATATGTTTGTCTTAAGTCAATAAAGAACCGCCAAATAAATTGTGGTTCCTAAAAGTGAAAGCGAAGTACTCTATCATCAAAAGTGTAAGTGAATTAATAAAACAAACATTGATTGCAACCTTCACGTTTACGAGATAAAAACAAAAAATTTACTCAATTAATAAATGTGGGCTTAAAATCGCAGTTTTATAACGATTTCAGTCCTACTTACTTCCTATCTACGACTCAGTCAACCCAAGCCGAGGTCATAACCTTTAGAGATACCCTCGGGATGTTCCGCTCCCGACCCTATCCAAATCCTTCGGAGAATCTACTAGGGAAAGGGGACACGCTTGCGTAATGCCATTCTCTCCATATACCCTCTGACGGTGTTCGAGTTTACAAAATAGGTTAATGAGACTATTATCAATGTGTTTTATCAACCAACCTTACTTACCTTTTAAAAGTATCATTAGAATGACTATTAATAAACTTAGTAAGTCAAATGTAAATAGTAAAGGTCATTATAATCTTCTATATTAATACGTGAAGCAAAAACTTTATACCCCTTTTTACAAAAATTGCGCGGAGTATGAAATTTCGCACACTTATATTTTATATAGAAAAGGAGTGCAGAATGCTAATATTTAAAAAAAATATGCATAAAAATTACATTAAATTAAATAACGATTGTTTCATACATTTTTCAAAAAATTCAA
Organism: Eudonia mercurella; assembly: GCA_963082485.1. Classification (NCBI taxonomy): domain Eukaryota; kingdom Metazoa; phylum Arthropoda; class Insecta; order Lepidoptera; family Crambidae; genus Eudonia; species Eudonia mercurella. The sequence goes on along the minus strand of OY720039.1, from coordinate 17,545,092 downwards.
AAATGGAAGAGGAGAGGCCAAAATCTGTCAATGACAATCCAAACTCACATTCTATCTTTTTTTAATTTTTCATTGCTTAGGATACAATCCGTGCAGCCTTAATAAAATATTGTTTCAAAAACGGCGAATCGGAGGAAAATTACGATCTAATTTCGACCACTGGGCGACCACTAGTAATTATTATATTGTCAACATTTTTATCAATAGGTTATAATTAGTTATTTTAACCAAAAAATATAACTAAAACCTTTATTATTTTATGCCTAAAATAAAAGCACTTGCTTAGTGTCCCACGTTCTCCTCAGCACAAGGTCTTATCGTTGTTTTCAGAGTCGATGGCATAGTTTCATTGAAGTTCACAAGTGTATGCAAATGGAGATAAAAAAATATACATGTGACTTTGACTTTAATCAAAACGACAAACTGAGAGGTACATATTCGTGTTTTTTTAAGGCAAAGCGTTGCCTTCATCTTACGTGATAGTAAATGACGATAAGGTCGACGTTGGAGGCGCATCGTTGACCCGGCATCCTCTACTACTAAGGTGTATGAAAATACCCTAGGTCTCACTGTAGTAGTAACCGTGTACTATATTATCCTTTGTTCACCTTCTGGTGATGACCATGTACTAATGAAATATTGAGGCCTCCGGTGACAGGAAGGCTGGCAGCTACCTTTGCCAGCGTATTAGTTTGGCAATCCAAAGGGGCAATGTTGCCAGCATTCTTGGGACCGTTCCCATGAGCCCACAGTTGGAGGACATCTTTTATTTATAGGTCTTTAGTTTTTAATTTCTAATTATTTTTTCTCTGTTTTTTTTAAAGTTAAGTTCTGTATTTAAGTTTTTTTAGATTAATAATAATGTAAATATATTATATAAGTTACTTAATTTTATATGTAGGTATATGCATTGTATATATGATAATTAAGTACATTTATATTGTGTGTAAATATACGTTAACTTTTAATTGAAATAAAACTATTGTATGTACTATTGAGCTTGTATAATAAAAACATTGGGCTGCTTAAACAGGTTGAATTTGTTATCTCCGTCCAAAACTTCTGAGATGACTCCCGTGATACAAACGAGCAACTCTTACTATTGGACCAACTCCCAACCTCGAAAATAAAATTCAGCTGTTCCATACATTTTGGTCGAATGAATATTGATGTTTTGTATGGAACAGCTGAATATTATTTTCGAGTTAGGTAGTTGGTCCAATAGTAAGAGTTGGTCGTTTGTATCACGGGAGTCAACTCAGAAGGTTTGGACGGTGATAAAAAAGTGAACCTGTATAGTACGCACAAAAACACTTCTATAGCGCGATTCAGAGTTTACTTATTAATATTATAAATGTGAATGTGAGTTTGTTTGTTACGCTTTCACGCAGAAACTATTCAACCGATCATCATGAAATTTTGTACACATATTTTCAAAAGTATTGGGAAGGATATAGGATACTTTTTTATGAAAAAAAAATATATAAAATACTAAAAACTCTAATACAAAATGATTTGTTTGTTTTGTTGTCATGGAAACTGTCAAAGCGGTACGAAGTCCACCGGGTCAGCTATAGTAATACATATTTTAGGCAAAGCGCCATCTGTTGGTTAGAATACCCAAACAATTCAAAGAGTTATACTTTTCTTTTCGTCCCTAACGCATTATGACCTGTACAGTGTATGTCATATCTCTAACTATTATCGTAACATAATATTTATGCTAGAGTTTATTTTTAGGGGTAAGCATTCGGCTTTTATCTCACCATCAGGTGAATTAAGTGATGATAAGGCTGAAGGTGGAAGCGCGCTTCACCCGGGATCCTCAACTACTGAGGCACTGGCTATCTTATCTCTAGCTACCGGAACACAACAATGCTACAAATATTGATGTTATGGCGGTATACCGCTAGAGGCGCTTAAACATCCGGTAAAAATGAACAAGCCGTCCGAAGCATCAGTAAACTCTCTCAAAAAACAATGTTACCGACATGACGTTGATGTAGTGCACTTGGCACCCGGCATATCATGAGGTGCGGGTTCGAATCCCGCTCGTGGAAATTTGTTTAACACTTTTTTCAAATAAGAGTCAAGTTTTTCAGTAGATGAGGATTCTGGACGAAGAGAACCTTCGGCTCTATCATCACTTACCATCTCGTGAGATGAAAGCCAATGGTATTGCCAATGTATAATTTTTTTTAGTAAAATTGGTATTACTAAATTTGTTAGGTACTATTATAATTTAAAATTATCTTACTGTTAACTATTTTGGCGTGTACACATGATATTGTCAAATGTACGTCAGACATCTCGCAATGTCGTGCGAAAGTACAAAGATCTTTATTTTTATAGTGTACCCACATTTAAGTATATTACGTATGTTATATAAGTACTATATACTATAGACATTGTCAGTTAGCATCGAACACATGTCATTTAAGAGGAGTTCAATGAGGTAAACGCGTACGGTCTGCGATTGCTGAAGATAAGAAACTTTAGCAATGGCCGGTCATCGGATGGGCGACCAAAAATTTATCATCTCTAGCTCCACCGTATTCAAAAATCCGCATCCGCATTCACATCCGCGGATGTGAAATAATCGGCATCCACAACATCCCTGCTTTAGACTCTAAAGTCGCCAACATAATATCTTGGTAATGACATGACTGCGGTGGCCGCTTTCCGCCATTCGTATTTATATAGTTAACTCTATTTTAACGACATAAAACAAATGAGTTTTTAGTTTTTCATGGTCTGTCTGTTCTGTGAGTTCATTTTATGGCTTTGGTAGGTATAATAAGCTACAAATGCGTATTAAATTAAATTAAATTAAATTTATTTAAGTAAATTTAAGTAGCGTTACTTCATTGCTGTAATTCAGCGTTCAGCATTAGAATATTAAACTTTGTAGCTTAAAACTTTAAATTTGTATATAAACCATTTATGACAGAAACCAGATTGTGTGAACCTTACGGGTTACGGTACTTGTTTACAAGAACTTCGTCGTAATAGAGCGCAAACCACACCGCAAGTCTGCAAGCAAGCGAGCTCTAACAATTGTGGCTTTTTTTCATACTTCGGTTCACACCGCTAAGTTGGTATAGGTATAGCTGCTAGCAGCTACGTGAGCTTAGCTAAGCTAGCTTATTTTGAAATGAAACCACTTACACATAAAGATTATCCTGACGTTTCGAACCTTCCTCGAATCGAACCGAATCTGCCTCGCACACCACCTTTAGACTTTTAATAGTACAAAAAATGTAGTGGATAAATGACATTATAGATGACTTATGATATTATATTTAATAATGCCTTTGCTACAACGCCATTTTTAGAGAAAAAGCATTACGTATGCCATTGCACCCGGGGAGAAGCATATAGTTATGTGGGACTCCCCCCCCCCCCCCTCCTCTGCTACAGCCCTTACGGTAGCAAGTCATCTAATAACTTTTACTTTTATAAAAAGCTTGATTTTGAAATTGACCCATCCATAAAATCCTCATTGGTGTCGTGAACTATGATATTGCCTTAGAGGTTGCGCAAAGCCCGCGGCAGGCTATAATTACGCTTATCAGTAATATAGCAGTAATAAGCGTGTGCGCAGTGTGCAGAGAAATGGTCGACTTTAACCGTCCCTGTCCGGCGGCGAATATATATTTAAATGTCTGTCTGTGGTGCCGAATAATTCATAATGTCAGACCACGATGACTAGGGATCTTAACATTTGTATGAAATGTTGTTTCAAAATTGTTGAATGTGGTTGTTGATCGCTGATATCCTCAAGAGTGACAATGGATAATTGTTTCAAAATTCAATTAAAAATCATTTATTCAGTGTAGGCTACAAGTAGCTCTTGTGAATGTCAGTCACTATGCCATCGGTTCGTAAGTCTACACAGGGCGGGAGATCTTGTACTGAGAAGAACCGGCAAGAAGCTCAGCAAGTGTCAAGCTGTTTTTTCCCTTACAGAGTCAAAAATATTGGAAAATGCCCTATCTAGCAGGACACTTTCCATTACAAATAAACACAACATGTAAAAAAACAAAATAAAAAATCTAAAAGTAAAAGTCAGGTAAAAGTTTCAATTTCCACAATGTCATACAGTACCACTATAGTACTCTAGTAAAAGTAAAAAATTGTTTAAGAAAAACAAATTCAAACTAAAGTGAGTTTGCTTTTTTAAGCCTGTAAAAGTACTCGAAAGTAACACAACTATCACAACGAACAAGTTAAATTAGCACTGCTAGAACTATAGTACAAATCGTGTTTCACAAAAAAACATTTTAGAACTCAAAACATTGCACATACTTTAAGGTAAACAACAATTTGTTTGGGCAACATTTGGTTGTTAGATTCACACTCAATGATTTTTTTAAACTTTACAATTCGAAAGTGATCCTTTAAGTTATGTAACAAAGCTCTTGAAAGAAAATATATTTATAGATTTGAACAATAATTTTACACTAGACCCTCAACAACGAGTGACGAAGATGAACTTATTTAAAACAAAATAAAAAGAAATCATAAGGATAAAAAAATAAAATTTTTTTTTATATTTATTTTGTCGCAAGACGATATCTTTGTGGTCGTATGTCAGCTGTTCCAAACGACAACGTGGGCGGATAGATCATCAGTTGGCAGCCAGCGTCTGCGATGATGTCTCTCGTAACTCACGGCATAATTTACGAAGCTAAATGTAAAAATATGTGCGTACATATATAGGAGTATGGGAGCAATTGTAAATTGTACCTTCAGTAGGTACGTTGTAGGTTATATTGCTGTTGCGTAAATAATAGTGATGTGTAGTGGTGGTTAATATAATATTCAATTGTTCCTTTAACTTCCATAAAGAAACGATTGAATATTATATAATTCAAAGAATCTTAAACTAACGAGCAATTAGCTATCTCACCGAACTTATGCTATAGTCGTAAAAGGTGGGTGTACTTTAAGCCATTAAAGTTATTCTTTCTCAAGTCGTACATTTGAAATTACAGAGGCATTTAAAATAAAACTAAAAGAATAGGTAATGTTTAATAAATTCTTTTGCATTTTTCAGTTCAAAATCGTTCTGTCAACTTGGAGAAGTACTTAGTTAGTTATCTTTCTAAACAAAAGAAATGAAGCGTAAAGGCTTAGTTCTATTTATTATTGATTAAACTAGCAAACAGCATTGATTATTGTTAACAAAACAAAACATTAAAACATTTTATGTAGTTAGTTGTTTTATATTTTGTAGTAACTATTAAGTCTAGACCCCCGGCAGGGACGCGGGAGCTGGAGAGGAGAACCCTACGCATAACCATGGTGGTACTCAAGCGAAGAGTTGCCACTGGCAAAAAAAAATTGTAAACAGTAAAGTTTTTTTTGTAGCCTATATGTGTACTGTAGCTGGGCAAAGCTCCTCCCCCCCACCCCTCTGCGTTTCCACTCGTCTATCCTGGGCCATCTCATAAGCCCAGCAAAAAATTTATCAAGTCCTGCCCTCATCTTCGCTTAAGTAATTTTAAGTATTAATTAAGTATAGTAAAATAATAGGTATTTTATTTAAGTAACTTAACTCTCAGATGCATTTTAGATAGTCGTGATTCTTCCACAGACTCGGAATGCAGTATTCTATCGAGAAGAGGCAATAAACTCGATAGTGGCTCCTTACAAAACGATTACAAATTATGCTTAAATGTAAGTTGACAAACATACCGCTTGGTTTCTATGATTACTAACTAGTAGTTAATGTTGTTAAACTGGTTTTTATTTTTAAAGAAAAACATTTATTTATTTCTTTAAGCACTTGGGTAGCTTCTTATTACTTACAATGGTCCACCTGTCGATATCCTTGACCCCAAACAAGTTAAGGAATGGCTGCACTCGTTACCTCTACCTTGAACTGATGCTGTCTTTCCATTTAATATCTTCAAACTAGGTTGTCGATTGCAGGGGTGTTTTTCTAGTGTTAGTATTGGAAGGTGTTGCTCTGTTTTTTTAATGTTAAAAGGAGGCCAACGAATAGGTGGGTCACCTGATAGAAAGTAATCACCGCCGCCCATGGACACCCACAAAACCTAAGAAATCGCAGATGCGTTGCCGGCCTTGAGGAACGAGTTGGATCTTGAGGAGGGAGAGGGAAGGGGGAGGGGTGAGAGATGGGCTGTTGTTGTTATATGCCTTTAATTGCTGCAGTATGATCTGATGTGTGATAAGTAATTGATCGGAGGCATTCTGTGGTGTGAAAACTGCACGAACTATTTGCTTTTCTTTTATTGACTTTTAATGTGACATTGCGTGTAATGTAAATTGTATTTTAAGAGCTCGAGCGCGCGAATACACAATAGGATTTTAATTGTTATCGGTCACCTGGTGGTCAATCGACGCTCAAGGGGGTATAGGTGGTAGTTAATGAAAATTACAATAGTTGACAGTGACAGGATATTTCTCAGAGGAACTTTTAAGACGTTAAACCGATTTTTTTTTGAGGAAACCATGCTATTATGCTTCAGAAAGTTAGCGGTTTTCATATACGGTACGTATTAGTGTGACAGAATAGAAAAGGATGTGAGCCTCAGACAGATACGTAGGTCAGATATACAGATACGGATCACCCTGGCAAGGGGAAGTTTAAAGGGGGTTTTAAGTGGTTATGCCCTCGATCCTCGATTGTCAGGTCGAGGGAAGAGTTCCACATAAGCATCAACGTCTCCTCGCAGTGGTAGGTACATCATCATTATCATCTCAGCCAAAAGACGTCCACTGCTGGACAAAGGTCTTCCCCAAAGATCTCCACAACGACCGGTTTTGTGCTGCTCGCATCGCAGAGAGTGTGTACACACACACATAATGCATTATCCAAGAATAAAAAATGCTTAGACATATTAATATCACTAAATATAAAAAGCTCGGGATGGTAATATTGCTTTAATGTTAGATCCAAATCAATTTCATATAACACTTTTTTACCTATACTATATTATTATATTCAATGTTTCTAAACATAAAAAGGATGCGATGGCATAATTATTTTCAAATGCTTTAATATCGGATCAAAAATCAATTTCGTATAAAACTTTATTTACCTACATATTATTATCTATATCATTAACAACTTTAAAGTAATTGTATCCGTTAACCTATTGTTTTTGCAGCAAGCCGTATATTTTCTGTAACATTAAACGCACAGTTAGTTCGGACGCACGAGTATCGTTGGCCGGCCTTAGCTGTCGATCAAACATTCAAGCTCTACTGCTTTTAATTATTCAAGAGTCTTCACTGTTTAAGAATGTTAGTTAAGAGGTTTATAATGCTACATTTTTTTTTATGCAAAAAGTTTTTTTTAAAAGTTAATATAAATATGGTTCTTTTTTGTAATAAAATCCACAGTCTTTAAATTAATACAATTATTACTTATTAAACAAATTACAGCCCATAAAGGATATACAATTTTTAGCCTTAAGTTACCTAGTAGGTACTCGTAATAAAAATGACAAATGTGTCGTATTTGCGCATGTATTTATGTATGAATCTGTATGAATGTTTGTATAACTATTCGACCCCGACCTTACATCTTTCATCTTCAACATGCTCTTTAATGACTTGGAGAGCTTTAGGACAATGTGTAGAAGAACAAGACAAAACAACTATGTCCTCAGTGATTGAAGATTCGTCTTCGCCCTTTCTTACCGTCATTTACCGTCACTTACCGTCATGTTGGATGAAGGCCAAATTTTTTTTCGTTATTGTGTTAAAAATAGCTAGAAATTAGCGCTAACCTCACCTTTTAAGGGCGTTTGCGGTCAGGCAGTTACCAGTAAAGTTCATTTTAAAAACATAACGCTTAAGTTAAATTAGGATTTTTCGATACAAAGGCCGGGTTGGTGATTATTAATCCTCATTTAGCAAGCGTGGTGATTAAGCCAATACCCATCAATTGTAGCGATGACTTGATTTCAAAGATGGATGGTCTTTGCCCAGCAGTGGGATAGTATATAAGTTATTTACTTAACTTTATCTTACTTATATAAAATATAAAAAATAAATAATAATAATAATTAGCTTACTAAGTACCTTGACCTGGCTCACGAGGTGACGGCTATGTGGGATGTGGATTCGACGATCATTGTCCCCATAGTCGTATCTGCAAACGGCCTTATAGCGAAGAGTCACGACCAACATCTCAAGAGACTTTCGCTGGATGGCTGGATTAAGGGTCAGATACAGAAGGCAACACTCCTGGACACGGCACGTATTGTCAGGAGGTTCCTCACTCTGCAGGCCTGACCACCGTTAGCTTGGGCCCTGCCCCGCTGCTGGTGGTACTCTAGAGGATTAGGTTTTTATAATTTTTTATTGTTTTTATATTAAAATATTGTAAAAATGTAGTTTTAAGAAAGAAAATAAATAAAGGAATAATAATTGTATATTTAAATATACAATTTTCTTCGTAGCGAGTTCAAACTGCAATTTATGTTACCTAGAGACCATTACCTGATTTTACCATTACCCTCCAGGCCATTCAATTATTTCTGGACGTCTTCTTGTCCGATCTATAAATATTTAAACATAAATCTGTTTTAATTATCAAGTGTTTTATCAACTTTATATATTGACACGATCATAGGTCAATATATAAAGATTGACATGGTCATAGGATATTTTTGGCTCCAAATTCCCTATAAGTTTAGCAAGTATTCCCCTCCCTCTCGCACAGCTGGTTATTGCCCTGGGTAAAGAGGGCGAACGAAAACAAAACAACACAAAATTCGGCATAAAAATGTATTAAAGATGAAAATTATAATAATTGATTAATTAACCTAAACCTTCTAGAAGGTTCGGTTGAAGTTGCTGAATACAATACTTAACATCAAAGTGTGTATTGTTTTATCAATATTATGTTAAACAAAAATATAAAAGCATAAAAGAAAGTTCTTTTAACACTAGAATAGCACACATCTGCTGTCAATAAAAATAAATAATAATCATAAATTAGTCTTCATTGTAAGTTTTATTAAAATAATACAAAATTAATTTCCTTTTATTTACATGAATGGGTTGAAATGGTCGTCAAATTAACATATTGCACATAACTTTTGAATGCATGCACTAAAATTATACAAAACATGGATTTAAAGAGATATAGCGTCGTTGTTGTCACTCCTTCACAATACTTTTGTTTTAAAGTAATTATTAACGGGACTCTTAGCATGTATTTTCTTGTTGTATCGGATGTATATACCGAAGTTTGCCAATACGTGATTACAGTGTACTTTTTTAAATTATCTTACTTGCAGTGTCTTCATCTCACCTGTTGTTAAGTGATGATAAGGCCAATGGTGAAGTGATAGCTGCTATCTTATCTCTTGCTGGCGTAACACAACAATGCTATAAACATTGATGTTATGATGACATATTTAGACAAGATGGTGGTAGCTAGCTAGGTGGACAACCAAGCCCTACCACCAATCAAAACGTTTACACAAACATATACCCTCCCGCTGGGAATCGAACCCGGGACCTCTGGGTCTAAGACCAGTGGTCTTAACTACTAGACCAAATAGGCGGTTGAAATTAGTATTGTATGTATACGGATATATGGATACTCAAAAATAATAAAAATATGGTAAGAATCTCGTTAGTAATTACTTTCATCATCAACAACAGACAACTTAACGTGCCTTCCGAAGTGCGGAGGAACTCGAGATGATAAATTTTTTGGTCACCCATCCGACGACCTGCCTTTGCGAAAGTTGCTTAACCTTAGCAGACCGGGCGCGTTAACAACTGCGCCATCGAGCTCCTCATTACTCTAATGAAAGTTAAGTGGCCATGATAGTTGAAGGAGTTATAATACTTAATTTATTTTGTATATTTTTGGGGGCCTGCGATGCCACACTGACACACCGAAGCGTTGGCCATAGCATAGTCTTTTAATAAATCATAAAGTACAAATAAGTATTGTACACACAGCTGCACATCAGTCTATCACAAACTGTCAAATATCCTCAAAAGACTTTAAACTTTATGTCAATGGCATATGGTTGAAAATCGAAGATACTTGGCAGTTTTGAGAAGTTTTACGCGCAGACGTCTTTACTTCGCTAAGTTAGAGACGGACCTCTTCATTTCGCTTCACTTTTGACCTCAAAGTCAATGTAACAGTCATATTCCTAATTTTCTTAACATTCAAATTGCAATATTTCTCTCACCATTAGTGAGGTTGTCTTTATAAGGTCGTTCTTTCCTTAAAGAGTTGAGTTTGTACATTATGTATTTAAGACATTTCAATAGCATTAATAAATTGCTGTTTTACTTATAAGTTACAAGCGTCTTGAATTTTTAAATGTTTAACCGGTCCATCTATAAAACGTTTTGCGGATGTTAGTTCGGCCGATTGTGTCGGTTAAGTAAAACCCTAGCAACAACTAGAAACTAGGTTGTAACCTCACTAGTGTTTATAAAAGTGTGTACAGTAACCTTATGTAACCTCATAATATGTAACCTTTAAAAATAACGAGCTTAATTTCAATTTGATGCCATATAAACGCCGAGAGCGAGCAACCATCAATTGACACCCAATCACAAAATAAATAGGTACAGAAGGGCGCCGGGCGTCACGCACATAGAGACGCACATTCCTGAATACCCGGGATAATGCTCCAAGCACACTTGGTGATTGTGACGTGTGAATCGATGAAGTACCCCGTTCTTTGAAAAACTGTTTAATAATTATTATTGTGATTTGATTAAATATGAGGAACTCGATGGCATAGTGGTTAATACGCCCGGTCTTCGATTGTTGCTGTTAAGCAATTTTCGTTACGTTCCCTAAAATATGGTTGAGCGAAGCGATGGCTGATTCATATGTCATACTCGTGAACGGGTGCCGCCTGTGGAGGCTGGTCTGCTCACACATACTTATCTTATTTTTAGTATTATTCACTATAATTTGACTTTGTTTTTCTTAAACAATTTTTGACTTTTACGATAGTACTGTAGTGGTACTGTATGACATTGTGGAAATTGTAACTTTTACCTGATGTAAATTTGTTAACGTATATTTTTTATTTTGTGTTTTTTTTGACATGGTGTGGTTGTCTTCTATATTTTTGTGTTTATTGTATTGTAATGTCCTGCTATGATAGGGCATTTTCCAATATTTTTGACGCTGTAAGGGAGAAAAGATCTGGACACTTGCTGAGTTTCTTGCCTTTTCTTCTCAGTACAAGATCTCCCGCCCAGAGTAGACTTACGAACCGATGGCATAGTGACATTCATAAGAGCTACTTGTAGCCTAAACTGAATAAATAATTTTGAATTTTGAATTTTGAATTTTGCCGGTGAATCTCGAGCTCCTCCGTGCTTCGGAAAGCATGTTAAGCCGTTGGTTAGCAGTCGTTAACAATCACCAATCCGCACTGAGCTCACGTGGTAGTTGGTGGCCCATTCTCCTATTCATGCATATTAAGGAAGGCTCGAGCCTCAGCAGTGGGGACGTAAAAATGAGCTGATGATGATGATGATGATGATTAAATACGACAAAAATAGAAATGAGTTGACTCTTTTTTTAAATTCTTACACTTTCGAGTCACAACTTACCGTAGGCGTCAATCTTAACGCTACGACCGAGCGTAGGTAAAGAAAATATCAGCCTGATCCGCCCTTCTGTATCTATCTGTTTGGTGACCGTACGTTGAATCGCTGTCATCCATTGTGTTGTACCATTGTCGATCAGAGCCCACGCTGTTATTTTGCACTTCAACTTGTGAAATGGTGGGACGAGCCGGTCCCACTGCAATTATCCATTACTTTTCTCTGCGAGCTCTCTTATATTTTACGTAACAAACGTTAGAATTCGTCAGGCCTACTTTTGTTTGTGGTATGTTTACTTGCGTGCAACGTTCTTATTAAATTTTTAAGCAACCTTAAATACCGTTATAGTAGTTTAAAAGGTAAGCGAACTTTGTATAATTATATTCTTTATGACTGCATAATCAAAATACAGATACAGCGACGCTTTCGGTGATCCACGTAACAAATACGCAATAACATATTTAACTTCTTTCGCAGTGAAGTATATTGGTATGCTACAGGATAGAGCAGTTATCTTGCGAAACTGTTTTCAAACTATATCGGAATATCTATTCAGCGTGCGGCAAATTTTAGAATAGCCCGCGCTTCGAATACGAATGCTTGCGAATCGCCACCGTTACAAAAGTGGACCTTGAGCGCGGTCGGCCATATCGGTTGAACACCGATTCTGTGCGCGTGCGCACACTTTGCCCGACCACCGCAATGTTATTTGCTGATGAATATATAATTGTGTAGGGCTGATAATATTGAGTTTATAAACTGTGACGATGTTACTGTGCCGCCAGCTACTTTATTGTGCCTCCGTACCTAGTGGACAGATTTGCAACTAGACAGATTCTCTGCTTCGTTTTTTTTAAACATTACAGTCATTAAAATTGCGCAGTGGTCTGTATACACCTTAGATTGTTATGTCATTCTGCGACTGTGATTCTCTGCCTAGGAAAAGAATGGGACTCCAGGGATTAGTTTATGTCATGTGGAACCAAACACCTTGTCAAACTAAAATCAGTCATCTGATCCTTTACTAAGGAAGAAGAGTGAGTGAAGGGATGGGGTTGCACAAAGGATCATGCTGCTGAGTGAGGGAAACCTCGGCTGGCTCTACTAAGCTATTTTTCTATTTAAAATATGAATTTGATATAAATAATATCATGTATCAAAAAAACTAATTAGATTTCGTTTTTGTCCCTTTTTATCCATAATCCGAACCCTTCGGAGAATCTAGTAGGGCACGGGGAATCTCTAGAAAACCTCCGAAGGTGATTCGTTTCACACGGCTTGAGGAACCCTCCGCCTCTTCCCTCCCAAACAAGCCCGGTAAAGCGGAAAATGCCGTCGGAGGCAATCAGCAATCTCTCTCAAAAAAAAAACACACAATTAATTAATTAACAACCACCAATCCGCACTGGGCCCGCGTGGTGGTTTATGGCCCGTTCTCCCTATCCATCCATAGGGAAGGCTCGTGCCCTGGAAGTGGGGACATAAAATGAGCTGATGATGATGATGATGATGATGATGATGATGATGATACAATTAATTAATAAATCAAAATTTTCATTAACTTTCCTTTTGTGACTGAATAAAAAAATACAAAAATTTTATAACATTTGATAAACGCGACCACCTCAGACGGGCCTTTCGCAATTCAGCGGCGACTGCTCAATTGAATGCTTTGAACGTTAGGTCACAAAATAAGGAGATTGCAGAAGGTAAGCTTCATACATATGCGCTCGACCAACGCGCACATAGACAACCTATCACGGACACGGAATCTCGCAACAGCTGATGCGCTCGGACTGTTTTTTTTTTGGAGAGAGATTGCTATGATTGCCTCAGACGGCATTTTCAGCTTCACCGGACTTGTTTGGGGGCGGCGAGAAACTTAAGAATCACCTTCGGAGGTTTTCTAGAGGGGACGGCATCGCGCACTAGCGCGCGTGCCCGTGCCCTATCAGATTCTCCGAAAGGTTCGGATCGGATCGGGGAGCGGAACAACCCGAGGGCGCCTCTAAACGCTCGGACCTTGACTCGGGTTGTGGAGGAGGAGAGAAGCGCCCAGGTACATTTCTGTACCTGGTATAATGCGCTCTTGTACTGTTGCTTGTCAATATCAAGCTTACCTTCTAGGTTTCCTTATTTTGTGGTTAGATTTAAACAAAGGTTATGCAACTAAAGTCTGTATGGCTGTGGTGCATGCGCCGCGGCGGCTCCTCACACGCCTTTCCTTTTGTTTCATTGTTTGGAATTGATCAGATTTGTATTAAGCTACTTTTTTTATTAGACTGTGTCTGCAAACAAGCATATAAGTAGTTAGTGGTCATTATGTCTATACAACGTGTAACAGAAAGGTGTGGTCAAGCAAAAGTGTATCCGATCCACATCATGTATGTGTTGTTACTGATACATAATTATTAACTTTATAGTTTGTCATGTAATTGTAAATTAAATACTTTTATTAGTAAAGTTATATGCGTGAGGCAGGCGAGGAGCTCGATGGCGCAGTGGTTATCGCGCCAGGTCTGCGAGTGCTGAGATTAAGCAACTTTCGCAAAGGCCGGTCATCGGATGGGTGACCAAAAAATTATCATCTCGAGCTTCTCCGTGCTTCGGATGGCACGTAAAGCCGTTGGTCCCGGCTGCATTGGCAGTCGTTAAGAACCACCAATCCGCACTGGGCCCGCGTGGTGCTTTATGGCCCGTTCTCCCTATCCATCCATAGGGAAGGCTCGTGCCCCTGCAGTGGGGACATAAAATGAGCTGATGATGATGATGATGATGCGTCAGGCGCGCATAAGCAAGCAGCAGTGATCATAAATGTTTTACTAAACCACTAGGGCTGTAACTTGTTTATTTTGATGTGACGTCACAATTGAAATATTTGATAAAAAATGTCATAACAAATTAAAGTGAATAATTATGTCTTAGTAATTCTGCTTACAAGATCTAGATGGGATACACTATGGATCTTTTAATTTTTACACACCTTTCTGTTACACGTTGTATACACGGTAACTTTAATGGATCTTAGCGATGCTGGGTATGAAGTAGGTGGAGAGTGGTAGCTATCCAGAGGTTCTGTTCTGTGTGAATACTCTACTACCGGCATGACTGTTTATTACAATTTTTTTCCGGTATTTCTTAGTCCCAATTGCTATCAGTATAGTGAAAATAAGTCAGTAAAGAATTGCCTATCTTTTTTCTAGTTTCGGGAACAACAATATTTTTCGCTTAAACTTTGGCGTGCCAAATGATGTAATGATTTTTTTATGGAGAGAGTATGTTGATTGCCTCAAGAGCGGCATTTTCAGCGTCACTGCGACTCCCCGATCCGATACCAACTCCTCGGAGAATCTAGTGGAGCACGGGGACACGCACTAGTTCGTGATGCCGTTCCCTCTAGAAAACTTCCGAAGGTGCTTCGTTTCGTACGGCTTGAGGAACCCTTTTAGCTTGTCGCCGCCCCCAAAAAATTCCGTTGAAGCTAAAAATGCAGTATGAGGCAATCGGTAAACTCTCTCCAAAACAAACAGCCTAGACATAGATATAGACAAAGACATCTACTTATAGAAAGAGGTTTTGCGTTTTAAACCCCCATAAAATAATTTTTTTAATGGCTTTGCACAAGCATTTAGCCAATGAAAAAGTGTAATTTTTCTTTTACAAGTAATACATAAATAAACAATATTTATTTCCTGTATGATGATGATAAATGATAATAGAAATGAGAAGTGAGAAATGATATACCCCCCAACCCTTCGAGTATCTCAGTAAAGATCTTGAGAAAGACTTCTTGAGAGAATTGATAGCAGCGACCTTCTTAGTAAGATTAAATTTCAGATACCTACTCATACCGTTACTAGGCGTAACTATCTTAAACTTCACGTTGATCCATGTTTGACTAATTATAGACAAAATTCATACTTTATCAGAGTGTGTAATACTTTTAATTCGAGCTACTCAGAGAATGTTGATTTGTTTACTGCGGGACAGGGTTATTTCAAATATAATGCATGTAAGAATTTTTTCCGAATAATAGAATGTACTATGTGTAATTTTTCACTATGAAATCCGTGCTATCATGACTGAACATGTATATGTTATATTATATTATAGGTTTACGATAAGTGTGATGATGGGGCTTTCAAATCCCATATTATCTTATTTCAAATTATACATACAATTTTACAGTTTTAATAATAATAATAATATAAGTACATTGGACTGTATCAAAATGTTCTACAAGTGAGAACTATTTAAGGCATGTTTTTTTCTTATGATACATATGTTACTAAACTAAGTATAGAAGCTGTTAGTTTTCCAAAAATGAATAAATAAATAAATAAATAAATTTGAAAAGTGACGTTCAACTGTTTTGTTTCATTTGCCAACACTCATGTACACTTACGAACACTTAACGGTTAATAATCCACCATTATTTCACATTAATATTCGACATAACACAAATTTTAGAAAATAAAACAAAACCGCAGACATGACTCTTCACTTTCGCGCCAAGAAGCCCAAAACATTATTTGATTTGCTTGCTTGTTATGCCACCAACAGTGTTGTCATGGCGACAGATTTAACTAAATAGTGTAAAACTATATTTTCCTGTTTACTGAGTGCCTCCGTGCGTTTTCACATGTGCTTGATAAGTTGGCTGTCAAAGTTAGAAGCAGCCTTTAAAACCACTTGTCAATATTGTTGGACACGACGCGACTGTTTGTCATCTGCAAATTAAGGTTATGTTTTTTAATTATGAAGTCAACATTAATAAGTTTGGAGCTCAATAAATTAAAATTTTTATTTATTAAAAAAAACAGAATTGCTTCTAAATATTTATTGTAAAAAATACTAAAACAATTCTTTTTAGAAAGCATAACTGGTTACTAATATTACAACAAAATTAAAAATGCATAGTTACCTTACATTATTAATATATTTTTTCAAGTTCGGATTTATTTACGTGTTTCACGTAAAAAAGGGGTTCATGGAATTTAAATCTAAGAGGACATCGGGATATCCCGAAGAAGAAGTCTAAGTCCAAAAGATCAGTTTTTAAGACTAGAACCAATAAATAATTATAACTACTAGTGATGCAGCGGGCAGCAGCAGCAGCAGCAGGATACAGATATTTACCAGTTGTTTCAACTGCCTACTCACTTTTGATTTATATATTGTTAAAGGTTATTTAATATTGAAATGAAACAACTTTTACGGATCTACTCGCGTTTATTTCACAATCCTGTTGTTTCGGCTATTTAATAGCCTATCACTGTCCCACTGCTGGGCAAAGGCCTCCATCATTAAAATCAAGTCATCACTACAATTCATGGGTATTTAATTATCTTGATCACCACGCTTACCAAATGCCAAATGGGCCAGTATAGATCGCGGCAAACTTCTAGTCCCCTCTGAAGTTGTTTCGCGCAGCTGTACACAGTCAGGCCCTGCCGCTCGTCCCCGCCTTCGTCCTACTGACGCCTATTTTTACTACTGCGACGCGAATCGCGCCAACTTCAGAGGGGACTAGAAGTTTGGCGCGATCTGTACACTTTGCTCGACCTGGCAATTGAACTCGATACCTTCGGGGATCGGGCCGAGCACTTTGCCACTTTAAATGTTAATAATAATAAATTTGAGGAGCTCGATGGCGCAGTTGATAACGCGCCCGGTCTGCGAATGCTGAGGTCAAGCAACTTTCGCAAAGGCCGGTCATCGGATGGGTGACCAAAAATGTATCATCTCGAGGTCCTCCGTGCTTCGGAAGACATGTAAAGCCGTTGGTCCCGGCTGCATTAGCAGTCGTTAACAACCACCAATCCGCACTGAGCCCGCGTGGTGGTTTATGGCCTGTTCACCCTATCCATCCATAGGGAAGGCCCGTGCTCCAGCAGTGGGGACATAAAATGAGCTGATGATGATGATGATAATGAATAATAAATTTTATAGTTAAAAAATGTATTAAAAAAAAAAAAATGTCTACCTGACCCAGCCAGGAATCGAACCTGGTTTTATAATTATTTAATTCAGCTTTAGAGTAGCAATTAGCCCTTAAAAAAAATCTATAGTGTTTCTTACGTGTCCGTCAGCACCGAGCTTTCACCAACAAGCCTTCCTGCCAATGTCAAGTAATTTGGAAAGGTATTGCCGCACAGATGTCACTGTATCATCTCAGCAACAGATTCGTCGATAGTGTAAATAATGTGGACAAGGTTGCGCGAGTTGCATTCACCCGTTCACTTCTCATCTCGGTGTGGACATTAGGATTAATGCTGGCTAGAGGCGGTAATTGTGGCTGACATGATAACTACACGTTATGTGCAGATGAGAGTGGGACACCATTTGGTAATTGTAGTATTGAAACAAGAATCTCTTCTCTATTTCACTACAGGGAAGGGCCTGGTCTTCATATCTCGTGATGCTGCTTAAGGCTGAATATGGAAGCACACTTCAATTGAAATCTTCACCCACTTCCTTAGTTGTATATCAGTTACAGATAGCTAGAATTTGTGGCTTTAAAGAGATCATGATAATACCGTAACAACCTTCCGAACCAGCGGTAGACACATTAAATATATTGTATAGTTTATTACATTATATAGCAGCTTTCCAGGGCAGTTTGCCCGTCCGATCCGATCCGAACCCTTCAGAGAATCTAGTAGGGCACGGGGACGCGCTAGTGCGCGTCACTAAGCACTAGTGTGCTAAGTGATTCGTTTAACAGGGCTTGAGAAACCCTTTGAGTTTCTCGCCGCCCCCAAACAAGCCCGGTGAAGCTGAAAATGCCGTCTGAGGCAATCAGCAAACTCTCTCCAAAAAAAAAAAGTTTGCCCGCGACTTTCTCCACGTGGATTTCGTATATATTTTTTTCGCTTCATGTTTGCGCTTAGTCCAGGAGATATGGACGCACCGCGTCCAATCTTATATTGGTATCTACTTACATTTTCCACTATTTTAGATTTTTATTTTATTTCAATAATCTATGTTACAAAGCCTCTCTATTCAAATGTTTATTGTTTCTTGTTTTGGTAGAAAAACTATGATTATCACAAACGTTATTGTACCATTACTGTTATTGTGTGTACAAGTTATTTTATTATATATTTTACTTTATTTTTAAGACATGTACTTGACTTCATAAGAACACTATTGTGCCCAATCTGATTTTTTTTTTATTTAATTTCATTTCAATGTTGTTTTATTGAGTTAAATCATCATAAGTCAGAGTCAAAGTAATGTTTTTTTATTTAAATAAACTTAAGATAAGTGCTTTTGAATCGTCCAAACATTTTCTTACCTACTACCCATTCCGGACGTATATTTTTAGGTGTGGAGAAGAATCGACGCAAGAAACTGCACAGTTTAATACGAGTAAGGACAATTACAAAAAAAAGTATTTATATAATATAATCAGCCCGTATCAGTACAATGCTGGCCATATGCCCCTCCTAATGCATGCCACTGGGCCCAATCTACGGATCTCCTTATACAATAAAAATGCTGCCAGCCCCTTTGCCTATGCATCGCTTCACCGCGCCGCGCCGGAGGGCATCCGGCGCTACGTTTGTGGATTCGCGGTCTCCCCTACAAAACACGTCTACCGCAGCATTTATCCTTTTGCGGTGAGTACAGTGGAAGTGGAGCCCAGAAGCAAAGATGTTAACTTGTAAGTAATAAGTTGCTGGTAGAGTTAAAGGGTTAAATATAAAAAAAAATGTTTATTATTAATACAAAAAGCCTATTTTAATTTAAACGAATACTCAGTCGATAAATAGGTGTTACTCACAAAACAATTGTACGTCTGAAATTGATAAACTGTTGATACTATTTAATATAAAAAAACTATATTGTACACAGTTTTAATAAAGAATTTCTGTTTTTATTTCTAAGATTGCGTTCAGAATTGCTAATTAACATATCTGTTCTATTCTATAGATATTCTAGAACGCACTGAGCCGTCGTGCTAACCCATCGCAGTCGGCCTTTTAAATTACTGAAAGCTGAAATAGCATCAAGTGCTGTATGCAATTCGTTTCTATTCCAGTATTTAGTAGTCAAAGTTTGCATGACGCTTTGTTACAAAGCGATTTATAGTTAAATTTTAGGTTATAAACTACCTTCCTACGTGTTTTGTTATAATTGTTTAGTTTTTATTTTGTTGTTCTTATAACATCTACTCTATAGTGTCTAAGTTCTCTTCATCCGTCTTGTTTTATGGACGAGGTATCGTTCAGAGTTTTCGAGAAATTTTGCGGATGTCGTAATTAATAAAGAATTATCTATGTAACTTTTATTACGCAATAAACAGTTAAGCCTTGTTATATTAAACAATATGTATTTGATTAGATCAGAACACAATCATTAGCATAATCATTAGCATTTAAAAGCCTATAGTAGCATTCTTCTCGTTTCAACGCATAGCTTTGCGGTCTTGGATATCAATTTTATCGCTTGGAAAGCGGTTGGTCGCCTTATCTGCATACAAATATGTTTGTCTTCATAACTATATTAGTGGGTTTTGAGGCTTAACTAATAACATCTAATACAGTTTAGGAGATAAACATTTTTGTGTAGTTGTGCAACCCGACCTTGGGAAGCCATCTTGCATTTTTCGGATGTTTGGTTTGTTTTCTTGAGTATGAAGCGGTGACGAAAATGTGTGGATATGTAAATGAAAATTCTTGTGAAGTGATCCATTGGTGAACGTTTGTTAGTAGGTAGGTACTTCAGATGAAGTGCCCTTGACCACCACAGGTACTTTTTTTGCAATGCTATTCGTCGATAATTTGGAAGCGTAATTATCTAAATTATTGTATTATTTATTTTATAAGTACTTGAAATTGTTTCTTCTTTTCAATATATACAGTTAACTGTATTAACAATCTGTTACACTGCATTTAGATAGATAGATAGATAATACTTTTATTGCAACACTATAAGTAAAAGAAATATAAACAAAAAATAAATAATTTACAAAGTTACGAATTGGCGGTCTTATCGCTTTAAAGCGATTTCTTTCAGACAACCAGTCGGATCTCCATCCGACTGGTTGTCTAATAAACTTTAAGATCAGAGGTGAAACTATTAAAACATACCAGAATAATCTGTATTTTATAAATGAAGCAAAAATAATAATAACAATGATAAATGTATAATGATCATCATCATCATCATCATCAGCTCATTTAATGTCCCCACTGCTGGGGCACGAGCCTTCACTATGGATGGATAGGGAGAACGGGCCCTAAACCACCACGCGGGCCCAGTGCGGTGCGGTGATTGTTAACGACTGCTAATGCAGCCGGGACTAACGGCTTTACGTGCCTTCCAAAGCACGGAGGAGCTTGAGATGATACATTTTTGGTCACCCATCCGATGACCGGCCTTTGCGAAAGTTGCTTTACCTCAGCACTCGCAGACCGCGCGCGCTAACCACTGCGCCATCAAGCTCCTCATAATATACATATATAATGATAATAATGATAAATATATATATAAATACCATATATATAAATAAACCTACTTAAACATAATAGTAGTCTCAGGTAGGAAAGTAGCGGATACGGCAGTTTTGCAGCAGGACAGGGTTAATCGGAAAGGTAGAATTTTTTTACGAGCTCTTTTATTTATTTAGGAGTATTACAAAAATTAACACCTATTTGCTAAACTTTTTAAATGTTATTTCCATGGAGATTCTGTAAAGCGCTGTTTTTATTTGCATTGGCTGTTACAACATTTTCCCAACCCAACATTATAATGTTTATAGACAGTCATCGATGCGTCGAACGGATGCTCATTGAATACGAGAAATCGTGGTTCTATAGTAGCTTTGTTACGCCGGCTCCACACTTTGTGCGAGGCGGGACGAGTACGCAGTACATCGATGTCTATCGTTTGCTTCTACACCTAGATTCCTATTTGAAATCGTCAAAAGCTTCGATGTACTGCGCCCTCCCTCGTCCCGTTTCGCCCGAGATTGTGGAGCCGGGGCGTAGACTACTGACGTGACTGCTTAACACGAACCGTATATTAGCTTTCTAGGTGGATTAGCAGGACTGTTATGTGATAATGACGCATTATTAATAATCTTTAAAAAAATATATATAAAAGTTATAGTACTACAAGCATTACACTGTACGTGACATCCCTGGACATCATCCTTGCAAAATACTCATATTTCATGAACCTGAACGAATTTCTGTTGCCTGCGTCATGAAAAAGACTTGTCTGCAAAGTTTCAGCATTCTAGGTTCAGCAGTTTGAGCTGTGCGCTGGTCATCGTCCTTCAGTCATTCAGGCAGGCAGTTAGGTCTTCTATTATTTTATAAATAAATGTAATTATAATAAGAGATGATTGAGAAGCTCGATGGCGCAGTGGTTAACGCGCCCTGTCTGCCAATGCTGAGGTTAAGCAATTTTCGCAAATGCCGGCCACCGGATGGGTGACCAAAACAAAAATGTATCAGCTCGAGCTCCTCCGTGCTTCGGAAGGCACGTAAAGCCCGGTCCCGGCTGCATTAGCAGTCGTTAACAACCACCAATCCTGGTCCGTTCTCCCTATCCATTCATAGGGAAGATTCGTGCGTGCCCCAGCAGTGGGGAAATACAAAATACTGGTGTGATGTGATGTGATGAGAACACAAACATACTTCCCGCTAGGAATCTAATCCGGGACCTCTGGGTTGGAGACCGGTGGTCTTAACTACAAAACTACAGATAACAAAATAAAATATACAACAATTCCTTGTATAGAATTTTTGGTGCTTGCTACATCAGTCGAGACATCTTCCAGGTGTTTATGGATGAGGCGACCTTCAAGGGGTCCTTAAGTCTAGACGGCACACGGTCTAAGGTGAGTCTGAAGGAAATGTGTAGCAAGTGCTTCGGACGGCACGTAAAGTCGTTGGTCCCGGCTGCATTAGCAGTCGTTAACAACCACCAATCCGCAGCGGGCCCGCGTGGTGGTTTATGGCCCGTTCTCCATGTCCATCCATAGGGAAGGTTCGTGCCCCAGCAGTGGGCACCTAAAATGAGCTGATGATGAAGAGATGATAAAGTTTCTTTCATAAATATGTATATTAAAACAGTTTAGTGTATGTCCACCATTTATTTTCGATCACGAATACACGATCTCTGTAGGCCAAATCATTAATTTTGTAGCGCCATATTAATCATTTCGTTTCTAAGCGTAAAATTTTTGTGTTGGTATTAAGAAAGCGCCAGTTACGTCACAAAATCGAATGCAAATGTTAAACACACATTCTGGTAAAGATTAGGATTCTATAATATTTAATAGGATTAATCAATAACGGCGAATGAATATGATAATGGGCTAAAAAGACAGATATAATGCGATTTAATTATTGTTGTAGATAACGCGCCCGGTCTACGAGTGCTGAGGTTAAGCAACTTTCGCAAAGGCCGGTCATCGGATGGGTGACCAAAAATGTATCATCTCGAGCTCCTCCGTGCTTCGGAAGGCACGTAAAGCCGTTGGTCCCGGCTGCATTAGCAGTCGTTAACAACCACCAATCCGCACTGGGCCCGCGTGGTGGTTTATGGCCCGTTCTCCCTATCCATCCATAGGGAAGGCTCGTGCCCCAGCAGTGTTATTATTATTTTAGTTATATTCTTGCGAACAAATTACATTACATTAGATTACATATCTATATATTAATACGTTAAGCAAAAAATTTTGTACCCGTTTTTACGAAAATTGCGCTGACGGAGGAGTATGAAATTTCGCACACTTATAGTTTATATAGAGAAGGTTATCCGAAGTTAATATTTTTTTTTAATTATGCATAAAATTACATTAAATCAACAAAAACAACATTACACACACTACCATGTATTTGACACACGTATTGTTTGTCATTAATGCGGCCGACATCTGTCAATGCCAATCCAAACTCACATTCTATCTTTTTTAATTTTTCATTGCTTAGGATACAATCCGTGCAGCCTTAATAAAATTACGATCGAATTACAACCACTGGGTGACCACTAGTTATATGTAAATAATCATAAATAACAAAATTCTTATTAAAAGCAGTTTTTTGAAAAACTTGATATAACATGAGTGTTTGTTGCTGCTATAAAAAAAATAACAGCAACATTTTCAAACGATAGATTTATTAAAAAAATGTTGAGTTGTAGTTACTTAGCTCTTAAGTTTGATCCAAACATATTGGCAGGCACCAATTACTTTTCACAAGCCTGACCATGATATGTGCATCTTAAAAGTAATTGCTTTTAATCAGGCGGGCCTTATTTGCTTTTAATTAAATTTGATGAGCAGTATCGTTGCGTTAAAGTTCGTTTACACGACACGATCATAATTTAATCGGTAGATCGTGTAGGGTAAAGCCACCAAAGAGCACACCCTATCAAAAAGTAAGTATTACTAAACGCAATTAAATTTTTTCTAATGGCAAACACACATTCATGGAATTATGAAATACTACGTACCATATTGACTCCATGCACATTTTATGTCACAAGATACTTGATAAGATTGATAAGATTTTATGTCTGTTGGCAAGTAGTTGCTATCAAATTTAATATTATTCAATTAGTAGCACTGCGGACACTGCGGTACTCTTTGGTAGTGCGTGCTGGTGGCTTTACCATACCTGAATTATTTGCTAGGAATTTATTGTAACGTATATATTCAATGTTTATGGTTTAAATTCATAAAGTTAGAATACCGAAAGTTAAAACTTAAAAGACAATATGGTCAAAATATATAACAATTACGATACGTAATGATTACGAGACGTAATAGTCAAAACAACCAATTTGATATCCAATACGTAATTGTTAAAATACAACACTTTACATTCATAATGGTTACCAGAGCATAGCTAATCCACAAAAATAAAGTTATTTAAAAAATTTTTGTAATCCAACTGTAAGTTTGTAGAAAACAAATAAGCAATATCAATCACTGAGCTATCGACTTTTGTCACGGTGGGTACACGTCATGTAAATTCCCTAATTTTTTAAGTTATTTTTTTGTTTTTATATTTAGTTTTGTATTTGTTATGTGTATGTATTAGAGATACAAATAAAGCGTTTCTAATCTATTCTATTTAAACTGATAGGTGAACAAATTAAAAAACAAAGTCACATGTAAAGCTCTAGCTAGAAGTCGTGATCTGATCGTGGAGTGTAAAGCGTTGATCGCATGCTAATGTAAGCCGGCTCATGATGATCCTTCGCCGGTTGCTGGTTTGCCGTTAACCCGCGGTTCAAGTCATAAACTCATGAAGCACGCTTTTATATCGTTAATAGACGTTACGCCAGTTATAGGTACGCGAGATTATGAAACCAGACTAGGTAGGTAATTATTGTGCAGTTGCATATAAATGTAACTATAATTTCATCAATAATTTATTATTTTTCTTATAATTTTTAGTTGTACTACAATTTGAGTGATAAATAGCCAATATACCTACTGTCAATTTAACATATTTTTTTTAATTATTCGCGTATTTTCATATTACAATATTTTTCTGATATATTTCGAATATTTAGATAGTACAAAAAGTTTTTATTCATCACAAATTATGCATTTAAAATACTATAGTATTTACAATGTTATAGCTTATCTACTTATTGCTTAGAGCATTAAACCAACTGGAGACGCCACTGTCAGGCGTTCCCCTCTGCCAACAGAGTATGACCGCCGATCATACTCGTTATATAAAACTAGTTCCAGCGTGTTCCAGCGTCATTCGCAAATCACGGTGCACGCGATAAGACCTGAGCAAAAAATGCCAAATTGCAGCGTGTTTTCACGTAAAAAGCGATCAGAAACGTCGATTGTACAAAAGGATAACGTTACTTTTCATCTGTAACTATTATTTTGTCTTAATATTATTGAATAATGTACTAAATTTGCAAAAAACTGAAAAAATATTGTTAATCAAAAAGTGTTGCCACTAAAACGTCAAGTTGCAACTTTGCGTAACTTTAAAGTTGAATGAGCCAACATTGAATTACAATTTATATTTCACGTTCTATAAAGTTAAAACTGCATTTTTACTATAAATGCTTATTTAATTAATGATAGATCACTACTTATAAATTGTAACTTATTTTGTTTTTCCAGATATTTTTTCAACTTAATTGCATTAAAAATTCTCAATACTAGGAAACTGTATGTTTATGATCGGTCTACTTCATTAATAAATTATATTTACGTCCCGTCACTTATCCCGAAAATAGGAAATTTTAATTTAATTACATTGGCCACACTGCAACAAAGTTAGAGCTGCGACAGTACAAAAACAAAATATTGATATCGACTTCATCATAATGTTTATTCTGGCTATTAAAGGAAAATAATAATATAGATAAATAAATTAAAAAAAAACAAATTATTAGAGATCGAAACATAATTATCTCCATTTGGAGAAAAGGTAGTGGAATATAAAGCGGGCTTCGTAGTATTTTCTACTAAAAAATTAAACGCAGTACATGCATAAAGGGTTTATGTGGGGAGCCAAATGACAAAAGTTTAACATACCAAAAAAGTCGTGGTGGCCTATTGTATGCATCAAAAGAAGTTATTGATTTATGTCTCCTTTGTGAATTAAAGATCCGCTTAACTGATGACAAAAAATAAAAATAAAAAACCTATTAACAAAATAATAGTTAATTTCTGACAGAAATAACAACACCTACACCATAGAATTTACTTAAAACTATAAGACTACGTTTTTTATTCCAATTTTTTTTTAATCTATATGAATAGCTTTGATGCATTAAAGAACTTTGCATCATTCAAAGATTTAACCTCAGAAAGCAGTTTAAACCTTGACAGCATTAGGTATATTTCGCTGTTCGTTTGTATGATATCATTCTGGAGTTCGGTACATACCTGTATATTGATATGTTTGTTTTAATTTTAGTCTCTTGCTTTTAAATTCAGCCTTATTTGGAAACTTATATAGAAATAAAAAAAAATCTCTCGAATAATTGCATTTGGAAATCTGAAAAATTAAGACCCTACGTTACCTACAAAAAAGAATTGATCTGCTTTATGGAACCATGAAAGTACTATACATGTTGTTAAATTTTTCGGTTCCTCTTGTTTGAGAGTCGGTTTGATAGGTAGCAAACTATTTTTCCATAATGAAAGAATAAGATTGCAGCTTTTCTTAAAAACAACAATTCTCCTTGGAATGGAATAAAATTATGTAGGTATATTTTGCAGATTTTGACTTATCCTAATTAATAACTGTCGATTTTAACAATAAAGAAAAGCAAAGAGTATACCTTAATTAACCATACTGAAGAGCCTGATTTAAACAAAAAAATCACATTAATATTCATCATCATCATCATCATCTCAGCCAAAAGGCGTCCACTGCTGGACAAAGGCCTCCCCCAAGGATCTCCAATACGACCGGTTTTGTGCAGCCCGCATCCAGCGGCTTCCCGCGACCTTTACCAGATCGTCGGTATACCTTGTTAGAGGCCTGCTGACACTGCGCTTTCCGGTACGCGGTCACCACTCGAGGACTGTTCCGCCCCAGCGGCCATCAGTCCTGCGAGCGATGTGGGGCACTTGAGCTTAGCAACTTTTCGGGCTATGTCATTATTATTGGTATCGACAAATTAAATCGATAGTGTCAAGCACTATCGACGTTTACATAAAGTCGCCATCAGACTCGTGCACGGACAGGTTATCCCTGTGTGTGAATTTATTAGTGTGCGTCTAGTTTATGCTAGTGTTTAATAATTTAGTCGTTTGCGTGCGTAGCGACGTCTTTGAAAAATGCATCAGTGTGAAACTGTATTTGTGTGCATTACCTCGTCCCCCGCAGAAAATGACAGACTTTTTTTCATAGAAATTAGTGCGCATGGCGTCTCCAGTTGGTTTAATGTTGGTTTAATGCTCTAAGACTTATTGCTATGATCGATCGATCTCATTTACAAGACATATGAAGGATATGAAATTGGGAATTTCACAATTTGCTAATACAAGCCCGCTCGTCGCCCGTGCCTTGCGCAGGAGTGTTAAGTACTTGTGACCTCTGTAGCCTTTCGTTTTTACTATTACATACTATTTAAAGACTGCTGTCAGTATAAATAACCGTCAAAATATTTTGCATTTAGCGCCATTATAAACTCAAGACACTAAATTATAACTCCCTTATTTTTTTATAAGTATTTTAATTATTTACTTTTAGTTTATACTTACATTTTATTAATCATTAATCAAATCAAAACTAACTTACCTAACTAATAAAAATAAATTAATGGCATAACCTTTGGGGAGCTCGATGGCGCAGTGTTTAACGCGCTCGGTCTGCGATTGCTAACGTAAAGCAACTTTCGCAAAGGCTGGTCATCGGATAAATGACCGGCCTTCGGAAGCCACGTAAAGCCGTTGGTCCCGGCTGCATTAGCATTCGTTAACAACCACCAATCCGCGCTGGGTCCGCGTGGTGGTTTATGGCCCGTTCTCCCTATCCACCCATAGGGAAGGATCGTGCCCCAGCAGTGGGGACTAAAATGATGCTTCGATTGGTGATAAAAATAATAATGTGCCGTCACTATGCATCAACGCCTCGATGGCCTAGTGGCAATGCGCTCGGCCCGATACCCGCAGTACTTCGAGTTCAATTCCCAGGTCAGGCAAAGTGTGTTTCGTGACGTTTTCTTAATGCCACTTGTAAATAAATGATGGTAATAGGTACATCTAACGTCACGCCATCGCCAGTCACAAATCAACCCCAACTCTATGTAACAGAACTAAGGTTTATTTCAGTTTAATAAGCTACTTCAACCACTCCGGCCTGTCAGTATGGAGCATGACCTTTGCCTTTTACTTTCCATTGACCCGCGAATCGCTAGTGTTAGGTGATTGTGCACTCATCTATGCCTTGAATCTGCTACTGATTTTTTTCTACTATGTTTGTAAAATAATAATATTTACCTAAAATTATAAGTTTTTTTTATAATTATGGTTAAATATATTTTACGCAAATTTTGTTGCGCATAAATAACAATTTGAAAAAAGACAAAGTGGTGAATAAATTCTATGAGCGGGATTTGAACCCGCACCCCATAACATACCGGGTCAGACGCACTACCAATTACGCTATCGTGGCTCGAATCCCACTCGTGGAATTTTTTCAACACTGTCTTTTTTCAAATTTATTTTATAAGCTAAGTTTTTTTTTAATTTTAATTAATTAAAACCACCAAATCAATTTTCTTTTTGAGCATGTGGCGCCCTTTATGTAATGGGACACTTAAGTTACGTTAAGAACCACCTACAAAATTTACTATTTGTTGTAAAAGCCTAATAAAAAAATAGGTAAAGAGTTTGAAGTCTTCTAGTTAAGGATAGAAGACTTTAGACTCTTTACCCACAAGGTCAATCCTAAGCTTATGGCAGCTGCCTTTAGGGATGAACAATAGCGAAATGATGGGGTGGTAAAAAGAGAAATCTCTGCAAGCCGAAGATAGGGTAAAATCAAAATACTGAAAATGATATAGCTCTTACAACAGCGACTACGTAATAGGTGTATATTCCCAAAACATACACCAAGTATGATGAACACTGTGATAACACGCAAAGTCATATTTACGTAGATTTACTTTTCCATAAAAAAACTCAAATTTATTTTATTACAATTTTTTTGTTCATTCCTGGAATGTTTCGTCTTTTGTTTATGTTTGACTATGATGTTGACGACCAAGAACAACGTAGCAGCTTGAGCTAGGGTTGTCACTTTACAGTTTTACTTAGTAACAAAGAACCGTCATGTGGTGCTTTTCAGTTAAGTTTATAATTTTCCAGGGTTTCATGAACCTTATCTGCATATTTGGAATTATATAGGTATAACAAAACCTTGTATACCCTTCGGAAATTACACTACACAGAACATGACCGAATTAAGCACTGAGTATTGTAGAGACAAGTTGGAAGAGAACTTAAAAAGTAATATCAAGAAATGTGCGAAAACACGTTAAAAATGGGAATAAAAATCAAATAGACCAAATAGGGTAGTACCAATAAAAAAAAATAGTTTTTAAAATGTTCAAATAATTTTTAACGCAAATTTTGTTGCGAACAAAATACAAAAACACAAAATAATGTTGAAAAATTTCCACGAGCAGGATTTGAACCTGCTTCTGACATACCGGGTCAGGGCTCTTCCAATTGAGCTATCGTGGTTCTAACCAGCCCGCTGAAATTATTCAACACTTTTTACTTTGAAAGCCAAAGACGCCCTTTCAATGTCAACAACTACCGTCACTAACATCCAATCATAATATTTTTACAAATAATTTTTCAACATTTGTGTTTTTGTAAAATAGTTTTTCTTTTATAAATACCATCTAGGCTATGTTAATTCTATATCATCGATACCTATACTTATTCAATAATAATCCGTTACTAGTATATCCTCACCTTTCAAACGTGGGAGTTTTACTATCTCTCTCAAGTATACCTACAGCTGGAGAAATCAAAAGCAAAGCAAAGTATTCAAAAAATCTAGAAAGTAACTCTCACCTAATGGTAGGTAAGATCATCATAGGTGATGTCATAGATTTTATCACAATTAATAGCAAATTAGTGCCACTTAAAAGTTAGTATTATTTGGATGTGCTGCGCGCCGTAAAGCGTTTCACCACTCGTCCATCGAGGCGAACTAATAAAAAGTCATCATCTCACCAGCCCGTTTTATGTCCCCACTGCTGGGGCCCAAGCCTTCCCCATGGATAGATAGGGAGAACCGGCCATTACCCACCATGAAGGTCCAGTGCGGATTGTTGGTTATTAACGACTGCTAATGCAGCCGGGACCAAACGGCTTTACGTGCCTTCCGAAACACGGAGGAGCTCGAGATGATAAATTTTTGGTCACCAATCCGATGGTGAAAGTTGCTTGACCTTGCTAAGGTTAAGATACTTGCAAACTTTAACATAAAACATTATTGTATGGAACATTGCGGAATAACCTCTTACATAGTTACTTCACAAGTCATGTAACATCAATGTTTGAGAAATTACCAAAAGTATTTAATGACATTATCAGCTGTGCGCGATCGGCCGTGATGACGCAACTAAATTCCAACCGATGATGTTACACCGGCGTGGGTCTTCAATGGGCTTCAAGTCTCTGATTTACAGTACATGGGTTCGATTTCCAGCGAGGGGTGCATGGCAGTACTCGGTTTGGTTGATAGTAGGGTTTGGTTTAAGTCGGGTATATGTCGCAATTACATCAATGTTTATAATGTTGCGTTACGACAATTAAAGATAATTAAGCTAGTTCCTTTGTGAAGGTGCTTCCACCTTGGGTCTTATCATCACTTAATGCCATGAGGGAAGGGAGCGCTTACCCGCAAGAAACAGAAAATAAAGCCATTTACAAATCATTATAGAGGAGCTCGATGGCGCAGTGGTTAACGCGCCCGGTCTGCGAGTGCTGAGGTTAAGCAAATTTCGCAAAGGCTGGTCATCGGATGGGTGAAAAAAATTATACATAATAAAATAATAAAATAAAAATACTATAACAGGGAAGCGCTTCTCACCCCGATAGCTTACTACTGAGTTACTGCCATTGGAGCAGAACAGTACTTACATATCATAATAGTCTTTATAATCACATTATGAAACTTCGGATTGCACACTATGTCTGGTGCATAACAATCATTTCAGCAAAAAGCACCTTTAACAGCTCTTCAACTGAGAGCTGTGAAAGGCGCTTCTTTCTAATTTATCTCGTTATCGAAATAAAAAATACATTTCAGTTATTTATACTCTTTATCGTGTCACGTCGCGTAATGATGTATAATTTTTGTTTAATCAATTTAATGTTTATGAGAGACAACTGGTAAATAAAGATGGTGCTCGTAATTCAAATACTAATAAATAAAATAAATTTATAATGTAACAAAATTAAAGTTTATATAAAACTACCAACCCCGCCCGAGAAATCCTAATCCCGTGTCCCGTAGTGGCTTTACCAACTTTGAAGCCATATCGGGAATGCGCATGCGCAACTTACCATAGTTAACATATACGCAAAAAACTAAGATAGGTACCTACATAATTATATAAATTGAAGCAGCGAATAATCAATGTCTAACAATTATGACAAAAACCTTGAAGGTTTGCACGTCATTGTTGTTTCATCATCCTATACTATTAAAATATATAAAATACAAACAGCGCTAATCATTAAAAGACAAATGATATGTACTTGTTAGTCATAATATTTGTTAAGAAAAGCGATTTCACATGTATAGAAAATATTAGAATTGCGTCGAGTGTGCATTGGAACGCACACTTTCCTGGTTGACCGCAGAATCCTTTAAAAGTTATTGTTCAAGTCATAAGCGGAAAGCGATATACTATTATTCTCATTTCACTATTTTCATCGACGAACCTAAATAGGTGATTTTTTTAATACCTATAATGGCTTAGGGTCACCTCAAACTAAGGGCCGTCATCGTTCAGTGAAAATGAGCATTAGATATTTTTTGTTTGTAATGCTCTTTCAAAATGAACTGTAAATTATTCAAGCAAGCGCACTTCACCCGGGATCCTCAACTAGTGAGACACTGGCTATCTTATCTCTAGCTGCCGGAACACAATAATGCTACAAACATTGATGTTATGGTGACATATTTAGATAAGATGGTGGCAGCTAGCCAGACTGACAAGCAAGCCCTACCACCAACCAAACCGTGTACATAAACATGTACCCCCCCCCCCCCTGGGAATCGAACCTGGGATCTCTGGGTCTGGGACCGGTGGTCTTAATACCAGACCACAAATGAGGTTAAAATCATTTTAAATTCATGTTAATGCGCAAGTTTAACTGCACTTCAAAGAATGGCAACTTGAAACTTGCACCAAACGTGAAGATTTGCATAAATTACACGGAAGCCAGCGGCGGTGGCGCGCGGATGACATAATAATTTGCACGTTATGCGCGTGCGCCGGACGCTCCGCGGAATTGGAACTTTCGATACAAATCGAGAGTGGAGAGTTGATTGTTTACGTTTGCAGATCGGAATGTGTCCTGTCCACAGACTTATTAATAATCTGTCCACTTAGATCAATAATATGGAAAAAAATGCATCATGGAAATACTCGCATTTGCTCAATTTCTTGTACTTCTAAATATCTTATTACATAAATCAATAATAAGATAATATAAGACATGGTGTATGTTTTCTTAATTTTGAAACTTTTTATTTAAAAAAGGTTTTATAATATTAACAGCTTATTATAAATCTTATATCTCGAACAAGGTCAATAAATATTGTCAAATATTTATAATACTGTAATCGACCAAAAAAGAGTATTTGTGGTTTATAATTCTCGGACCATTTTGATATGCGTCAGCGCGGATCAGCGCCGCCAAACAATTCAAATCTATTATCTGTATTTACAGTGGACGACTTCTTAAACGCTTATCGAAAATCTGGTGGTACTGTGGCCTAATGGCCATAAAAACTCAAGGAAATTCATAGGTAAAAGTTTAATTCAATAAATTTTAAACTAGAGAGAAAAACCTGTATATAGCTACCAGCTACAGGTTTTTCACAATATACATTTTAGTTATTTTAAACGTTTTAACTAAACAATCAATATTAAAACAACTGAAGAATTTTGAAAAAAGATGATATCAAAACCGAAATAAAATTCCATGACAATGACATGACATTCAAAGTATTCTTTACAGAACCGTTCATATAAATTTGACAGATAGTTTTTAATACTACCAAGGAGGCTATAACATAAAAATATAACGTTGAGTAAATTGCAACGACAACGTTACAATACTTATTATTGATAGTCCTTTCCACGACTCCGTGGGTGCATGCGTTGATGTCTTTTCGTAGTGCAATGTTCTCGAAGTTGTCATTAAATCGAAAAGGTCATTTTAATTTTGACAATTAGTATCGCACATCACATCAAATCTGCTACAACAGACAAGCTTAATAACAAAATTATATTATATAGTTTTGTTTATAAATGATGCAGCAAAGTCACTCATGTTTCAAGTTTTTTCATTGCTGTCTGAGGTCAGTGTGATTTCAGTGCGAATAAAAGCACTTCACAAACCTTAGAAACATCAAAGCGATTATTATCATTAAACTAAAGAATAAACTTATAGAAACTTCTGCAAGTATTAATTACAGAAAGAAAACGGTATTGTTTAAGGGAGTACAGCTGTGCAATAAGCTACCTAACGCAATAAAAGATTGCGATTGTAAAATAGTCATTAAAAGGAAACTTATGAAATTTATAAGTCCACTATAAGTTAAAATCTATCATTATGTTATTGAATGATATACCTTCTCGTATGTCCGTGGCTCTAAAAGAAGCGATAAAAATTTTTCTTTATAATTTTGTTATCAAATTTTAAATGAATTGTAGGTTTTATGGGAAACAAGTTCATCACTTTAACTTTGACTCGATCGAACAATGAAGAAAACTCCCACAAATTATATTTTTATATCATGGTAAGGTTGAAGGTGAAAGCGCACATCACCCGGAAACCTCAACTGCGGAGGCTTTAGCCAACTAATCTTTAGTTATCGGAACAGAACAATGCCAATAACATTGAAGATGTAACATGTCTGTCTTTTCTTGGTACCACCCAGGTCGGTGCCCTAATCTCTAAATGGGTTGTATTTAATCGATCACCAAACTAATCTAACCTAACCCACAAAAATACTAAGTTAGCACCTAAACTACTATTTAGCTGCTAACTTAGCATTTTAGGTGCTAGCCTACTATTTTTTTGTGGATCAATTTATTATTTCTCTATCTAAATTATCACCATTGTATCATCATCATCATCATCGGCCTATCTTAGTCCACTGCTGGACATAGGCCTCCCCCAATGAGCGCCATAGCGCCCTGTCCTCAGCTTGACGCATCCAGCATCTGCCTGCAGTCTTATATAGCTGATATTTTTATTGATTAATCAATTACAATTCACAAATTTGACGCACAAGACGGTACGATTATCTGTAACGGGTTGCTAACTACTTCAATAAGCATGGTTGCATAATCGTGATATTTATTAAGTAGTATAGTAGATACATTTTGTTTCTCTTGTTTGTTGTTTTCTGGTGTCCTCTTTTCTAGGTTTCCACGGAAGATCAGCGTCGGGACACCTTTGGTGTTCTGACAAAATGGTGAGTGGATACCTTTTTGTGTCACTTTGCATTTTTTAATTCTATTTTATTTCATGTATCATGTGACACTAAATAAATAATTTTTCATTTTTTATTTTCAAGATGGTAGACAAACAAGCCCTACCCCCCCGCTGGGAATCAAACCCGGGACCTCTGGGTTTGAGCGGCGGTCTTAACCACTAGACCACGCGGTGATAATCTTGCACTATCGCAACCGGAATCCAACGAGCTAGAGTAGCAGCTGCAAGTGAATCCTCTTTTTAGTGTTGTACCTCTACGTGTTACGTTCCAATTTTGAAACTTTTTCAACAATGCTCATAATCGCGAAATGTCGCGTAAACGATCTAGAGCCGTTATTTAATTGTTACAAAATTGAACGTCTGACAGTGTGGCGGTTGGCCAACGACCCAGTACAGCAGCCGACAGCCACAATGGATGCGAAACGGAACGTGAGACGCCCAATTACGGAGTTAGGTACTTACTGACGAATTTAATGTTCTGTGCGAATGTGACGACAGCTTCCTAGTTTATGGTTTCGAAGAACGGGGTGGGGTTATACTTTCGAACAGAGCTTGGAGTTAAACACCATGTTAGTACAGACACCTGCACATAATTTTTAATCTCCTCTGTAGTCTAGTGGTTAAGACCACCGGTTTAGATCCAGAGGTCCCGGGTTCGATTCTTGTAGGGGGTACATGTTTGTGTACTCGGTTTGGTTGGTGGTAGGGCTTGCATGCTCGCGTGGCTAGCTACCACCATCTTATCTAAATATGTCGTCATAACATCAATGTTTGCAGCATTATTGTGTTCCGGCAACAGAGATAAGATAGCCAGTGCCTCAGTAGTTGGGAAATCCGGGTGAAGTGCGCTTCCACCTTCGGCTTTATCATCACTTAACATGTGATATGAAGGCCAAGTTTACCCATAAGATGAAAAAAAAGCAGACTATCCAAAACTGTGAATTTTTTACACAAAATGTTCAACCTTAGGGAATGGATATAAAGTTTAAAGTTTATTAGGGAAATAATATGACAGTTTGTGGTTGTCTTATGTGCAGGCGTGTGTTAATTATATAGCTGATATATTGCTATAAAGTAGTAAAGCTACTTTAATTCTATTATAAAGCGCATTCATTTTTATGTGAATGTTGTTTGTTTATCATGTTAATTTAACATGCAGGGTTTGTGGGTTTCCTGCAACCACGAACAGCTTTTTCTCTAATCTGTACTCAGCTTAGAATCTAATAGATTAGGTACATCAGAGGAGAGATACAGAAGCAGTGACATCTAAGCCTTAGATGTTACCTCTTCTTGCTACTACTGTGTTTTTTTGTTAGTGGCATATAAAGTTTTTTATATATTTTGTGAGCTAGCTGACGTATGAATATACCTGTAGTTATTGCGACAAATGTAATCATTGAATTAAATACAATGTTTCCAGGGGCACGAGTCAAAGACTTTTGAGGCAGATCAAATGACACTGTTGTTATTATTATATATTGTTGTATGTATCAATTGTTATTCTTGTATTGTACACGCGCTGCGCTGCCCCGATCCGATCGGAACCCTTCGAAGAATCTAGTAGGGCACGGGGACACGCGTTAGTGCGCGATGCCGTTCCCTCTAGAAAATCTCCGAAGGTGATTCGTTTCACACGGCTTAATGAATCCTTTAATTGTCTCGCCGCCCCGAATCTTTTTTTTAATGCGTTGTCCCATTGTACCACTCAAAATAATTATTAATTTTGAGGTGGCGTTCGGGACCACCGGTCCTGGTCCTGATGGCCGCATCAAAAATAATTATAATGTCTGAGGTGGCTTTCGGCACCGCGGTCCCGGTCCCGAAAGCCGAAAATATGATGATGAGAAACTGGATAATTCATAATAAGTCAGCGAATGACCGACATCTGGCGAGCAAACTAGTGAACAATGAAAAATCTGTGTCATTAAAGAAAAAGGGTGCGTGTGTGTTTCCTCATACGCATGAAGTATATATACAAAACGACAAACTATGGATTGATGATGAGAAACTGGATAATACAAAAGTCAGTGAATTATCAACATCTCGCGATTATAAATATAACAATGCAAATTCTGCGCCTTTAGAGTATGGTATGGTATAACTTGTGGTATAACTCCGACTTTGTCGAAAATTAATTTAACAAACAAAAAATAACCAAAAAAAAGCTCTAAGTAGGTGAAAACATATTTAACATGTTAAGTTGTTGATAGACACAGGCAGAAAATTTAAAATTAAAGAAATTTGAATTTGAATTGATTATGTTAATTGCATGTTAATTGCAGAGGCACATATATTGTAATTTGTATGAGTCCATCGACTCGGGTTATGATGCTTAGAGCATTAAATGCATGTTACTAAATAAATCCTTTGTGTCGAGTTGCGTCGCCCGTGCTGACGGGACGCGTCATTTTCCACTCTCCGTTTGACCGTGAACGTGTCATCGAAGTTTTTCCGCTCATCTCGCCTTCCGGGTGTTGCAGTAAAAACCTAATACGCCATTTATATATTTAGATGTACCTCTAATAATATGTTCTTTTGCTTAACCTTTTTGTAAGTTTCTATGTACTAAAATACGTTAGAGCGAACTGAAGCAACCATATTTTGGCTAATTGATAATTTATTATTATTAAAAGAATAGCAGACTTTAAGATTGATCTGATATCCAATTGTAGGGACAACTTGATTTTTAAGAAGAAAAAACAAAACTGACTGTTATTAGTTTCTTTATTACAAAACAGCACAACAAATTTACTTGTTTCACGTTACATGACTTCAACAATTTTTACAATGCTTATGCTAATTGGCAGTCAATGTGATTATTATTATTCACTTTATTATAATTTTACGAATTACCTAGACACATGCACCAACAGTGATCCTTATTAAATATCAGATGCTAAATCTTCTATAATGGTATCAACAAAAATGTAGAAGTATGAATATACTTTAGAACACAAAAATAATAATAAAATATTTTAAATATGGGAAAAGGGGGTTCAAAAGCTCTAAAAACATTACCTATAGAGCAGAGGGGCTCTAGACTCAAGACCAATGTGAAATGCAGCCAGACGACGCATAACCAAATATTCATCTACGTTTATTAAATATTTCACCCTGTTAATTAGCAAACAATATATAACC
The DNA here is from genome assembly GCA_963082485.1 of Eudonia mercurella. Lineage (NCBI taxonomy): Eukaryota > Metazoa > Arthropoda > Insecta > Lepidoptera > Crambidae > Eudonia > Eudonia mercurella. The sequence goes on along the minus strand of OY720039.1, from coordinate 17,507,159 downwards.
TATAGCCTTCCTCAATAAATGGACTATTCAACACAAAAATAATTTTTCCATTCGAACCCGTAGTTCTTCAGATTAGCGCGTTCAACCAAACAAACAAACAAACAAACTCTTCAGCTTTATAATATTAGTATAGATTTATTATTCATTAATATTTAAAAGCGAATAAAAATAATCTGTATCTCACTTACTTATATTTTTTTTAACGCTAAAAGTCCAGTCAATTGTACTTATTGATGTAGTGTCCACTGAATTCACCACAGATGAATAAGAATGTACACCACGCCTGCACATCCGACTACAAACTGACAAACTTCCTCAACAGACTTTGAATCTTACATGTAAGGCATATGGTTGAAAATGGTGCAGACGTCTGTACTAAACACAAAACCTACACATATTTATTATTACCTTCCCAGTCCTCTGCCACTGTTATGCCCACAACCTTTTTCGAAGCGTCCCACAGCTTCCTAGCCAGTTGCTGGTCACTCGTCAGCCAATGGTTCAGCCATTTTCTGCAAAACTTGTAGTTAGCACCACTCACATCCTCTAACTCTGGCTCTGCTGCCAAGTAAGCGATTTGTTGACCGACTTCTTCTTTAGGCTGTCCTACTGTGTTAATCAAAAGCTTAGATATACTGTTCAGCCAACCGGATGCATTAGACAGGATATCTGTATCCCGTACAATAAAAGGGTCGAAACTGTTCACCGTCACACCGGTGCCTTGAAGTTGCCTACTCAATTCAACAGTCAGCAAAGCATCAGCCAACTTGGAGTTGGCCAGACTTTCCACCCAGGAATAACGTCCGACATCGTTCCAATGGTCAAAATCGATGTTACCGAAATACATGGACGCTGCGGTACCGATAATTATTCTGCTCGGCGAAGATTTTCTCAACATAGGCAGCAATAGATACGTTAGGAGGAAAGCACCGAAATAGTTCACTTGCATCATGAGGTTCAGGCCGTCGTCGGTCATTCGATCGGGAAGGCCGATAGCGCCGGCGTTATTGATCAGAATATCGAGTCGAGTTTCATTGTTTACTATTTCATTAGCAAAACTCCTTACAGACTTCAAAGAGGCCAAATCCAAAATGCCGTATGCAACATTTTCATTGCCAGTGGCTTCTTGAATATGTTCCTTAGCCTTCATTAGTTTGGTTGCATTTCTGCTTGCGATGATAACTTTAGCACCTCGACTAGCTAAGTTCTTCGCTGCCTCCAAGCCTATGCCTGAACTGCCACCCGTAATCACAACCACTTTTCCTTCCAGTCTTGCTTTAGTGTCACACATATTTGTTATTGCCGCCCTTTATGTCACAACATTACCCCAAGGAGTCAGAGATAATACTACAAGGAGGAAAATAAAAACTATGGGCGGCTTTGATATTGTTTTTATTTCAAGGCAAAAAGGACGGAAGCTAATACTATGAAAACTCCTTAAGATCTCGATTTCTTATTCATATATATTATTCATTCTATAATATTATTACTTATTACCTATTTATGTTTCTTTGCTTGTGTATATTATGGAAAATGATTGTCAGGCCAGTTTATTGGGTGGCAGTTCCACAAAAACTTAATGTTGTGAGTTCAAATTTGTTTTTATAAATATGCCGTCGGTGCAAGAAATTAATAAATTATTTTCTTAAGTAAGCTCACTCTTAGAAGTATTTTTTGATATCCGTGTTTCTATCACACTGGTGCAAATTGCAGTCTTCTATCAACTAGAGCCCAACAATAAACTCGATAGCTGTTGCTTACAAAACAATTACATTATTTGTTTCACAAACATTTACAGAAACAAAACGAATCTATTACGTAACTTCTACAGAATTTACATTGTAATCGAGATTCTTAAATGTTTCCTGTTCGAGAACTAAGTCGAGAACATATAGTTCGACAAGAATGAGTCAAAAGACGCGTTAGTGACGCGTTTTACGTCAACCAGCAAAAACAGGTCGTGTAAAGTGATTTCATTAAACCAGCTGGATAAAATACCTTTTTATAAACTTCTTATATTTAAGTCGAATTAATTCCGTCTCGCAGGTGAAGCAAACCTTCAAAGAATTTTAATGGCACTCGCAAAACTGTTGTTATTAATAGATTCCATACGTTTAATAATCTATGACTATGACTATTAATTTGACTGTTATTAAGGGGGTGCAGCGCGGAATTTGAAAATTTACGTGTTTTTAAGTCACTGGTGCTAGGCGCTGAATAGGTCTTATACATTAAAAGGACTAGTATAGGTTAACTTGATCCTTTCACAAGGTCATGGTTGTCTTGGAATTTGAAACAAATACCCAGAAACTGCATAAACAATACGTAAAATAATGATATCTAAAAACTTATTTCTTCAGAAACTTTGTAAATATAGCACAAATGAAAAAATTATCCGACATCAAAATGTTTGTATTGATATTCCGCAGGTCACTGTTGTCTTATTTTTCAATAAAAAAACATGAATATGAAAATATTAAGACTTTTCTTATTTTTTACCCAAACGCCTATGATTTTACGAAAGTAAACATTGCTCTAATTAAATCACCAGCCTACTCTGTACAGATATTAGTGTGCGTGCGTATTGTAGTCGTGCGCCGTTGTCACACCACAGCCACGCGCCGCTCGCTCGCTATCATAAAGAAACTTGAAACTCGCAGTTTTGCGTCCGCGCTGCACCCCCTTAAGCAGGTTTTGGTAACTTTGGGGAATGGAGGATAAAGAAAGTTTTATAAGAGGTAACACGGCGATAACAGTTACATCGCTAAAATTAACAAATATAATAATTAAAAATGACTAAGCAATGGAATATCGTTTTTCTGATCATAAATACCTGCCCGCAATAACTTCAGTACATCCCTGATCATAGCGCATGCAAATGTGTAGAAATATCGGATACATAGACGGCGATTCAAGGTTTATTCCACACATTTCTAACGATTGGTCTTGGGACTTATTAATAATTGTCATTGCGAATGCAAGGCGAATGCACTGGAAACTGGACACGTTTAAATTGAAAAAGAAAGTCAGTTGGCATAAGTTGCCCTGAAAGTAATGAATTCAGTGGTTCAAGTGGCGTCGTCAGTTGTGGTAATTTGACCTTTCCATTCGCAAAACATAATCCTGGCGGTTCGAGTCGAAACCGCATAGACTATAGTGCTCATTGTTCCAAAATCCACCGATTTATCGCCGGCGTAATCGACTGTTGTATCATATCTAAACGTCAAACGTTCATAGGTAATTGTTGCGGTTGATCGTCTGGTTTGTTGCCTCTCGCTTGAAGTCGTTGGTATGGGTTCTTCCGGAGTCGTGGTAGATCTCCCTTAAGAAATTCTCATTGCCTCTAAACGCTGCCTTCGCTCTTCTTCAGTCTCATTGTTTCGAAGATTGTGAACTCGACTTGCATTACGCGTACGCCGACCGATATGAATAATGAATGCAGCAGAACAATGAATGCTTCATCACATGCCATACAATGTGATATGGCAATAAAGTAAGATTTGCTTAAACGAAGGTTTGGAAACGGAAAGATATTTTTAAAACTGATCAATTTGCTAATTGAACAGTCGAACGCTTAACCTAAACATTAGCATACAGATCTTTGCAGAAATATATTGACATTTTTATGTATATAGAGTCGCAAAGTGAGCTTGTTTGTATGAAAATAACGGGGTGGGCGGTTAGATGTGCCCCTGAGTGTATTACACTTCGATAAACCTTTAAACATACGATACACCAGTATTAATTTTGCAAAAGAATTTAATTTAATTTCTTGTAAGATGGCTCTCGCTATGATTTAGCCAGTGTCTAGTACGGATATGACGTACCTACCATGTCATATGACGTATTGTCCGTTTGAAGTTGTCAAATGCTGGTTGAAGAACTGTACGTCATTCTGTCACACTCACTCACTCACTTTTCATATCATGATATTTAAAAAAATCATATTTTAGTAAAAATATTTTTTTTTTCTTTTAATTTTCTTCTGTACAAACCTTGTCCTGACAATAACAAATACAAAAAAAAATCAATTTTGTGCCGTCGATTGAAAGTTATAAAATAAAAATAAAAACTTTTTATTTCGGACAGCGTGGATCCATAGTTTGTTAGTAAAAATTCTTAAAAGCTATGTGAGTATCTAAGGCTAAAATATAACAATCTTAAAATCTTAAAAATGTAGGATATTTATGAAACGATAGGTGAGTGTGCTAAGAGTTACCAAAGAAAGTTTCTGTGGTAACTCTCCGCACCAGGCACCTCCACAGCTGTGAGATGCTGTTGTGGCTGTCTCGCGTCCTGCGGATCAGGGTTACAATTTTTTTGCGAATGATTCATTTTTATTTATATATATATTGCATTTTTAGTAGCGCGCCGCATCCGGTATGTCGAACGGTACGGGTTCGCAACCCGCTCGTGTAAAAAATCTACACTTTTTCGGATATATTATTTGTTATATTTAATCCCATTTTGACACACGATGAGCTCGATGGTGCAGTGGTTAACGCGCCCGGTCTGCGAGTGCTGAGATTAAGCAACTTTCGCAAAGGCCGGTCATCGGATGGGTGACCAAAAATTTATCATCTCGAGCTCCTCCGTGCTTCGGAAGGCACGTAAAGCCGTTGGCCCCGGCTGCATTAGCAGTCGTTAACAACCACCAATCCGCACTGGGCCCGCGTGGTGGTTTATGGCCCGTTCTCCCTATCCATCCATAGGGAAGGCTCGTGCCCCAGCAGTGGGGACATAAAATGAGCTGATGATGAATCCTACTCTATAACTGAATAGCGTTCATCCGGTGGTATCACTTATGATAGGTAATAAATCTGTAGGCGTCTTTGTTAGAACCTGCAAGTGATGACCGAACTGGCTATCTTGTTCTATAACTGACCGAACACAACACTGATTCTAACATTGTTGTTTTCTTTCATTTGTTTATACCGATAAATCAATTTATTTACAGTTACAAAAACACAATGTTGAAAAAATTTCCACGAGCAGGATTTGAACCTGCACCCTTCTGACATACCGGGTCAGGTGCTCCTACAATTGAGCTATCGTGGTTCTAACCAGCCTGCCGAAATTATTCAACACTTTTTACTTTGAAAGCCAAAGGCGCCCATTCAATGTTAACAACTATCGTCACTAACATCCGATCATAAATTTTTTACAAATTTTAAGGACCAGTTAAGAAGTAGGCAAGCTATTTATAAATTGTTTAAATAATTTTTAACGCAAATTTTGTTGCGCACAAAATTTGCGTTAAAAATTATTTAAACAATTTATTTACAGTTGTTTATGAAACTAACTATCGCAATCACCAAAACATGTCAAAGCATAATTTATATTTATTTAATTAAATCCTTATTTTGTGGTTTAATTTCGTAAATGCTTGATGTTATTACAGATAAAGTGAGTATTTCCGATCATTACATTTAGTCACGTTTTGTACACCGCGACCGAGTGTCATGGACACGTTGAAAACTTTTATGATATTAACTGTAATATCGTGTTTAGGGTACTGTTTAAGTGCGGTAAGTATCTATCCTCCTATCCTGAATTTTATTTCATTTTAAATGGCTACGTACTTGTTTAGCAAAGGGTAAAGTGGGTGGTAAAAGGTATATAAAGTCCGTACAGTAGAAGTATGTACATGTGACGGCCACATCTACATACTTTGACAATTTACAATTAGATGTTTTGAATTTACAATTGATGAATTGAGAAGGTGGGATATCTTCAGAGCACTCGCCGTGGTATAAGCGGTAGAAGACATTGAGTGACGTTATATCTCTACGCAATTGCAGGGGCTCGAGAGCATTAGTGACCTCTGCATTGCCGATAATGCGTATAGCGCGCCGCTGCAATCTGTCCAAGGCATCGAGAAGGTATTTTGCGGAACCGTCCCAGAGGTGCGAGTAATACTCCACGCAAGACCGCACCTGTGTCTTGTAAAAAAGGCACAACTGATCTGGCGTGAAGTATCGCCACACCCGGTTCAGGACATCGAGTTTATGTGACGCTGTTTTTATCACGGCTTCGATATAGTCCCTCTAGTTCAGATCGCAGCGAATCTCCATACCGTGCATGTTAATACTGCTCTGCAGGCCGAGTGATGTGCCTTGAAGAGAGGGAAGGGGTAGGAATGGCGACTTTTTTGCCGTGAACACGCATACCTGTGTTTTCTTGGCATTGAACTCAATAAATTATTGGAGACCCATTTAGATATGAGGTCCAATACCCGATTGAGCTCAATGACAAGATTTACTCGCTTCTCTTCAGTTTCGGCCTGCCCAGCCGCTGGATGACCGTTATACCCACCGTCCACTGTACTATCATCTACATAGCAATGAATATTTCCAAGTGGAAGCATATCATTGATATGCAGAAGGAACAGCGGCACCACCCACCGGCGGACACCTTTGAGCCCGCTAGCTTCCTACATGAGCGTAGAATCCGAGTACTCTCAGACGGATGCGCTTCGCGGTTCATGTCAGTGAACGCCGGTCCCTCAGAGGTCCGTTCTATCCCCCACGCTGTTCCTTCTGCATATCAATGATATGCTTCCACTTGGAAATATTCAGTGGGCTTTTGATATTATTTTAGTAGCGATTAGTTTATTAGTAGAATATTTATTAGTAGAGTATTATTTTTGTAGCGACCCAATTGCAGAACTGAGCAAGCAGACCGTATGCCGGGAGCTTGGAGAGAAGGGCTTCGTGCCAGACCCGATCAAAAGCCTTGGCTATGTCAAGGCTAACAGTCACCGACTCGCCACGCTTATCAATAGTCTCACCCCAGAGATGTGTAACGAACGCTAGAAGATCACTCGTTGACCGTTTCGGCTGAAACCCTTATTGGCGATCGTAAATTAAGAGGTGTTCTTCTAGGTAGCGGATAAGCTGTTTGTTTAGAATCCGCTCTATGACTTTACACAAAACTGAAGTAACGGCTATTGGGCGATAGTTAGTCCGATCTGACCGATCTCCTTTTTTCGGAACCGGTTGCACATTAGCATCTCTCCAAGATTCCGGCACACAACCTGAAGAAAACGAGATACGGTAAACGCGAGTTAACACGGGGGACAACTTCGCTGCACACATTTTTAAAACCATAGCTGGGGTGGTGTGTGTTAAAGCTGTATTAGTTTTCACTATATTGGTGCTCGATTGAATTAATAAATACCCAGCCTTTTAAAGCTATTGTTGCCTATTTTATGTCTCTTGCTCACGTCCAATGTGCATTATTTGCGATAGAACTAGATAACACGACCGGAAATGGAGAACCGTAATTGTGACTGTACGTTTCATTACTCGAAATAAACGATACTGATGAACGAACGATAGTACTTTTTTGGTTTTGATTTATTTACATCAATATTTACCAATTATACCAATACTTTTTTATTAAATATTATTTTACTTTTTTATTTTTAAGTGCTAATTGTTGCACTGAAGCTGAATAAAATACAGTGAAAAAATTAATGCCTACCCGACCCAGCCAGGAATCGAACCTGGGTCTTCCGCAATCCGGGCGGCTGCACTGACCATTATGCAACCGGGAAGGCTGAAGTAAGCACTGAATTTTTTCACTGCTTTTAAATTTTTTGACTGCTTTTTAGCGGCAGAGTGTCATCTGTCCAACGGTTATGCAACCGATGGCTATGGAGATTCATCTTTACAGATGAAATACCACAAATTTGATAACACAACGCTATAGTAAATTTTACTTTTTTATTTTTAAGTGCTAATTGCTGCACTGAAGCTGAATTAAATATTTATAAAATAAAGTGAAAAAGTTTTATTGATGTTCAGCGCCTTTACCGACAAGAGCGAGCAGAGTTCAGATACTGTAACGCGAAGTACATCATAAACTGTAAGGCCTACACTGCGAGGATCCACCGGGGAGCGAGCTACACCACCAACCTGACTAGTACCACAATTAAGCCAATTGGTAAAAATTGCACAGTAAGTATACCTGAGGAGCTCTATAGCGCAGTGGTTAACGCGCTCGGTCTGCGGTTGTAACTGTCACAAAGGCCAGTACCCAAAAATTTTATCATTTCGACGACCTCCTTGGTCGCGTGGCTTGCACACCGGTTTTCATGGTGTCGCCATCTCTGAGGTCCCGGGTTCGATCCCCGGTCGGATCAATTTAGAAATACCTGTTTTTCTATATTGTTTCGGGTCTGGGTGTTTTCTATGTATAATAAGTATGTATTTAAGTATATTAAGTATGTTTATCCGTTGTCTAGCTAAGGCGAAGGGAGCGCCGCTAATGGATTTAATTTGATAACTGCTAAACTGGTTTTTTTTTCAAACATTGCGGACTTTCCGACACTAGGCAAACATCTATTATTTAATAACTAGCTGTGCCCTGCGGTTTCACCCGCGTTAATTAGCGACTGTTCCACTCCTATTAGTCATAGCGTGATGTAATATAGCCTTATAGCCTTCCTCAATAAATGTACTATTCAACACAAAAAGAATTTTTCAATTCGAACCAGTAGTTCCTGAGATTAGCGCGTTCAAACAAACAAACAAACAAACAAACAAACTCTTCAGCTTTATAATATTAGTATAGATTGTGCACTACTTTTAGGTTTGTTTTTGCATTCATTCGCTTACACCAAAAGTGGCTATTGTTTGTGAATAAATGCGATAGCCCGTTTTGTGAATAAACCACGCAACAAAAAGTAGTGCACAATTATTAAATAAATACTATGGATGCTTTCTTGTTATCGGACGGTACACAAAGTTTAAAAAAAGATCCGGTCCGTTAGTAATTGTCAAATTATCAATTGGTGGCGCTAGTGTGCCTTACCCTTCGCCTTAACCATTTATCGAGTTTCTTTAGGAAGTTTTTCTTAGGGCTAGATCACAGAAATTTCTGTGGGCTAGATAGTTGGTGTAAGTGTGGGAAACATTATATTATGTTTTTGTTTGTATAATTTTTAACGCAAATTTTGTTGCGAAATGTTATTAGCTTGCCTATTTCTTAACTGATCTTTAATATTTGTAAAAATATTATTTTTTCAACATTTATGTTTTTGTAAACATTATATTACCTACATTATTATCATTCCTTTATTTATTTTTCTCTAATAAATTTACATTTTTAAAAATTTTCTAAAAAAAAGTAAGTAAAACATATAAAAATATAAAAAAAATAGGGGTCCGTTGGCATCGGGACCAGGATCCAAGCTACCGGTGGTTAGGGCTCCAGAGACAGGAACCTCCTCACAATGCGTGCCGTATCGAGGAGAATTGCCTTCTGAATCAGGCCCTTGATCCAGCCGCCTAACGAGAGCCTCATTAGATGTTGATCGAGGCTCTTGGCCATCAGGCCGTTGGCTGTAACAACAATCGGTACGATGACAGCCGAATCCACACTCCACATATCAACAATCTCGTGTGCTAAGTCGAGGTATTTGATTTGTTTCTCTTTCTCAGCTTTCACGAAGTTCTCGTCATGGGGAATGGTGATATCGACAATCATCGTGCGGCGCGCTAATCGATCTATCACCACAATGTCAGGCTTTTTGGCTACAATAGTCCTGTCGGTGATGATAGATCGATCCCAGTACAACGTGACATGACATACTTGTAGTACGGTACCTCAGAATCCACAAGTTTGTATTTCATAGCAAGTTGCTGGTGGATAATCCTGGCCACTTGATTATGCCTGTGTAAGTACTCGCCGTTAGCCAGACGAGAACAGCCAGAAATAATATGTCTGATAGACTCACCCGGACAGTGGCATGCCCGACATATGTCAACCGTCCCGTCCTTCATGATATATTTCCGGTAGTTATTAGTCAGTTTAACTTCGTCCATAATTGCACAGACAAAACCTTCAGTTTCCCCGAAGAGGTCACCGAAACGCAGCCTGGATACGGACGCTAAAAAGTCTACATCGGGTCCATGGAGGGCCCGATAAATAATAATAATAAAGATCATTGTCCGAAACTGATACATACCGGTATCTAGGTATGGCACAGAGTATAGGTGTAAGAGAACCGGACGTAAAACAGTCCGTCAGCAAAGCCTTTTTTGAACGCCTCACAAAGGTACTTAACAGTTCTTTGTCTGGCGTCAATAAGGTCAAAGCCTATAACGGCTGGGTTATGCCGATCCTTCTATACAATTTTGGCATACTTAGATGGACTGAGACCGAATTAAACGCCCTGGATCGAAAAGTCCGCACTACTATAACACTCCATAGAATGCATCACCCCAGGTCATCGATCATGAGGATGTATATCTCGAGGAAACGTGGTGGTAGAGGCCTTTTAAGCGCTAAAACCATGCACGACCGCGAGATTTCTAGCCTTAGAACCTATTTTATGACGAAGACTGATGTGAAGATGCACCGAGATGTCATAGCGTGTGATAAAGGACTCACTCCACTTGATCTGGGCAACGAGTCATGGCAGTCACGAGCAGTATTGAGTGTATCCGATCGGGAGACCGGAAAGAGCTGCACGGACGATTTTTCAAGGCTTTACACGAGTCTTACGTAAACCGAAAAGCCTCTGTGTATTGGCTTTGCTTCGGTCACCTCTTTGGGGAAACTGAGGGATTTATCTGTGCGGTTGACTGAGGGATTTATCTGTGCGAAAGACCAGGTTGTCAGGACGAACAACTACCGAAAGTATATCATAAAGGACGGTACAGTGGACATTTGTCGGGCCTGTCGCCGTCCTGGAGAATCACTCCGCCATGTGGTTTCGGGTTGTACGGCTCTTGCTAACACCGAGTATCTGCACAGGCATAATCAAGCAGCCAAAATTCTCCACCAAGAGCTTGCTCTGAAGTACGGTCTCGTCGATCATTCCTTTCCTACTATAAATACACGCCGGAACCAGTACTAGAGAATGACAGTATTCGGCTCTACTGGGCCCATCATAACTGACAGAACTGTTCTTGCCAATAAGCTCGTGAAGGCCGAGACTGAGAAACAAAGGAAGTACTTGGACCTATTACACGAGGTGACTTATTTATCTATATGTTACCTATTTATTTACAAAGATTCATACGTTGACTGCCGCAAAACCAGACACAATAGAAAATTTATTGTTTGTCGGTTACAGGTGATCACCACGGCGATTATATAGACTTAATTTTATTATATTGGTAATTTTAAGAAGAATGTTTTAATGTGAATGTTGTAGTATTTAAGCTTTTCTGGTACCCACGGAAGTACAGCGTCGTGGTGCCAATCCGGTACCTCGATATATGCTGAGTGGGAGCTTCAGGGCCACTAGTTAAAAAAAATTCTATATATGCATAAACTTATTGTTTTCTTTGTGTGGCAATGAATAATTGCTTTTTTTTATAATACTTAAGTAAGTATAATAATAATATAACTAAGTAGTTACTTCGCTGACTCAGTTACCCGAATCCCCGAAAGACCCACGTCTTGGCCTCCGACGTTAAAGTACGCTATTTTGTTCGGCCTTGTGCTAGTTTCGTCCTTTCAGGCATGTTGATTTGTTGTTGTTTTTAATGATTAAAGGAAACATGTCGATAACTGATGCCTTACCCTATGCGTAACGCTTTTTCTCATGTTTAATAAAAAGAGACTTGGGCTGATGATCATATTTTGCAGGTGAGCTTGATGTACCAGGTGCAGAGTGTGCCGGTGCCGCTAGGGCTGACCCTGAACATGTGTGACGTGTTCAAACCAAAATGGAGCGCCGACTTCATTAGGAACTTCTCTAACGTTACGAGATCGTGTCCATTACCACCTGTAAGTGTTAAATTGTTATATAGAACATTCCTACATAGGTATCTATAATATTACCTATTCCAGGACCCATCGTTTTTTTAAGAGCAATGATTTTCCTATAAAGAATTTACAGTTAAAAAGCATTTACATATTATCGTATAATAAGCCGCAGATACAGACATGTTGATCATTTAAAAAACCGTTTGTTTATCAGAACTTGTGCGATTGAAAGTCTACTATGGGAAGATTCAAATGGCATATTTTATGGTCAATTATAAAAAAATATATACAGAATTGAAATGAAATTGAACAAAAGATTCGTTAAAATCGGCTTATTGGTATGAAAGCATTTAAGAGCTTTGAATTTTGTCGGTCGTTACAAAAATCATTAAGAGATATGGGTCAACGATTCACCACGAACTTTTCCGGACCACGGTATAAACGGCCCAACCAAGGACCCTTTTTGAATTGGTCGATTCGAACCAAAATACTTTTCATTATTCTTTAACAGTTAATCAATAAGCATTAAAATATATTTAACGTTTTCATAGGGAACGTATATATTTAAGAATGTCGTGCTGCCACCAAAAGACTTTCCGCTGCCCATTCCCGTGGGCAAGAACATTGTGAACATCAGCTTCTTCGTGACGGACACCAACGAGCTTATGTTGAACTTCATGGCTACTCTGCATGTCACCTAATGTTTCGTAATAAAATGCTTCTGCAAACCAAAGTTGTGTTATTAAAGGCCCACACCCACGACCCGCGGGCTTATTACCAAAGAAAAGCAACCAAAAACACAAATGTTGAAAAAATTTCCACGAGCAGGATTTGAACCTGCACCCTTCTGACATACCGGATCAGGTGCTCCTCCAATTAAGCTATCGTGGTTCTAACCAGTTCGCCGAAATTATTCAACACTATTTACTTTTTACTTTGAAAGCCAAAGGCGCCCATTCAATGTCAACAACTACCGTCATTAACATCCGATCATAATATTTTTACAAATACTAAAGATCAGTTAAGAAGTAGGCAAGCTATTATAAAATGTTTAAATAATTTTAACGCAAATTTTGTTGGCTTTTAAAGTAAAAAGTAAATAGTGTTGAATAATTTCGGCGGGCTGGTTAGAACCACGATAGCTCAATTGGAGGAGCACCTGACCCGGTATGTCAGAAGGTGCAGGTTCAAATCCTGCTCGTGGAATTTTTTTCAACATTTGTGTTTTTGTAATTTGTTTCGCATCAAAATTTGCGTTAAAATTATTTAAACATTTTAGAAAAGCAACCAGTTTCTAATTGCACTATGGCAAAGTGACTGCTATTAGAATCTATGGTTGCAATTAGTTGCAATTGCTTCGATCGGTCGGTTTATTTTACAGCGCCCGCCGTCATGCACTTTTAGTTCGTCAATCGCTCACTTGTGGGGCGCTATCGTAGTGTTCTACGAACCGTAATACGAATATGTGTTTTGGTAGCGATAAATTGTAAGTTGTCGCGATTGCGACTGTCACTTCGGTAACCTGTCGGTGGGTCGATGGCCGTTCGTACCACTTGCTGTTCATACAAGTAGCCTGAAAAGTGGACGTTTTGGGAAATGGACATATTGGGAAGTTGTCGTTATGGGAAGAGGTCGTTTTGGGAATAGTCATTACGGGAAGTGGACGATCTGGGAATGGTCATTATGGGATGTGGTCCTTTTAAGAAGTGGACATTACGGTCCTAAAGATCTTATATAAATGGACAATGGACATTGTACGAACGGCCTAACGTTCGGGTCGGAATCCGGTCAACCCTAACCGAGGCACAATATACATATAAGCTAAATACGAGCATATATACTGTGGCCGAGGTCCAAGCCTTTAGAGACGCCCTCGGGTTGCTCCGCTCTCGTTCCAAACCGATGACTTCGGCGATTCTAAGGGACGGGGCATGATGCTATCATCTCTAGAAACGCTGGTCTGATAAGATATCTAGTGAACTAGACATACCTATCAGCGACGCATTACACCCAGTGACGGAGCGCAACCGATGGAGGCAGGTAGTTGACAGAGTCAGGAGTCACGATACTTAGCAGTGAGTCGATGACTAAGAAGAGAACAGATCCCCTCTAGAAATCCTCTGAAGATGTTTCGATCACACGACATATGGAACCCTTTTAGTTTTAACAAATAAAAAAAACACCTTTTAAACTGGTTTTTTAATTAACTTTTAACATTGATAAATTAATTAATCACCACTATGTGCTATTTATCCAGGCATAAGTCTTCCTTATGTATGGAAAATACCACAGGGAGAACAGACTATTATCCACCACACGGGCCCAGTGCCAGTGCGGTGCAGTGGTTGTTAACGACTGCAAATACAGCCGGGACCAACGGTTAAAAGATCTCGATTCTACTTTTTTAAACGTCCAAAATGGTGTCTCAACCATCTCAGACTTAATTTCCTTATATTCTATCTGTCTGTTATTTTGCTTACTGGAGTTAATATTTTACATAATTTGTATGGAGCTTATGTCAATTTTTTATCTATAGTAGGCAAAACAACAGATAGATAGAATATAGGGAACCGGCTTTAGACACGATTGAAAACATAATCCAGAAACAAATAATGAATTAAATGAAAGTTGTTTACTAAGCCATTTATAGTAGAGATTTTAGTCTAGAGAACGACTGGCAACACTGTTTAGTAAAGTTGTCAAATAAACTAGCTCCTTTTAGATTTCAATAAAAATTTGTTTTAAAGCTAAATTTATAGTATATTTACCATTAGTCATTAAATTAAGTGATAAATAACGCATACTAGTGTTATCTCTGACAACAGTTGCATAGTTTTTAAATTATTGACAAAAACAACATCTCAACTGTCAGCGCCCAGCTGACTTGTGAAACAAATTAATAAAAGTTGTGAAAATAACAACTTTTGCCGTGGACTGCAGCAACATAAACCGGGGGAGTATTGTTTTCATTACTTATTACCTATACAAGTAGCCATTTAAAATACCAGAACACTTCATTCGATTTGCAAGTGTTATTATTTATTTACTTGGTTAGAACCGTTAGAACATCAAATCTGGTTTTATCTGAAAGCTACAAAGGTATACTGTATATAGTTTAAACTATTGCAAACAAGTACCTACTACATAGTTGCCTACCTACTTGTTTTTCTTTGTGATTGGTTATTTTATTTCTTGTTAAATTGTTTCTATACCAATTACATGTTATATAACTCAATTAAATTACTTAATTTCTAGGAAACTAATAACTTACAATTACAATTTAAAACTCATATTTTAAACCTCTTGTAATTGTGAGATATATCTAGTCTACCCTCCACTAGTTAAAATTAAAATCTCATTCTATAATAATCCTATTAGCTGTTATAAAAAGTTTGGTATACCTAACTTTCAACACATACAAAGTCCTAATATATCTTAAATACTTAATATATAATTATTTACATTTTCAGGGGTAAATAAAAACACCTTTAAAATGCTGACACGTAAGGCTGCTACTCAAAGTACTGAACTAAAGCTCAGACAGGCACTTGAGGAGCTAAGAGTATCAAAGGAGTTCTGCAATCAGCTGCTAAAAGAGAGGGAAGACAGTGAAATGGAAATAAAATCCATAATAGACAGAAATTCACAGTTTAAGAATGAGTTAGCCCAACTGCACATGCAACACCAGGATGTGCTACACCAGCGTGACCAACTGCAAGATGTCATCTCCAATTTTGAGCAGCAGCACAACACCTATGAAAGGGCACTAGACCGTATCACCGAGTTGGAAAGGGACCTCAGTGTGGCAAACCACCAGATTTCCCAATTTGTTGAGTTGCAGCAGCAGCACGAAGTGGATCATACTCAGTCCTTATTTGAAGAACTTATAGCATCACCTGGTGGAATTTCATTTCATCAATCTCAAAACAACAGCAAAATAAATAAAATCAGCAAAACTAAAATTAAAAAATATGTAAAAATTAATAAGTTTATAAAGAAAACTAAGAAGTTGATTAAAAAAAATAACTGTTTTTATAAAAACATTTCTCTTAGAAAGGAACGTATTAGCCTAATGGATTCCTTAGATATATACAATAGTAAGTTAATGGAAAGTAGGCAAATGTATGACCGAGACACTAAGCAACTACAAACTAATATCCAAAGGCTACATGAGTCTCTTGTTATAATGACCAAAAAATACTCAATAGCACAGAAACAGATTGAAGAACATATCAAATCAGCCACAGAGTTAGTCGATCTGTGCAAGTTCAATGCTGATCGGTACAATTCATTAATTAATAATGAAATTAACCTACACAAAGAGTCTTTATCGCTTAACTCTAATATTCAGATAAACACACAAAACTTATCTGTCTTGGTTCCCAGTCCTACATCGGCCTCTCCTCAAACAATACATAAACCTATTGTTACTAAATTAGTAAAAAAAACAGTTATGTACTCGGATAAACTGGGTCAAGGCTTAGGGTTGCCTATAAATGGAAATATTATCCATTCAATGACCAATATTTGTACTCCAGGTCAATCGATGAATGCTATAGCAAACAAAATATCACAGGATTCACTAAATAGTTCCACTAATGTTATTATATTATGTGGTGACAGCTCACAAACGAAGAAACGTGACATTATAAATAGTTTTAATACTTTGATAAAACTGCAATCAGAAACAAATTGCAGGTTAATAATTAGCGCCTTTCCCTATTGTACCAATCTGACTTGGGAACAAAATAAGCGCATTTATGAATTAAATTTATTATTGTTTAATTTGATTTGTCGTCATAGTGACACTATTTTATATTTTGACATTAATAAATTTATTAATAGCTTTAGTTTGACGTCAGATACTATGTATCTTTCTAAGAAGTGTAGGACCCAAATAGCTAAATTGTTAGCTTATAATATACAGGATACAGTTATAAATGGTATAACTAAATCTTTATGTCATAACAACGTAATCATTAGTAGTTCTACTAATGCAACATTTACAACTAGTAATAAGGTAACAACCTCATGTTTAAACTGAGGGCTAAGACAAAAGCCAAGTCCTCATTAATTACTATTATACATCAAAATATTCAAGGCTTGGCTGGCAAGGACTTAGAATTAGAATTATTTGCAAAAAGTCAGGCAATTCATATATTTTGTTTAACTGAGCATTGGCTTGGAAGTCATGACACATCATTCCATGTAAATAATTTTCGAATAGCAAGCGCGTACGTGCGAAGCTCAGCTATTCACGGTGGTTCTTTAATACTAGTAAGAAGTGATATAAAATATAAAGATCGCAGCGATATTATAGACCTATCAGTGGAACGTAACATTGAGCTATCATGTGTGGAGTTTAATAGCTTTGTAATAGTGTGTGTATACCGACCCCCATCGGGCAATTTCAGTATTTTCGAATCTGTAATGGAGGATATACTAAGAAAATTAAAATTAAAAAATAAATTTGTTTTTGTATGTGGCGATTTTAATATAAATATTCTAGAAAGCACTTCATTGAGTGTTCGTCTTATTGCCTTGTTTAAATGTTTTAATCTCATTAATTTATTTCTCGAACCCACTAGAATAACTTCACATTCAGCCACTTGTCTTGATAACGTTTTTACAGACTATGACCCTGTTTCTAAGTCAGTCATTAGTCAGCTTACGTCTGACCATTGCGGTTTGAAGGTGACCTATGATTTTAATATTAAGGATAAGCCAAAAATAGTGAACTGTAAACCAGTTACAAAAAAGCGAGTGGAGTGTTTTAAAAATAATATAGCGTGTAAAATTAATGCATTGCCATTTGTACAAGATGACCCAGATGTATTATATAGTAATCTCTTTAACTTCATAAAGACTGAATACGACCAAGTGTTTACACAAAAAACAATAAAAATTACTCATAAACTTAAGTTCTGTGACTGGGCCACGACTGGTATATATAAAAGTAGAAATAAGTTGTATGAGTTATATAGTTTAAGACAATATAACCAAAACGATAATTTTACGGAATATGTAAGAAAGTATTCGAAAACGTTTAAGAGAGTGTGCATATTAGCTAAATCTAATTACATTAAAGATAAAATAAAAAAGTCTAACAATAAAATTAAAGCCACTTGGGACATTATAAACCGTGAAACAGGTAAATTAAAACCACGGGATAATACTTTCACTATAAAAGTAAACGACAACCTTGTGAATTCAGATATGCAAATTGCAAATATTTTTGATAATTATTTTGTAAATATACCTGTGCTGACAACCTCAGATTTAGATTCATCACCAGAAGCTGCACAAACATTACTCCAAAAATATGTACCAAAGTGTAATGTTTCTTTTCAATTTAAATATATTGATTCAATGGATATTATAAAAACATTTAAATCACTCAAAATGAAGAACACAAGTGATTTGTGGGGCATATCTATAAAAGTAATTAAGAATATTATATATTCTATTGCACCATATCTTGCTGAAATTTTTAATAACTGTGTGAACAAAGGTATCTTTCCCGATCTTATGAAGTTTAGTAAGGTCATACCTTTGTTCAAATCAGGAAACAAAGAAGACCCCAGTAACTATCGACCCATTTCAATACTACCAGCTCTAAGTAAAATTTATGAAAAAGTTATATTGGAACAGTTGATATCATATTTTAACATAAACAATATTTTACATAGTAAACAATATGGATTTACAAAGGGTCGTTCTACTATTGATGCAGGTGTTGCTCTAATAAAACATATATTTGATGCCTGGGAGGAGTCTCAAAACGCCCTTGGAGTTTTTTGCGACTTGTCCAAGGCTTTCGATTGCGTTGAGCATAGGACTCTGGTGATGAAGCTACATTACTACGGTCTCAAAGATACCGCACTAAATTTAATCCAGTCTTATCTCAGCTCTAGAACACAGACTGTCGATATTAATGGAACTAAATCATCTGGTTCTCATGTAAAAATGGGAGTTCCACAAGGGTCCATTCTTGGTCCTTTTCTGTTTTTGATTTATATCAATGACTTGCCATTCTTTGTAGAGAACTTCTGTGAAATCGTATTATTTGCAGATGATACTTCACTCATTTTTAATGTAACTAGGTGTAAGAATAATTACGACGATGTAAACAAAGCTCTCTCAGATGTACTCAGTTGGTTTACTGTTAATAATTTGCAGCTTAACGCTAAAAAAACAAAATGTATTAAATTTAGACTACCAAATGTCAAGAATGAACCAACCGATATTAGAATAAACGGTGATCGATTAGATTTGGTAGACTCAACAGTTTTCTTAGGTATAACCCTTGATTCAAAACTTCAATGGAATCCTCATATAACGAAATTGGCCGGCAAACTCAGTTCTGCTGCTTATGCCATTAGAAAAATAAGGCAGTTAACAGACGTTGAAACTGCTAGAACAGTTTACTTTAGTTATTTTCATAGTGTCATGTCGTATGGCCTCTTACTGTGGGGAACAGCGGCTGATATTGAAACTATATTCATTTTACAAAAACGAGCAGTAAGAACAATCTATAGACTAGGTTCAAGAACTTCTTTAAGAAATCTTTTTAAAGAGATTGGTGTGTTGACAGTGGCTTCTCAATTTATTTATAATTGTATAGTTTTTGTACGTTGCAATATCAATTCATTTACCAAACACGGTGACGTACACAATTTTAATACTAGAAGTAAGACAAAACTTGTGATGCCACTGTTCAGGTTACAGAAGGTCCTTGGTTCTTTCTTGGGGCAAGGTATACACTATTATAATAAAATACCAAACACTGTACTAGATTTACCTCTAGATAAGTTTAAAAAACATGTAAAGTCTTCTTTACTTAAAAAAGGTTATTATACAGTCAGAGAATATTTAGATGATAAAACAGCCTGGCTATAATAAGAAACGCATACTTTACTACTTTTTATAATAAAAAATTATACTGATATGATAGCCTTTATAAACAGTGTCCTACAGATAACAAATAGCGTTACGTTAAACATTTCAATTAGTTTTGATTTAGAGTAGCTTGGGTGTGTCATGCTCTCTTTATTGTCTCTGCGGTGGTGGCATGTGCGTCGGGTCGTTACGTTCCCTAAAATATGGTTGAGCGAAGCGATGGCTGATTCATTATGTCATACTCGTGAACGGGTGCCGCCTGTGGAGGCTGGTCTGCTCTTGCATACTTGTCTTAATTTTATTATTATCAACTATAGTTTAACTTTGTTTTTTCTTAGACAGGTTTTGACTTTTACTAGTACTGTATGACATTGTAAAAAATTTAACTGGTAAATGGTGTTTTTGCAAACTATTTTTTTTTTCTCATGTGATTGTCCTTTATATTATGTGTTTTTTTTTTATTTGTGATGGAAAATGTCCTTTTATGATAGGGCATGTTCCAATATTTTTGACGATGTAAGGGAGAAAAGATCTGGACACTTGCTGAGTTTCTTGCCGGTTCTTCTCAGTACAAGATCTCCCGCCCAGAGTAGACTTACGAACCGATGGCATAATGACGTTCATAAGAGCTATTTGTAGCCTAAACTGAATAAATGATTTTGAATTTGAATTTTGAATTTGAATTTAGTGT
Source organism: Eudonia mercurella (assembly GCA_963082485.1). NCBI lineage: Eukaryota > Metazoa > Arthropoda > Insecta > Lepidoptera > Crambidae > Eudonia > Eudonia mercurella. The sequence continues at coordinate 17,486,845 of OY720039.1, read as the reverse complement.
GCATATGAACGTCGATAAAGTACCTACATGTAATATATCATCACCATGACTGCTAATGCAGCCGGGATCAACAGTTTTACGTGCCTTTCGAAGCACGGAGGAGCTCGAGATGATAATTGGTTACCTATCCGTTGACTGACTTTGTAATAGTTGCTTAACTTTAACAATTGCAGATCGAGTGCATTGAACACTTCGCCATCGAGCTTCTCATTTGTTTCATTAAATACGGTTTATCTAGCTGTTTAATATAATATCTGCCGCTCTTTCCGCCATCCCTATTATGACAGAGTTTGGAAATAACGATATCGGAGACGGAAACACGCTGGCGTCCATTATGCGAAGTCCAGACACTGATTTTACTCTGAAACAAAAGATAGGTAGGTGTCAGTGAAATACTGGGTCCAAGCACAAGTGCGTGTGCCCAGAGCCTCAGAGGGCGGCAAATACCTTAATTAATTTGTGTTTTCGTTTGTTTTCTTGTTCAAGTACTTATATTTACTAACATGGTTTTTAAGTCATTTGTATACTAACAATATTATGGGCAACAGCCTGAAATAAATAGTTTATTTAATTTTTTTTTATTGCGTGATAACATAGGTGCCAGATGTTTCCATGAGTATTATTATATTCACTAAGGTGTATTACATCCGATTATTCAAGTCAATAATAATTTGACAGTTAATAAACTGATTATAGTAGACCAAAAAGTTTTAATGTTTATATGAAAAAAGATCTCAGACTTAAACCACTAAGGCCTGATTTTTTAATCCTCAGATAAGTGTTATCCAACGGGTAACATTGTCAATGTGACATATTTTCTAAAGAGAATCTGTCATTATGTCAAAGTTATTCAGTGAATAAACTTTAACTGACCATTGAAAAATCAACCCTTAGACACGATTGAAGACGTTTAAAAAAACATAATCCAGAAACAAATAATAAATTAAAAATGAAAATTATTTACTAAGCCATTTATAGTGTGCATATGAACGTCGATAAAGTACCTACATGTAATATATCATCAATGGTGGCCCGTTTTCCCTATCCATCCATAGGGAAGGCTCGTGTCCCCGCTGCTGGGGCACGAGCCTTCCCTATAGATGGATAGGGAGAACGGGCCATAAACCACCACGCGGGGCCAGTGCGGATTGGTGGTTGTTAACGACTGCTAATGCAGCCGGTACCAACGGTTTCACGTGCCTTTCGAAGCACGGAGGAAGTTGAAATGATAAATTTTTGGTCACATATCTGAAGACCGGCCTTTGCCAAAACTTAGCTTCAGCAATCGCAGCTCGAATGCGTTTACCACTGCGCCATCGAGCTGTGTACTTTGTAGCTCTGTACTGAACTGTGAAGGTATCATTCACCTAAGCTGGTCGTCCACCACGGCGCCGCCCGCACAGGTGCCGGAGGAGTGGTGGCCTGTCACCGCCACCTCCCGGATCACGCAAGCCAGGTATTCATCAGGGGGACTCGGGATCGACGGGCTCTTTTGCGACGTATCTTCTGGCGAGGATTTGAACCTTTCAAGAGGGTAGAGGATGTCTCAAATTTTTGTTATCAAGCATCTAAAATCATGTTGAACTTTACATTGAAATGCACATTTGATAAGGATAATAATTTGAACAGGTTGACTTTTTTATCACCGTCCAAAACTTCTGAGATGACTCCTGTGATACATACGAACAACTCTTACTATATGAATATTAAATGAATATTATTTTCGAATTGGGAGTTGGTCCAATAGTAAGAGTTGTTCGTTTAGGTACTATCACCGGAATCATTTCAGAAGGTTTGGACGGTAATAAAAAAGTGATCCTGTATCATCATCAGCTCATTTTATGTCCTCACTGCTGGGGCACGAGCCTTCCCTATGGATGGATAGGGAAAACGGGCCGTAAACCACCACGCGGGTTCAGTGCGGTGCGGTGCGGTGGTTGTTAACGACTGCTAATACAGCCGGGACCAACGGCTTTACGTGCCTTCCGAAGCACGGAGGAGCTCGAGATGATACATTTTTGGTCACCCATCCGATGACCGGCCTTTGCGAAAGTTGCTTTACCTCAGCACTCGCAGGCCGAGCGCGTTAACCACTGCGCCATCGAGCTCCTCGATCCTGTATATATATATATATATATATATATATATATATATATGATCCCGTATATACATATATGTATTTCATATTTTACGGGTTAGCACAGTGCCTTGATCTCGCCTGATGTTAAGTGATGATGTGAAGCGCATTTCAAGCCAATTCCTCAACTACAGAGGCACTGGCTATCTTATCTCTAGCTGCCGGAACACTATGCTAGAAACATTGATGTTAAGGCGACATATTTAGATAAGATGGCGGTAGCTAGCCAGGGGGACAAACAAGCCCTACCACAAACCAAACCGAGTACACAAACATGTACCCCTCGCTGGGAATCGAACCTGGGACCTCTGGGTCTAAGCCGGTGGTCTTAACCACTAGACCACAGAGGCGGTTAAATGTATTAAAATGTATGTATTATGTATAACACAAAATATTAATAAACAAAAATCATCAAAATATTTTGATATACTATATTTTGATATGTCCCAACATCCATTGCTTAGTAAGTACTTCATTAAGATATTTGAAAGTAATCGGCACTAAAGCCTTGATTAGTATACTATTTACTTTATTACGAAAGTTTCAAAGTTTACTACAAAAGAAATCCGATCTGCATGATGTCAGACCACATAAATTGGATGACCTGACGCTGGTCCCGCGGACACCTTAGCGTCAGGAACAGCATCTAGACCAAGCAGTATTGCTGTAGGTACCGCTAGGTTGCCTGGAAGATATCGCTTTTAGAGACAAGGCCGCCCTTTTTACGATTCATAAAACGTAATGTCTATATTGTTTTGTGTGTACAAAAAGATTGATAGATATTCTATATACTATAAATTCTTTATTGCTCACACACAAATGAATTGAAATTAATTAAACAAAAACTTAATGCTAGTAATATGGGCAAAGGCGGTCTTATCGCTACAAGCGATCTCTCCCAGACAACCTTTGGTTAGAAAATCTAAGAAAGTATTCTATTCTATTTACCTCCTTTTCCGTCGCTGCCCCGGCCCCCTCTGGTCCGCGACGGTGTAGTTCCAGAAGGACAAACATCGTTCAGGCCGCGGCCAGTGGATCCTGGCGCTGATTTCCTCGAATGGTTTGGTTTGCACCAACTGTTCTGCCCGACGAATGGCTGTATGAACCCAGAAAAACCTTATTATTAATATTATAAATTAATAATATTTATTTCTAAATTAAACTAATAAGTACTTAGGTAGGTACTAATTTTTTTTTAAATAACATTGCTGTTCCAAAAGTACAAATGTTGAAAAAATTTCCAAAGCCAAAGGCTTTGGCTTTCGAAGTAAAAAGTGTTGAATAATTTCGGCGGGCTGGTTAGAACCACGATAGCTCAATTGGAAGAGCACCTGACCCGGTATGTCAGAAGGGTGCAGGTTCAAATCCTGCTCGTGGAATTTTTTTCAACATTTGTATTTTTGTAATTTGTTCGCAACAAAATTTGCGTTAAAAATTATTTGAACATTTTATCCCTTTTCCAGTTAACTGAGACATATTTTGTTAATAATATATAAATTTATTTATATTTATTAACAATATATTTATATTTATTGTATTCGATCCAGTCGTAGGCATCGACTGTTTGCGCCTCCGCCGTGTCGCACAGTGGCGCGCGCGAATTCACCGCTGTGTCGCATGTATCAGGCACTTAACGCACTCCTTGTGTCTTACCCGAATTTTGACGTGTTTGTGGACAACCTTAAGAATTTTTTAAACAATATAGATATTTGTTTGTGAACAAGTGATTAAGTATACTTACTATTTGTGTTTATATGCACTTAACTATTCATAATTATGTAATAGGGTTACGCCCGTTTAATTATGTTAAATAAATAAATAAATAAATAAATAAATTTAAAAAGAAAAATACTATATCTTTAAATTTTTATTAATTTAAATATAACATTTCCCGGAGGATTTAACAGGGCGAAATATGGGTAAGTATATCTTATAGTTGTCATGAACAAATTAGAATTGGTTGATATCTCATATTTGCTTGTGCACAATTTCTAAAACGGAAATACACCAGAGTGGTTTCAGTACATTCACTCTCTTGAACTTGTATATGCCACAATAAAAGATTAGGTACCTCTTATCATGCACTGGACGTCTTCAGAGCGATGCAGATAGTTGGGGTCGACCACTGGCGGGACCGTGGTGCTAGTGTCACGAAGGGTTACGGACCCCCGGCTTCTAGGCTGAATGCAACTCGCTAGGAACATGAAGCCCTCTTTTGCTGAGTCGTTGTGGAACGCGAATGTATCGCGAAATACCTGGAGATAGAGGTTAATAAAAAACAAATCTTAACAAAACAAAAGCTGATGTTTTAGAAAAATAAAGGAAATAAAATATTATATTATGACATTTACATTTAATAGTTACACTCGTAAATGTTGTAAGTAGTGAATGTACTATCGTACTATCATATAAAAATTGCAATTCGATGTACACAGCAATGAAATATTTTGTTTTCGGGTTTGATTTTAAACTCGTTCAATAAATTATTTACCTACATATAATTTTACGCAAATGTTGTTGCGAACAAATTACAATTTGAAAAAAGACAAAGTGTTGAAAAAATTCACAGATTTCGCAGTCTCCGCAAGAATCGAAGCATTGAAAATGAATACACAAATTTACGAAAAAAAATATATTTTATTTTGAATAACATATTAACTACAAGTTGAATACCTAATTAGGATTTTTATTGAGATTTACTTCCCTAAAATTACAGAACTACATTACTCACAAGTCTAATTACATATAACATACGAATGTATAACACTGCACAATACAGAAAATAACATTTTCTTTTCTTTTACAATCTAAGTGAAATTCATCGGGCGCCTTCTCTTGGCGGATTCATTCTCACTTTCTCGTCTGGCATCATCGTCTTTATCGTCACTATTCTCGGCAGCAAGATTGAATTTAAAGAATCTGGGGGCACGGCAGTGCCCCCGCCAAGTCGAGCAAAAAAGCGGCACGGCCGTACCATCCATTTCTCGAAACAGTTTAGGCCATTTTCGACCCCCTATAACATTGTCGTGGATAAAACTAGAAGCCTGAATTTTCAGACACCCAAGCAGGCATTTTATAAACACAGTACCTATATTTCGTTTTAGTTTAGATTTTAAATTGTGAAATATTTTACTAAGAATAAAATATAAATAAGGAGCTTTCGCAAAGGTTGGTCTTCGGATGGGTGACCAAAAATTTATCATCTCGAGTTCATCGAGTTCATCTGTGTTTCGGAAGGCACTTAAAGTCGTTGGTCCCGGCTGCATTAGTAGCCGTTAACAACCATCAGTCCACACTAGGCCCGCGTGGTTCTTGATATCCATCCATAGGGAAGGCTTATGCCCCAGCGGTGGGGACATAAATGAGCTGATAATGATGATTCGACCACCGAAATGTAATATCTTTGTAATATAAAATAATTAGTATTTAATTACTTTGGGTTTGTAGTTGGACAATTCACGAAGCAGTCTCTCGTTGGCTGTGCCCATGGAGAATAATACTAGTGACGAGGTGTTAGTGTGTTCGATGCCCGCCACCGGTGGAAACGACAAGTATCCTGAGAAATAAAATAAACTCATTTTATCTTGTTTAGCTTGGCTTTCATCTCACCATATGTTAAATGACGATAAGGCCAAAGATGGAAGCGAACTTCACCCGGAACCCTCAGCTAGGTTGGTACTGATGCATGGGTTTTCTTATCTTTGGCTGCCGAAACACAACACTGCTACAAACATTGATGTTATGGCGACATATTTAGATAAGATGGTGGTAGCTAGTCAGGCAGACAAACAAGCCCTACCACAAACCGAACCGAGTAACCAAACATGTATTTCCTTGCTGGGAGTCGAACCCGGGACCTCTGGGTTTGAGACTGGTGTTCTTAGCCACTAGACCATAAAGGCGGCAACCTTATCTTAGAGACCTGCCGAAGTTTCTCTTTGGTGCAACGCCATCCTTAGATGACCACTATAAGTCTTTAAGAGCAAAGAGCCTGGTCTTTTGGTTTCGGATAGGCCGATCGCAGTAGTCCCATTCTTTTGCTATTATTGTAATTTGTGTTACAGTGTTTTTTGCTTTAAGTTTTATTTTTCTTACAATAAAGTTTATAATGCAAATATAATGTAAAACAAATTACAGTGTTCGGACTTGGCATGATGACCTTGCTGCATTGACTGCGTTTTCTCACATCTACCAAGTATAGATTCTCCAAAGCGTTTAGATCGACCGAGCGGAACAACCCGAGGGCGCCTCGGCGAGGGGTGTGGTAAACTCACCACTATTGGCCCAGTAGTACTGCCAGGCGGTGCCGAAGCTGAAAACCTTGGCCAACGTCACGCTGATAGGTTTCCCGATGCTGACGTACAGCGGCAGGTTCATGTTGTCGTGGAAGTTCCTGCCGACGAGCTCGTTGGCGGCTACCAGCTTTATTTTTAATCTGGAAATTGGAGTTCAACGTTACAGACTCTTCATGGCGACCTTTTTCTTTTCTTATTAAGACTGAGTCCACTAACAATCTTTTTGATGGGAAGCAGTCACTGCAGCCTTTTAGTTTTCTAGAACATACCTGTATTTTGATTAAAGTTTGCAAGTGGACTAAAGTTCAGGGTGCCTAGTGTGAGTTTTGTTTACTATCCGTATTCATTCGATTACGTTTACGAAAACGAAAATTAGTATGGCATTGAAGCAGCGCCTCCTGGCGGCATACGAGAGGAGTTAACATTTTGCCATACAAATACTAGTTTTCGTTAACGCGATCGAATGGCGAATGAAACTCGCACTAGGCACCCTGAGGTCTTTGCGTGCGAGTTTTATTCATCGTTCTATCACGTTAACGAAAACGACAGTTTGTTTGAAAGAATGCTTCAATGCCCTGCAGTCTCGTATTGAAAAGTGACAAATGAAAAAAAAATTACGGCTACAAACACCAATTTACATAAGTAGGTACACATACATTTTGGCCAAACTTATTAAATGAAACAACTTTTACGGATCTACTCGCGTTTATTTTACTATTATTTAATGTTTATCCTGACGTTTCGAATCCTTTGCAGGGTCCGTGGTCACAGGGAGACTGAGGTGTTGGTCATCTCATAATTAGTTAGTAGCTTGTATACCCTCATTTAATTTAATCGGGTGCGTTCCGTTTTACGCAGATCGCAGTATCTTTTGGTCTGGCAGTATGGTGTTGGGGCTGGGATTTAATATTTTGTATGATGGGGTCCCAGGCTGGTGGTAGACTCCAACCATCTTCTCTATTAAAATTAGGATGTTTTTTAATTTCAATAGCCTCGCGTATCATCCTAGGGATGAATCGTTGTTCTCTAGCGAGTACTTGCGGTTTACCAAATCTGATGTAATGGTTGGGCCCCTCTTGGGAATGTTCGCATACTGCAGACTTATTTTCGTGCCTATGCTTGACGTCGGCTATGTGTTCTTTAACGCGGGTTCCTATATTTCTCTTTGTTTGCCCGATGTAAGAGAGCCCACAGTCGCAGTCCAGTTTGTACACGCCTGCATCTTGAAGGGGTATGTTGCACAGGTCGTAAAAGTTGTTTCATTTAAATGTGTAGTGTTCGCGTAAACTTTAGAAAACAAACTTATTAAAAAAAAACTTGTTGAACAGCCGCCAGTTCCTTACTGTACCTAGACAAAACTAATTTGGTATTGTTGAAATGTCTTAAGCAATGATAAAAAAACTAATACAAAATAAAAACACTTCAAAGAAAAAGTCACATTGCAAAAAAATCGCACTAGGCACCCTGTATTTAGTCTACAAGTTTAGCTGAAGAAATATGAACAGTATTAAGTACTTTTTCATCAACAAGTTCGGTCCTATCCCCGAGAGCATCAGAATCTGAGGAGTTTTGATGGCACCAGCCGCCAGTATGACCTCCTTGTTCACGAATATGTTGTCCAGCTCTCTGTGGTTGCGTAGGATGTAAACTGACGATGCCGTTGTGTTTTCAAAACGTATCTGGAAATTAAAAAGAATCTAATTGAAAAAGACACACGTTACCTTTTCTCATCTTACGTGAGTGCAAGTGGCTATAACGGTAACGGTTAACCCGTAATCCTCAACCACTAAAAATTTATTAAATATATTAAACTTTACTTTTTTTTCTTTTTAAGTGCTTATTGCTGCACTTATGCTGAGTTAAATATTAATAAAATAAAATACAGTGAAAAAATTAAATGCCTAACCGATACAGCCAGAAATCGAACCTGGATCTTCCGTAATCCGGGCGTCTGCACTGACCATTATGCTACCGGGAAGGCTGACGTACGCACTGAATTTTTTCACTGCTTTTTGATTTTTAACTGCTTTTTAGCGGCAGTAGTGCCAGCCATCTATGCAACGGTTATTACCACCGATTGGCTATGCAGATTCATCTATACAGATGAAAGACCACAACGCTATAGTAAATTTTACTGTTTTATTTTTAAGTGCTATTTGCTGCACTTAAGCTGAATTAAATATTTGTAAATTACAATGAAAAAATTAAATGCCTGCCCGACCCAGCCAGGAATCAAATCTGAGTCTTCCCCAGTCACCCAAATCACCTGCGTCAGCAGCACATGAAAATTCCTCCCCCACAGCAGTGACTTTATGTAAGCGTTCCAGCCCACCGTGGCTCCAGTCCTCCTGAACACCGTTTCTTTGGTCTACGAGTTAAAAAAAAACTGTCATTTCACTGGAGCAAACTCACCGAAAACGCCTGGGTCTTCAGCAGTACATGAAGGTTCCTCCTTCTCAGCACTGGTTTCAAGTAAGCGTTCCAAGCCGCGTGCCTCACTCCACCCTTCACCGTAGCTGCCGTCTTCCTGAATACCGTCTCATTGCTCTTGGCTGTTTTGCACGCTTGTCTGAATGTCCTCATCAACTCATCTTCTTCGTCAATCAGTTTTAGTTGCAACGGTGCCTTAAAATCACACAGACATACATACTCTCACGACTTTCTCCAAAAAAAGGGTAGGCTTTAGTGCGTTAGTGACCACGACGCCATGTTTAGCATACTCAAAGTAGGGCTCCGAGATGGAAATAAGTAACATCGGTGATAGATTGCTAGCCGATCGCCTGATGTGCGAGCATCTTGGAACCCTTGACCCTTACTCGGCTCTTAAGACATGCACGGGAAGTTAGGCAACTGATCATTATTTTCACGTCTCAGATCATTATGGGACATAAATCAAAATGCAAAAAAAGCTTGTAAACATGTTACTCTAAAACTAAAGTTAAATCTGGTTCGAAGCGATGCTCTCTGTCAGTTTCAACCAGTTTGTCCAGGTATTTCTCGAATGGAGGTTTATGTCTAATTTCCAACTTTATAAAGTTTATGACGGAAGGAAGGAAATTTCAGGGTTGCACCAGTACCAGAGTAGGTCACTGAAAGCCGTTTGAGATGGTATGGCCATGTAATGAGACAAGGCGACGACCATGTCTTAAAGCAAGCTTTATCCCTCCCGGACAACAGGATAGGCCGAGGAAGACCCCAAGACACCTGGTGGTCAAAAGTATCGAAAGACCTAGTTCGGGCTCAGCTGAATCCAGCGACAACCCAGGACAGAAAGTCCTGGTGCTTCAGAACGAGGAGAGCTGACCCCAAATAATGGGATAAGGCAAAGAAAAAGATGAAGAAGAGATACAGTTTATGACATAATGTTCTTGGTAAAAGGTATCGCATGTAAAATTTTCCTCGTTGATTACCGTGGAAGATAAAGGACATTCCTAGAAAATAAGAAGGATTTCCAAAAGGTTTTTTATTTATATTTTTTTGCTGAGTAAAGGATTATGAATTGAAAACCTAGTACGATGTCGACGTTAAATAAAAATACAAATAACATTATTCGTTATTCTTACCATACGCCCAGGACAGACTCCGTCGATTGCGCAGTGATCTGAATCGAATTCGTTCTGCACGGTGCCAAAAGCCTTTACAAAATACGGTTTCAGGTCTTCGAAGGTCCATCCGCGGAAGCCCAGGCGGGCCCAGCGCTCGTACTCCTGGGGCAGGCCGAACCCGTGGAGGAGGAAGTTGATTTGGCCTGAACCGCCCAGGCCTTTGCCGCGAGGAAGGAACTGCGTCTAGAAACAGGCAACGTTTGGAAACTGATTATTTGGGTACTTCATGTCGTTTCAAAAAACACGTAACACAAGACATTAAAAAAAAACAATGTTTATTCAAAATGAACTTTTACAAGGGACTTCTTGGCGGGAAAGTGAAGAGTCATGTCTGCGGTTTTGTTTTATTTTCTAAAATTTGTGTTATGTCGAATATTAATGTGAAATAATGTTGGATTATTAACCGTTAAGTGTTCGTGAGTGTGCATGAGTGTTGGCAAATGAAACAAAACAGTGCAACGTCACTTTTCAAATTCTCTCAAGAAGTCCGCCCGAGGACTTAGTAAAGCCCCACATCTTTACTGAGATACTCGAGGGGTTGGGTGGTATATCATTTCTCATTTCTATTATCATTCATTATCATCAAACAGAAAAGAAATATTGCTAATTTATATATTACTTGTTAGAAAAATTACTTTGACACTGGTTAAATGTGCTAATCGCACGAAGCCATCAACAAAATGAAAAAAAAAAAAAAAAATTTTTACAAGTATTTTTGAACGTCAATTCAAAGCCATGACTTCGTAAACCATACAGTGGAGATTTTGTACAGAGAACAAGCCGCAAGAATATCGGCAGGGGCTGTTAAGGGCATATACTATACAAGTAACTCTAGAAGAGATAGTGGATATATAGTTAGTTCTTTTATTGTAAGAATAAAAAAATACACATGATTTACGAAATATATTCAAAAATAATAAACATGATAAGAATTACATTAATATAGGTAACTACTGTAATGCAAGTGACCATGATAGTTTAAAAAAGTTATTTAATTTACAAAGTTACATTTTGGCGATCTTATCACTATAAAGTGATCTCTTCCAGATAACCAGTCGGATGGAGAGAATAAACTGTAAAGTATTAGGTGCAAACTATTTAAAGATACAAGAATCATGTGCATAAAGTAGAGATAAGTAGGCATCTCATCGGCAGCGGTTCCAATGTCACAATACGGGGAATGTTCTAACCCACGTAGAGCCTGCCCTCATCTTCCACCACCAACTAAGCTGCTGCCATCGGGCAGCGGACTAGGCAAGAGCCCTACCTGTTTCCATAGACCGAATGACGAATACTTCTGCGGCGTGGTCTTCACTGCCCAGTCGTTGGGACCCTGCTGCGCGGCCGTGGACGTGAGCGGGATCTTGGTGAAGTAGCCCATGTGCTCGCCCGCTTCCACCAGCAGCACCCTGGTGGAAGGGTCTTCGGAGAGGCGGGCGGCGAGCACGCAGCCCGCTGTACCAGCGCCAACTGGGTCAAAATTGATGTTCAATTTACAATTTTCAATTCTTCTTTTCTTCTTTTCGTGTCAGCGGGTTCAGCTATACTTTGTCGGACCAATAAGTAGCCACGGCTATTGCATCATTATTGGCCTCATACAAGTTTTCCATTGTGCAGGTGGCTGGGCACAGAGGACAATGGAGGAGGTGCTCCATTGTTTGTATTGGGGCTCCGCAGTCACAATGATCCTCTGAAGCTAGTCCCCAGCGGCGCATGTTTTGTCTACAACGGCCTACTTGGGTCCGGAGTCGGTTGAGTGACTTCCACGTAGGCCATTGCAGATTGTGCCCTGGAGGTAGCTTCTCTTGCGGGGTCACGAAATTTGAAGAGGGGCATCTCATCTTCCACCTTACTACTCGCTTCAATTTCTTTATTGGTTTCCCACGTGTAATATAAATATCTTAAAATAATACGTATTAAAATCAATATGGACCCTCCTCTCCTCTCTCCGTTTTGTGTGTTCTTTATGTTATTTTATTTATTTATCTTCGCTTTATTTTCTCTACTTGCAACCTACAAAATTTAGTACACATTATAATTATTTAACTTTCAAATTGTCTTTAAAAACTTTTCGGTAAGTAACTGTTTTAACAATAGTCTCAATAGTTCGATGTATAACAATCGTCTTGTTTCGTTTTAGGTAGGTATAGGAATCTACCTACTCACTTATGAAAACTGATAGTTATTAATTAGTACGACTATGTAATATTATTATCTATGGATGGACATTTTGAGTGCATCGCTGAATGTTGTGTAGGTACGAATTAAACACATTAACAAAAATGAGAATATTGGTGTGACATTTTTTTTATTCCCCTGATCATTTGTCATCAGGAAAGAGCTGCTTCAATCCCATACAAATTCCTGTTTTCGTTAACGATTCACGCACTAAGCCCCAGTAAACAGTTAAAAAACCTACTTTTATATGGATTAAAATTTGAATGTTTCTCAAAGTAAGAACGAATCATTTTTTGTAAGTATTAGAAAGCGTCACTCAAACACGCAATCATTAGTGAGAAGCGATGATTATCTTTATTATATTTATTGTAGGCTATTTAGATTTTTTTTACTTACTGACCTCCGGCTTCTTATGGTCAGAATTGAAAGTTTTTAACTTTTCTAGCCATAGGCGTTTAATTTAATAAATGATTTGCATTCTACCTATCTCCTTTTTTAATTTTTTAACCGTCTCTGTGATCTAGTGGTTAAGTCCACCGGTTTAGACCCAGAGATCGTGGGTTCGATTTCCAACGTGGGAGACATATTTGTGTAGGTACTCGGTTTGGTTGGTGGTAGGGCTTGTTTGTCCGCTTGGCTAGCTACGACCATCTTATCTAAATACTTATGTCGCCATAACATCAATGTTTGTAGCATCGTTGTGTTCCGGCAGTTAAAGATAAGTTATCCAATGCCTCACTAGTTAAGGATCCCAGGTGAAGTGCGCTTCCATCATTGGCCTTATCATCACTTAACATCAACAAAAGGGAATATACCCACTAAAGACCTATATCATCTCTTAACCTATCGTTGGCCGTAAATAAGAGACACAATAGAATTTTATTGTTTGGCGCTTACATGTAAGCGCTCGGATCACGAAGGGTTAACTGCCACGGGGATGGATGGTCCCGATCCGATCTGAACCCTTCGGAGAATCTAGTAGGGCACGGGGACGCGCACTAGTGCGCGATGCCGTTCCCTCTAGAAAACCTACGAAGGTGATTCGTTTCACAGGGCTTGAGGAATCTTTTAAGTTTCTCGCCGCCCTCAAACAAGCCCGGTGAAGCTGAAAATGCCGTCTGAGGCAATCAACAATCTCTCTCCAAAAAAAAGGGATAGATAGCTCGGCCACCTGGCCTACAAAGTTTACCTACTTGTAGTTAGGTAGTGGTTTGGTTGACAAACAGTCGTAAAGTAGGTGAATACTTTGATATCTAATCTTTTGTTTGTTTTAGTAGGTATATGGATACTTACTTTAATATCTTATCTTTGGCTGGTTGTAGCAGGTAATACCTACTATTTTAATTAATACCTAATACCTAATTATTCTCTAAAACAAGATGTTGTGATATGTTAAAAAAAATGTTCATTTACAGATACTGCTGAAGGTATGATGGATACAACATCCACTGCTGTACCTAAATACCTACGTAAGCTTTAATCAGAGAGAATTTTTTTTTTTATTTTTATTTTATTTATTTATCAAAATCTTACATCTATCCTTACAGGTTCTAACCTAATGCGACAGAAGAGACAATCTTAAATTTTAATTCTTAAAACTACGAGTATTTACTACTTACTATAATTAAATTATTACATATAATAACTAATACAATTTAAGGTATTTATTGCAAATTCCCTCAAAGAACATGCAAAAATGTCGGTTTTGTCATGGACCTTGTTAATTAGGCCTATTGCGCGGATAAGGGGCGTCTTTGCCAGCAGGTTGGTTCTGGCCACGGGCACGGCCAGCAGGGCCGGGCGCCGCCGTCGCCAAACGTACCGGTCTGGCACACTCAGTGGCAGGCGGCTCAGCAGCTCCGGGTGGTGCGCCAGCCCGCGCAGCACCCGAGCCACGTACAATGCCAGCGCATACTCACGCCGCACTCTTAGTTGATAATACCCTACCATACCCAGCACGAATAAAGTAGGGTACATCAAAGGGTACAATGGGTATACCCCATACAGTTTGAAGTACAGATGTCTTGTGAACTTGTTCTGAACCCGTTCCAACATAACATTGTACTTCTCCTCATGGGGAGCCCATATAACTGCACTGTGCTCCAAGTGACTTCGGACTAGTGCATCGTATAATACCCGAAGCGTTGTTATATTGGTAAACCCCTGTGTTTGCCTAAGTACAAAGCCCAGGTTTCTGAACGCCCTTTTGCATATCTTTATTATGTGGTCTCGAAAATTTAGGTCTGGTGTAACATACACCCCTAAATCTCGGACCTGCGATACGCGTTGCATCGGGGTCGCGTCTACTCTGTACTCGTAGCACACAGGGGTTCGCGCGCGGGTAAACGTCATCACCGAGCATTTAGAGGCGTTGAAGTGTAGCTTATTTTCTTGGCTCCACTTTACCACCCGGTCTATGTCCTCCTGGAGGCGCTCACAATCCGAACCATCCTTAACCTCAAGCAGCAACTTGAGGTCATCTGCAAACAATAAACACATCCCATGCCTGACGACTTCCGGTAAATCGTTTATCATTATGATGAATTCGAGTGGCCCCAAGTTGCTGCCCTGGCTCACGCCCGACCTTGTGAAGAACGGTTCGGATTCATATCCGTCGAATTCGACATACTGCTGCCGACCCTCCATATAGCTGGCGAAGAACCGCAGCAGGTGTGGTGTGCAGCCAATTTCCGCGAGCTTCTTCAGCAAGATATCATTATCTACAGTATCAAACGCTTTTTTAAAATCAAAATAGGCTGTGTCGACCTGCATTCCGGCATCGACCGCCGGACGACGACATCTTGTAAAAATTCAACGTGAGTCAACTAATATATTCGTAAAGTTATTTCTATCGATCGTTTGTGTAACCTTCAGAAATAAATATAAAATCACTTTTTCGAAGCCCACAATTACTTAGGTTTTTTATTTATTTTGGTGCTTTAGCGTTTATTTATTAACATAACATTGCTACATTATTTCTTGAAGGCGTTATAGACGCAAGTATTTCTCATACATATTATACTTACATTACATAACCAGTAATAAACAGTTACTTACCGATTATGTAATCATATCGCTTATCCGGCTTGAGTACTATGCTGCTATACTCAGAAGCATATCTCTGGTACATAAGATACGATATAAAAACCACAACTAAACTTAAAAGATAGGAATATACACTCATTTTATCACTATTTGTATAAAAATACAAAAAAGGAATGTAAGGTATTAAGACCTACGACTACAGGATGAAAAGTGATTTCTGTAGGTAGTGAAATTTAATTCGAACATCGCTAATTGAATTACGAGGGTGTGCGCAACCATTTGTAGGTACTCGTTAGTTGTGAAATAAGGTTTGTATGAAGTAGGTACAGATATTTAGTACTTGCAAATATTCTTTTACTCGTACTGTTAAGTCTAAACATCATAAAAATATGAAAAACAAAAAAACGAACAAAACATTTAATTCTCGAATATCAAAGTAACGGTACCCACTGACTCCTACTAAAACAATAGTTGCAAAATCACACTAAGCCGTATCTTATCTTAGGGCCTGCTAAAGTTACCTCAGTAGCACTCGATACACATTTGGGAGATTTGTGCAACCTCGTCCTATCACTCTTCATCCTTAGTAAATACCTATGAATGATATAAGTTTTTATCAGAGATGTAACTCAAATATGCTTACCGTGAGGAGCTCGATGGCGCAGTGGTTAACGCGCCTGGTCTGCGAGTGCTGAGGTTAAGCAACTTTCGCAAGGGCCGGTCATCGGATGGGTGAACAAAAATTTATCATCTCGAGCTCACGGAGGAACTTCCGAAGGCACGTAAAGCCGTTGGTCCCGGCTGCATTAGCAGTCGTTAACAACTACTAGACCACATCCATACGCTGCGTCAAGTTATACAGAAGACAGAAGAGTATAACTTGCCACTTTGCTTGGCGTTCGTGGGCTATGAGAAAGCCTTCGATTCGATCGAGACCTGGGCAGTGCTGCAGCCTCTCCAGAGGTGTCAAGTAGACTACAGGTACATCGAAGTGCTGAGGTACTTATACCAAAACGCCACTATGTCGGTCCGATTACAGAACCAAAGCTCTAATCCTATCCAACTACAGCGAGGTGTGAGACAGGGAGACGTTATTTCTCCGAAACTGTTCACAGCTGCGTTGGAGGATATCTTCAAGCTTCTAGACTGGAAAGGATACGGCATCAACATTAATGGCGAGTATCTTACAAACCTTCGGTTTGCCGATGATGTAGTTCTCATAGCTGAGACCTTGGAAGACCTGAACACAATGCTCGAAGATCTCAGTAATGCTTCTCAAAGAGTGGGTCTTAAGATGAACATGGACAAGACGAAAATCATGTCCAATGCCCATGTTGTACCCGCTCCAGTTAATGTTGGGAACGTTACACTCGATGTTGTTGACCATTACGTTTACCTGGGACAGACGGTCCAGTTAGGTAAGTCCAACTTCGAGAAAGAGATCTCTCGACGAATCCAGCTCGGATGGGCTGCATTCGGGAAGTTACGTGATGTATTCGCATCCAAAATTCCTCAATGTCTCAAGACAAAAGTCTTTGACCAGTGTGTGTTGCCAGTGATTACATACGGGAGTGAGACGTGGTCCTTTACTATGGGTCTCATAAGAAGGCTCAAGGTCACCCAGCGAGCAATGGAGAGAGCGATGCTCGGTATTTCCCTGCGCGATAGAATCAGAAATGATGAAATCCGCAGGAGAACTAAAACAACTGACATCGCTCGGAGGATTGCTCAGCTGAAGTGGCAGTGGGCGGGACACATAGCGCGGAGAACCGATGGCCGTTGGGGCGGAAAGGTTCTCGATTGGCGACCACGCACCGGACGACGTTCCGTAGGCAGGCCCCCTACAAGGTGGACCGACGATCTGGTCAAGGTCGCGGGAAGCCGCTGGATGCGGGCAGCGCAGGACCGATCGGTGTGGCGATCCTTGGGGAAGGCCTATGCCCAGCAGTGGGCGTCATATGGCTGATGATGATGATGATGATGAACAACTACTAATCCGCACTGGGCCCGGTTTAAGGCCCGTTCTCACTTTCCATCCATAGGGAAGGCTCGTGTCCCAGCAGTGGGTGTCCCCACTGCTGGGGACTGGGGAAACTGAGCTGATGATGATGATGATGATGATGAGTAGCGACTGGATCTATCAACTGCAAAAATGTTTAGGACCACCTCCTAAAGACTTTAAGAAGATTAGTCGAGCCTGTTCTTGTAAATCAATACTTCCATTATGACAAACACGACACGATATCGCGTGACAAACTTTGCTCTTTATATCAACATAGATATACTTACAAGAACTAATTAAAGTGTAAAAATAGGCAATATCATTTATTAAACTTAATGTAAATAAAATACATATTGTAAAATATAATGTACCTACCTATGCATTAAGTCGTAGGTATACAATTTATCGCGGCGCCCGGCGTCATAATTTTATAAATTGTGTACCTATTCATATGAAACTTGAGATAAAAATAAAATTTTATCAATTTTAAAGTCAAAAAGTTCACTATTGTTATGGATTTCACAATATTGACAATACTTTATGACAAATAAGTTTGCTCTAAAGTTTTAAACAGCAGTTAGCTAATTACAAATTAAAGTATAGTTTATTTTAGTCTGGCAGGTGGCACAGGACAAAACAAGGTCGAAGCTCTTATTATCCGGAGGCCAAGACTCACTTTGGGTCGCTGCACCAACCTAGTTTGTTATATATTTTTTAAATATCAGTTTGATTTTATAAAACCTTACTTGAGGCTTGATCTGTGCTTGAGAATACCATTTTATTAAAACATGTCACTGGCCTGGACTATCTGCTCTAAAAAAATTATATTTTTGTTAGGCAGCAAACCAATTCTGAATCATATCATAAACCTTTTTCATTTTGATAACCTACTGTTGACTGATAACTAAGACAAGGACCATACTGTTAAAGTTATGGATACATAAATAAAAATGGGTATTTTCATGTATGTGAAATTATATTTTAAAACTAAGTGACAGTTTGCACTAGTTACATTACTTACAGGTATTTATACATTATACCACAAGAAAAAAAATAATTAAAGTTCTATATCTCCTCCTTCTTCGATCATTTCTCCTGTAGGCACCATGATCGGGGCCTCAATGACTTGTTTACGACCTTTAGCATCAACAACCTCAATGGTTTCAGGTTCAACCTCCATTTCAGTTTCAGCTGCTTCCAGTGCTTCACGTTGTTTAAGACCTGCTGCGGGTGATCTGTTACAAGCAAATAATATATTTATAAGTTTGGATACACAAAATGAGAAAAATAAATCATATTAATTCAATTACCTATGTTGCATATTTATATTTCCTAACAAACATTTTAATAAACAAAAGGCTGATTACACATTTACAAAATATTCAAAAAAACCAACTTGTTTCTTGTCTATTTGCCTTTTGAATTTAACAAAGAACAACTTAAGATGTAAACATAAATATTAAGGGTACAAAATTATATACAAGTTGTGCAATTCATTGAAGTTGTTTAAAAATTGTTTAATTATACAGGCACTTAGTTTTAATGTTTTTGTGTAATCAAGATTGATAAATACATTTTTAATTGTGTATAAAGTATTTTTGTGTAATTTAATAATGATGCAACAAGCCAATCTTACTTGATAAGTGAAATATCCCTTTGCACTTCTCTGACATCTCTTTGCCACTCAACTTCGCGCCCTTTCCTCAATCTCTGCATAATGTAGTTGTTCGACCTCTTCTGTCTGATCTCCTCTACTTTCTTCATCGCTTCAATGGTCTTTGTCCATAATTCTCTGTTGTATTTCAATGGTGTGTGGCGACGCTTCTCAAATTCGAACGATGGGTCGATAGCCAACTCCTTGCCTGCAGTCTTGCGGTAGGCTTTAGTCCATTTGGTTTTACGTGGATTCTTCTTCTTTTTAAACGCTGCATGACATTTGGAACGACAAAATCTGAAAATCTATAAACGAATTTGGTTAGGTCATTTATAGCCCACTGAAGTGTTATGAAAGCGAAATATGCTTTTGTTCATATGTACCTTGCAATCATTTCTCACAAATTGGATGCCATGGCCAGGATATACCCTGGAGGAACAGAAATAACAAGTTTCTATACGCATTTTTCTTACACGTGCGTGTTTGTTTTCGCACTGCACGTCAAAAAGAAAGGAAAATACTTTTTATTATCTTCTTCTTTTTAGTCAAGGCAAAGATGCCTATGCCATACAGCCAAATCAAAGTCAATTTATCACTATTTGATGATGATAAATTAATATTGTAGTGGTAAAGAATCAAAGGATGATTGATAATGATAATATTTTAATGATTTTAGATTAATTAATAATTATTAAACACGTCCACAGTTTTATTCAAATATTTTACATTTTCTCTTAGCGCCATCTAGTGGCTGGTAGCTTGACTTTTGTGAGATAGTGTTGCGTCTCTCAACGATCTAGGTGCCGCTATTAGTAGAAGATAATCCGAAAAATAAGAATGAAATATGTTGATTATCATTCGAGGCAGTACATTCGGGTTTAGTAAAAAACTAGGAATAATGTTTTTTATTATTTTTATTGGGTCGGCAAACGGTCATCTAACATACGACCCGCCTGATTACGCCTGATTAGTAGATACTAATACACTTGCTACATGAAGAGTAAAGTAGGTATCACGCGTGGGTTGCCGTCCCAGAAGCTTAAGTAGCTCTCATGCCTCTACATAACCTGTAATTTTACTGGAAAACAATGCTGCATGGCCTGCATGGCGTAAGAAATAGTTATTAGGGTTATTAGCTACCAGCCAGCCAGTCGGGTTCTTGGCAGTTCAACCGGTCAACCCGAGCCGAGGTCCTAACCTCTAGAGGCTCAAATTGTTCCCCCCTCAATCCGACCGAACACCTCGGAGAATCTAGCAGGTGACGGGGACACGCTTGCTTGATGGCATCCCTTCTGAGGGCCCTGAGCCTGAGCCTGAGGGTGTTACGTTCACACAGTCATAGCAACAACTATATGTGACACACCCTCAGGCTTAAGGAACCCTTTAAGTTCACACATCCACAAAACGTCAGGTTACGATGTGAAGGCCATGGACGCAAAACAATTCATGTATATACAAAAATTATCATTTAAACGAGAATCAGCCGGTGGTCCTTTGCGCCTCTGTGGCGGTAACTCAGATTCGTGAGCTGATTCAACAAACCGTATTAGAATCTCATTGTTGTTCATTAATGACCGTAATGAGGGTAGGTCCGTACAAGCTTTGAATTTTTATTAAGATTTCAAATAGTTTGTTGTTTATTCTTTTGAAGATGGTGGAGTACCAAATGTCGGTGTAATCGCTCGATAGGTATCAGCATCGAGAGTTAACTAACTACAAATATTAAAGGATTATCAAACAATTTAAAAACGTTTGTTGAACTGAATTTATGTCAAAGTCAATGTCAAAGTCAAATATTTTTTATTCAAATAAACTTTAGAAAAGTGCTTTTGAATCGTCCAAACATTTTTTTACCTACTACCCATCCAGGACGTCTATTTTTTTAGCTGTGGAGAAGAATGGACGCAAGAAACTTCACAACTTTAATATAAGTAACGACATTAATTTACAAAATTATATGCCGTTACCAAGTTATACAAGTTTATATTTTAAATTAGAAATATCTGTTGGAGTGATTGGATCATTTTAAACCCATGCTGTCTTGTCTTCAATGTAATCAGACACTTTATAATAAGCTTTTTTAAAAAAGCTTTTTTCTAATGGTGATTTAAAATTTATTAATATCAAGTTTTTGAATATAAAGGTACCAGTTGGCAGCCGACTCCACGCAGCAGCAGACGACGTGTCGTCGCGACACTACTGGTTTCTATGTATTTCTAGGCAGTAAAGAATCGCCGCACTCTGTTCAGGACACCGAGTTTTCTTGAGGCTGTTGTGATCACGGTTTCGATGTAGTCCTTTTAATTCATTTTGAATTCATCGCAGCGAATCGTCATACCGTGCATGTTGATATAAAAATATATATATATATATACATATATAAAAAATGTTGATATTGCTCTGCAGGCTTAGAGATGTGCCCTGAAGAGTTGGAAGGGGAAGGAATGGTGAGTTTTTGGCGTAAATGCACATAACTGTGTTTTCTTGGCATTGAACTCAACAAGATTATTGGAGCCTCAATTAGATATGAGGTCCAATACCCGATTGAACTCAATGAAAAGATTCACTTGTTTCTCTTCAGTCTCGACTTGCCCAGCCGCAGGGTGACCGTTATACTCACCGTGCACTGTACTATCATCTGCATAGCAATGAATATTTCCAAGTGGAAGAATATCATTGATATGCAGAAGAAACAATGTGGGGGACAGAACGGAACCTTGAGGTATGCCAGCGTCACTGACATGTGCTGCGAAGCGCATCTATCAGACAGGACACGGATTCTACGCTCATGTAGGAAGCCAGCGACCCAGTTGCAGAACTGAGCAGGCAGACCGTATGTCGGGGGCTTGGAGAGAAGAGCTTTGTGCCAGACCCGATCAAAAGCCTTGGCTATGTCAAGGTTAATAGCCATCAACTCACCACGCTTGTCAATAGCCTCACCCCAGAGATGCGCAACGTACGCTAGAAGATCACCCGTTGATCGCTTCGGCCGAAACCCGTATTGGCGATCGTGAATTATGGAGTGTTTTTCTAGGTAGTGGACAAGTTGTTTATTTAAAATGCGCTCCATGACTTTGCACAAAACTGAAGTTACGGATATGGGGCGGTAATTAAATGGATCTGACCGGTCTCCTGTATAATTATGTGTAATTAAGTATGTAATTGTTTATTTATGTATTACACTAAAATAAGTATTGGTTTGCAAATATAAGTAGAGCTTTGAAATATTTTTAAGATAATGAAATTTACTCATGAATAAAGGCTCTTACAATAATAAATAACCGTCTTTGTTTGAATTGCAAGGCGCTTGTGAGGTAGGATAGGTAAACATCGTGATAATTGTTATTCAAGTAAACAAGCACCGCATCCATTGGATGTGTCTCGTTATAGCGGTCATATTTCCACCTGGATTTATTGAAGAGAGGTGCCACGACGCCTCGTCTAGACGCCGCGCGCGTGACAACGAGCACATTGTCTGGTATGTGCTCACTGACACACTGGTGATGGCGATGATGATGACGTTGTAACCGCATCTTTGGTCTTAATATTTAATAGTTTGCCCTGCAAATGACTCCACTTCACCTGATAATGTTAAGAAGAAAAAGAAGTCCCGACACGAAGATAATTGGTGCAGCGTGAAAACAACGCAGCATCATCAGAGTTAGGGTACCCTGTCGGCCCTCAAGGTACCTCTCCCCGCCTTGTTTGAAGGACCCCATGTCAAAGGAAGGAGAGCAAACGTGTGCTGGTAGACTATGCTATCTTTCGGAAGCGCGACGGCGAAACGAGTTACCAAATTTCTTTGTGCGCGATGGAATGTTCGAGACGGTACAGCCACAAAATAAGAAGACCCAGAAAGTAAGCCTTTTACATATCGCGCTCGAGTAACGCACACATGGCGTACCCTCTCTCGTAGTCGGAAACGGATCTCGGAACAGCCCCCCAACCGCGTAACACTCTCGCTTTCGATCGCTTTGTAGGCGAAGCCCTCGCCTCGCTTTCTAATATAATATCGAAATATAATATCGAATAATATCGAAAGCTATAGCCTATAGCTTTCGATATTGCTTTCATATTGCTTTCGAAATGACAAGATGACGCCTCCTCCTCGCCTCGCCTTCAAAGCGATCGAAAGCGAGAGTGTTAGGCGGTCGACCCCCAGTTCGAGCGCAGCTGAGGCGAGATTCCGTGTTGGTGAGAGGTAGTCAGGGCCGTCTTTAACCTGTTGAAAGGCCCTGGGCACTGACGGATAATAGGGTGCTTATGTTACGCTAGATTTTAGTAAAACAGGCAAAAGGAGTAGATAAGCAAATCTCTCGGTTTATTCAACTGGTATTTTTATTTATTTGCAGCCAGATAGAATTTGCCAGTGTTAGGTCCCTGGTTTATTTGAATTAACATAGCAAAAAAAATCAATAAGTCAGTAATTCTTGTTTCGCAAAAAAAATATATTTATCGGTAATATCGATTATCGGTTAGTGATCTGGCAGGAACAAGGGGGCCCATCGATTGCGGGGCCCTGGGCACTTGCCCAGAGTGGCCAATGGTAAAGAAGGGCTTGGAGGTAGTCTTGGTGTGCGTGGCGTGAGCGCGTTTGTGTGTAACTTACTTTCTGCATTTTCCTTTTTTGTGGTATAGCGGTTACTCTGGAGGGCAGCACGCGTATTTAATAATAATTGAGGATCTTAGTTGCAGAATGCATCCATTGTTGGCCGTGTCTTACTTACCAGCTAGCGGTGAGATGACTGCTGAACCGATGCTACAAATAATTTTACAGAACAGAGAGTTTTAACATTTTTTATCTCTGAATAAAGATATAAAAAAAAACATAAGGTGGAGCTTGACGTAACTTAAAATGTTCGATGCGAGCATTCGCATGGTTAATTAGTACAGTGAGCGAAGCCGCTCACCGCGTGCGCCACCCTGTTATCATTCAGTACCTACTTCAGTCAGTATTAAACGTATCAAGCTCGCCGCGAATGGTAAGTTACGGTTACGTTACAATAATACGCTCCGGTCAGTCGGCACCATAATGGAAATTAATATTTAAGTGAACATCGCATCAATTCGATGGCGGTCATATTTCCACCTGGCTTTATTGAGGTCTGGTGCCAACGACGCGCCGTCTAGACGCGCGCGCGTGACAACGAGCGCATTAGCTAGTGTGTGGTCACTGGCACTGCTGACATATACTGCCGATCAATGGTATTGAAGGTAAAAAGAGGTCGGTACGCATACCAACTACGTGTACGGGAGAATGACACCGAATAAGTAGGCTAATTTTGCGTGTCTTTTTGCAATCTTTTTGCTCTCAAAGCTGTTTCAACTAAATTCAAAATTCAAAATCATTTATTCAGTTTAGGCTACAAGTAGCTCTTATGAATTTCACTATGCCATCGGTTCGTAAGTCTACTCTGGGCGGGAGATCTTGTAGGTACTGAGAAGAACCGGCAAGAAACTCAGCAAGTGTCCAGCTCTTTTCTCCCTTACAGCGGCAAAAATATTGGAAAATGCCCTATCCATAGCAGGACACTTTCCATTACAATAAACACAAAAAATATAGAAGACAACCACAACATGTAAAAAAAACACAAAATAAAAAATATACGTTAACAAATTTGCATCAGGTAAAAGTTGCAATTTGCACAATGTCATACAGTACCACAACAGTACTATCGTTAAAGTAAAAAATTGTTTAAGAAAAACAAAGTCAAATTATAGTGATAGTGACTAAGCAACATTCTGCGTCAGACCCCAACTGAGAAATTAATTATTGTCAATATAATTTATCTAATACTTGCTAAAGAGTTACAACCATGTGTGGCTTAGAACTAAATTATGCTAAAGGTTGTCACAGCATGCATTGTCGGACGGAACAAAAAAACTAAAACGCATTCTTCGCGGAGATATAATATGAATGACTTCGGAAAAGCCGAGCAATTTGCATTATCACCCCGAGTCATGACGAGCGCGCTTCACTGGAACAACAACATCGTCTCGCTTGTTTCTCATTCATACGCCAACGGACTCAAAATCAGAAGCTGCTGAAAAGCTTTAATTAATTTCCTTCTTTATCATCATTATTACCAACATCTCTCATGATACTTATCATTATTATCATTATCATTATATATTTATCATTATTATTATTATTTTGCTTCATTTATAATATACAGATTATTCTAGTATGTTTTACTAGTTTCACCTCTGATCTTACAGTTTATTAGCTCTCTCCATCCGACTGGTTGTCTGGAAGAAATCGCTTGAAAGCGATAAGACCGCCAAATAAAAACTTTGTAAATTATCTATTTTTTGTTCATGTTTATGTTTTATAGTGTTGCAATAAAAGTATTATCTATCTATCTATCTATCTATCTATCATCATATATCATCGTCATACAACTAAGATCAGCCCCCCAACCGCCTAACTCTCTCGCTTTCGATCGCTTTGAAGACGAGGACCTCGCCTCGCCTTCTAATATAATATCGAAATATAATATCGAATAATATCGAAAGCTATAGCCTATAGCTTTAGCTTGCTTTAGCTTTTCGAAATGACAAGATGACGCCTCCTCCTCGCCTCGCCTTCAAAGCGATCGAAAGCGAGAGAGTTAGGCGGTCGGCCCCCAGGTCAGGTGTTATAGCTGTAGGCTGTATATTACCTTTACAGAGTAACAGGACTATTTAGAGAAAATAAAAGTTCCTCAAGTGGTAGTCATCGAATATCCTCAGACGGTTTGTAGAGGGGAAGTCATCACGCAAGGGTTCGACGCAGTTCGTCCCATTGGTCACGCAGACGCACATCGTCCAATTCGCAGTTGGTCCCATTCGCAATTGGTTTCTTACCAGATTGTCCGAGGCGTTCGGATCGGAATCAACACCTAAAAACTCAAAGGCGCCTCTAAAAGACTTCGGCTCGGATTGACCATTTCGTGTGACAGGCCTTTCTCACATGAATAATAAGACATAAAGAGATCGGGCAAACATTGTATTGATAAATAAGATGATGTTTTTTAAAAATTACGCCAGTTCAGTGTACGCCGCCTCTATAATCAAAATGCAAATGGCGTCGCCCCACATGTCACCTCGTATGTCACAGTTGACGTCTCGACGTGATTTTTTTAAATGCACTAAACGAGGGCTGGTGGAAAAAATCGCACGCAAGCTGATTTGCATGCCGCTGCTGTGGGAATGCTAAGTTGCAGCGCCGTGTTAAAACGCATTCCGATGCTATTAGTGATGTTTTACTTAACGAAATTGTAATACATGCAAGATAACGATTTTTTAGATTTTAACGTAGTAGGTTCTGAACGACTTCTCAGAGTTTATGGCATCCCACCTAAGCGGTAGACGAGTGCCCTAGGTTTAAGCAAATCGGTCATAACATCAGGTTAATACCCAAATACCCGCGTAGTCGAGCCCCGCGGGATGATTTAGGTGCGAATTTCGCTAGGATAAAAAAAGGTACTACAAGATTATTCTCGATGTAATGTCCGAAAATGTTTTTAAACAAGACTGTGACAATTAAAGATCGGAGGAGGTGGAAGGAAATGAGGAGACCTTTGTCCAGAAGAGGGACATTATAGGTTTAGGAAAAATGAATAGAACGGGGGCTTTACTCAACATTCTTTGGAATACCTACGTATCCTAGGCATCAGCTAGCCAGTGGCGACAGTGCCGTTGTCACTTGGTCGAAAAGTCAAGTTTGTCAAAAGGTCAACGAAAATGACGTGATTTTCAACTTGAAAGGTTCGTTTACTTTAAACAGTTATTATACAATGGTTTTTTAACATTTTCAATTAAATATTTTATCGAAAATTACCTAATACTTGAGAAAAGCGATTGCCGCATCAGTGGGGACTTAACCATGGTTTATTACAAATTGGAGCGATTGTTTTTTTTATTAAGTTAACAATACATTGGTTTGGTTTCCTTGTCAAATATTTAAAGAGCTTTGTTCCTCGAAATTAAACAATTTACAATCTCGTTGAATTTCACATAATTATAGTTTTATCCTGATGTTTTTATTTCTCCGGTGGTTACAGAGAGACATGGAGGATATTTATAAAAAGTATTATTTCATTTCAATGTGTAGTGTTTGCGTAAACTTTAGAAAACAATTGCCTTGTTTCTTATTTACCTTCACAGTCCTCTATTGGTCTTCCTATATTATAGTTTTTAATTAAATTCTCTACAAAGTTTCACATGGGAATCGTATCGTACAGCTATTCGTCATCGATGTGCCAAGCACTCGCCGAGTTTGCTTTGGTTTCGCTTCCCGCGTAACAATACGGTTATTATGAAAAACCTCTTTTGTTATGCAAACAAAAAAAATATAGCTAATGCATAATATGACATCAGAGAACGCTGTTGTTACGTGATAGTGATTGAACCTTGCTGTTTATTTGCTTACCGTCCTGATTATAAAAATGCCTATCATCTATATGAAACCTATTGAAATAAATAATTGCTGTGCTTTTCCACTTTAAGACATAGTTATCGCTTCAATTGTTGGGTACTAGCTTTATTACCAAGCTTGCCAAATGCGGGTGAATGATCATATACCTGAGCTTTTTTGTGCCAATTTGTATTTTAATACTACTTTATATTTTTTATCATATTAGTCTGTCACAGATGAAAAACTCTTGAAAGTTTTGTTTGTTAAAATATGTTAATTAAGGATTTGTTTCACCAGATTGGTGATAGGACTTATCTTATCTTATCTTAGTGGGGCCTGCTGAGGTTTCCCTCTTGCAGTAGCACTTCGACCCATCGGGATCTTTTGTGCAACCCCTTCCTTTCACTCTTCTTTCTCTGTAAAGATAGATGCCATAAGTTCGGCCACGTCCTTAAGGGCGAAGAGTCTGAAGTCCTCCGGTCTCGGATAAGCCTACCCCAGGAGTCCCATTCTTTTCCTAGCAGAGAGTCACAGTCACACAGTAGGTGCGCATTGACTCCGTTTCATCTCCACATGCCCTACACAAGCTATTTGTTGATAGATGCATTCTGTGGAGCCTTTGTTTTGTGGCATAGTGCCCTGTCAGGGCAGCGATGATTAATCAGGCCTGCCTTCTACTGCCTCCGCATATGAACTTACTCCGTCCTAAGGCGTTTTCACCTAGGAAGAATTTGGAGTGTTTCATACCCGGCTGCTCTTTCCATTCGATGCGGTGATAGGACTACTAAGTCCGCCTGACTAGCTTCCATCTTATCAAAATATGTTGCCATAACATCAATGTTTATCATTGTTGTGTTCCGACTGTTAGAAGTAAGAGTTCCTCAGTGGTTGAAATTTTCTGGTGAAGTGCGCTTCCACAACCTTATCATCAGTCTTAACGTCAGGTGAGATGAAGGTTAGGTACTTACCCCTAAAATATAAAAAAGTCTCTATTTTATTCAAAAAACCGTTCAGCCGTTTCGGCTTCATTAAAGAACAAACAAACGAACATACTGTTGAAAAAACTGTCGAAACAACATTTAATAGTAGATCAACTGAAAGAGTAGTCTTGGACTGCGAATGGTCAAGGGTTCGAGTCCACTACCACAGAAGAGATATATCCACTACTATTACCAGTGGTCGCCCAGTGGTTGAAATTCGCCCTTATTTCAACAAATATACACCGTATAAATTATACATACATTTTATGTTCGGGACTCCTTCTCCATAAAAACTTTGCTATAGTTACCAAATCTTACACTCCTCTGTGAGCTCAATGTGTTTCAAAAGGGGAACAAAGTGTTGTCTTCACGATTAATAAATAGATAGATAGATAATACTTTTATTATAACACCATAAGATTAACAATTACAAAATCATAAAATAAATCAAGTTAGTTTGGCGGTCTTCTCGCTTTAGAGCGATCTCTTCCAGACAGCCAGTCGGATGGAGAGCTAATAAGTTGTAAAATCGGAGGTGCAAACTATACATAATTAGATTATTGGGCCGGTCACAATAATTTTGCGATGGGCAAACATATTGTGACCGGCCCAAGTGAACCTCGACATCCCTACACAATAACGGGTACCTTAATGAGAGCCGCTCTAGTTACGATACCAGGCGCGCAGAACGCGTAAGGAAGTGGGCATTACTGATTCGAGTGTGACCGCAACCTCCTTGGAGCGCCGGCCCTCATAGAGCCTGCCGGATGCGGCATAGACTATAGATAATGGGCGGAATGCCTCGTCGTATCATTACTGTCTCATTACCGATAGGAACTAGAATTAAAACGTCTTTGGTGGCCATGGAAGTGTCGGCTCTGTTTCTGGGGAAGACAAAGGTAGATATTGCGTTTTAGAAAAATATGCTTTTTTTTGCAAATAGTACTATGAATACTCTTTTGAGAATTTTAACTTGGATTTGTGGTTTTGTAACCAAATGCTCGGCTCGATATCCGGAGTTCCTGGGTTCAATATCCAGGTCGGGTAGGTATTGTTGTTTCGGATAGGTTTCGAATATTTCGATGCAATGGCCGGTTTGTGATGATTACCATGCCGCATGGCGACCTTTGCAAATCAGCAGTAAATAGACAAATTTATTAATATATCCTTTTAAAAAGACGACTTGCCTCATATAAGAAAGAACCCTCTGTGGTCAAGTGGTTAAGTAACCGGTCTCAAACCCAGAGGTTCCGGTTTCGAAACCCAGGGGGTACATGTTTGTGTTCTCGGTTTGGTTGGTGGTATGACTTGTTTGGCCGTCTGGCTTGCTACCACTATCTTATGTAAATATGCCGCCATAACATCAATGCTAGTAGCATAGTTGTCTTCCGATTGTATCTTATTAGTTGAGGATTTTGGATGGAGTGCGCTTCCACCTAATCATTACTTAACATCAGGTGAGATGAAGGTCTAAAAGTAAGTGCTTAACCGTAAGGAATAATAAAAAAAAACCGATGATCTTTACAACCATCATCATCATCATCATCATCAGCTCATCTTTTATGTCCCCACTGTTGGGGCACGAGCCTTCCCTATGGATGGATAGGGAGAAGCCATAAACCACCACGCTGGCCCAGTGCGGGTTGGTGGTTGTTAACGACTGCTAATGCAGCCGGGACCAACGGCTTTACGTGCCTTCCGAAGCACGGATGAGCTCGAGATGATAAATTTTTGGTCACCCATCCGATGACCGGCCTTTGCGAAAGTTGCTTAACCTCAGCACTCGCAGACCGGGCGCGTTAACCACTGCGCCATCGAGATCTTTACAATACTAAACCTAATTGGACTAAATCGGTCAGTAAGTGTGTTTGCCCTAAGCCGCCATCAAGTTAGTGCGCGTGCACAATGCATAATGTATGGCTACACGCACTATTACATTAGTAGCTACTTACGGCTGGGCACATCTGTTCGCTTTCTAAGGGAAAACGCACGTCGAGTTAAATACTATCATTTTAAATAGAGAACATTTTTATGGCAACACCAGAAAAAATACATTGAAGAAAGAACAATTAAGAAGATATACTGGTTACCATTGTGTGAAATTTAATTAAAATACGGTCAAGATTACGTAATTAACGACAGTCAGTAAAACAGTCAAAGAATTTCCTATAACTGACTAATATAGCGTTAATGATATTACGAGTATATTGAAGTGTTCAGAGACTTCCGTTCCTGCTGATCGTACATCGATACAGGAACAAGAAAAACAGAATGCATCAGTTTAATAAGATTTATTAAGTTACAATACAAGCACCTTTCGCAAAGGCCGGTCATTTGATGGGTGACCAAAAATTTCGAGATCCTCCATGCAAGGCTTCGGAAGGCACGTAAAGCCATTGATCCCGGCTGCATTAGTAGTCAGTAAGTTGTGTAAGTTGGTGGTTATCAATGTAAATAAATAAATAAATAAAATAAATAAATCATCATCATCATCATCATCATCATCATCATCATCATCATCATCCCCATCCCCACCATCCCCAGGTCGGGCAAAGTGTGTGTTCGGATTTCTCGATGCATAGCCCGGGTTTGAGATCACCAACCCGCACTTGGCAAGCGTGTGATTATTGGCGTGGACAAGACAGATTTTTAATTGACACAGTTGATCAAAAAAGGCACAGGAACTGCACCATACAGCTTTAAATGAATTTTGATTAATTATGTTCGTTTTGTTTGTAATTTTATAATTTAATTGTGTTTAAATTTTTACTATAATTTACTTTTGCATGCTACCATAGTTAGCTGAATAGGATGAGCCTAACAATGTTATAACATCTCCCCATGTACCCCTGTTCATACGCAAAATAAAATTTTTCAATACGCATCAATTGTAGTGATGACTTGATTTCAATTATGCATGGAGGCTTTGCCCAGCAGTGGGACAGTATATAGTCTATTTACTTTCCTACTTTTAATAAATAAATATAATAAACACTGTTTACCCAAATGATCCAATTAAATATTCTATCTGCCACAATAATCTAAATATTTTAGTTGTTATATTATTTATTAAGTATATTTCTACGCTTGCTAGATCAGATTACTAAAAAACCCGGCTTTCTTATTACTCGGTGCCCCGTGATTTAATCGAGATATCAAATGTAGTTTCCTTCGACCTTGACAACGAATTTACTGACGATATCAATACAAAAATCGTAAACAGCCGGTTCTGACGAAATGCAGTACCTACCAGCATTGAATGGAGAATGACGCTTTTAACACATCGTTCAAGACAAGGTTTTATTTGTCATTTGTAGTACTCTTATGGCTTTAAGATAAAGTTTCTTATTGCTTAAACCGTATGTGGTTTGATGCAGTGCTGCTGCTCATATTCAGTTACAATTAATTCCGTGTTGGAATTCCCATAGTGTTTGAATGAAATGTATCTATATCGAATGAATGTCAGTGATACAGACTCGATAAGAATTCTATTCGATAAGTATTTGTATTATTTATTTTATTCAGAAGAAACATGAACACGTAGGGTATTGGCGCCAGTGCTCGACAAGGACCATTGATCGACATTATTTTCCTTTAATAATTAAAAATAGGGATCAGTAAAAGATCAGTCTTTACCAACAATTGGATACAGACCTCACGCCTCCCAGCAATCATCCCGTGAAATTTCAATCTATGTTATTTTTTGGTGAAGAAAGTTTGTCGAAGACTGGAGGTATTCCACGAAGCACACCTAAACGAAGCACACCCAGACGAAGCACACCTAAAGTATTCCACGAAGCACACCCATAGGTGCGCTTCAAATAAAATTTTAAAATAATTAATTTTCTATTCCACGAAGCACACCTACGAATGTCACTCGCATAGTGCAGGGACTAATAAATAAAAATGTCGACAGAAGAAAATATTGATTATGTAATAAGACCAACTTTAATTTTAAACATCAATCCGTTTCATTAATAAAGTGATACAATACCCGATAATCTACTTAATATTTAAAAATTACTTAAATGTTCAAATAATTTTTAACGCAAATTTTGTTGCGAACATATTACAAAAACACAAATGTTGAAAAAAAATTTCCACGAGCAGGATTTGAACCTGCACCCTTCTGACATTCTGGGTCAGGTGCTCTTCCAATTGAGCTATCGTGGTTCTAACTAGCCCGCCGAAATTGTTCAACACTTTTTACTTTGAAAGCCAAAGGCGCCCATAAATTTTTTTTTTCAACCAATTTAAAAAAAAAATTACTTGTCATTTTGTTCGTACCCGCTAATTTAAATGGGCTTAAAGTGCCGAACACTGGTGCAATAACCTTAGTAAGCAAGTAGTATATTATGACCTTGACAACAAGAGATCTAAACCTAAAACTATTTAACCGACGTTAGTAAATATTTTGTTAAGGCGTTTCGTATGCGATAAGATATTTTTGTCTATCAAAATTGTAATTTCATTGATTTTTTAATTGCAAATTAATTTAATTTTTTTATTTGTAAGTGCTAATTACTGCACTGAAGCTGAATTAAATATTTATAAAATACAGTGAAAAAATTAAACGCCCACCCGACCCAGCTAGGAATCGAACCTGGGTCTTTCGCTATCCAGGCGGCTGCACTGACCGCTATGCTACCGGGAAGGCTGACGTAAGCCCTGAATTTTGTCACTGATTTTTAATTTTTTGAGTGCTTATAGCAGCACAGTTCCATCTTAATCTCTCGGCGTTAAATTTTTTCACTGTTTTTTATAAATTATTTAATTCAGCTTCAGTGCAGTAATTACATAAAAATAAAAAAGTAAAATTTACTAGGTATAGCGTTATGTTATCACATTTGTGGTATTTCATCTGCAAAGATGAATCTGCATAGCCATCGGTTGCAATAACTTTTGCATAGATGGCACTGTGCCGCTATAAGCACTCAAAAAAATAAAAAGCAGTGACCAAATATAGCACTTACGTCAGCCTTCCCGGTAGCATAGCGGTCAGTGCAGCCGCCCGGATTGCGGAACCTGGGTCAGGTTTGATTCTTGGCTGGGTCGGGTGGGCGTTTAATTTTTTTACTGATTTTATAAATATGCAACAAATTAAATTTAGCATTTATTATCTAACCATGACTTAGGAAAGGCGAATTGCCTCAGATAATACTCGAACTCACCTCACGACCTTTCGTAGTACACACCTACGTTGACCAGGTCACTTTTCAACAGCAATTTTTTTTTTGGTTTTGAGTTGTTGATTTCATTTGATTTTAAAAGGAATTTTTACTTAACTAAAAAAAGTTTTAAAAACTCCTTTGACCAATGAATCGGGTAATATCCTGAAATTACACACAAACAATACATCAAAAACTTTCTCTTATCTTAATCATTTTTGTACGTAATTTTTGCTTATAAATCTTTTGTCCTAATCCAAACATAAAAAAGTACTTTACAGAGACTTTATATGCGGGACTGTAAGGGTCATAATTGTATGATTAACGTGATGTTGTATGTTGCGATACATAATCAACTGTCCGTCTGTAGCGCCCCCGGGTGACGCGTGGCTTTTGACTTCTTTTGTGTTGGGAGGTGGTCTAAGGTGAGCGAGTAAGCTTTAACTCAATATAAAAATATAAAGTTTTATTTTTAAATAATGCAGGTTTGTAACGTCCTTACAAACCCGCGTTGGACCAATATGGTGGTGGGGTGGGTTATGATTGCCTATTATTTCCATGTGCGAATAGGAATGCAACAGAGAGGTGTTTGATAATTTTGAAACACAACATGGATAATTTAAAACAAGACATATCAATACAATATATACATTATATTTTTTCTAAAATATTTATAATTAAACACTTTTGTTTTTTGTGAAATACATAGTTGATTCATTTTACCATTGAAAATGGTTATCAGATGCAAATCGCCTGAGACGTATTTTTGGCCATAGCTCTGAGGATTTTGGGAGAATCGAAATGAAAATAGTACCAAGAGTTGGGGAATTTATCAAGACACGTGTGAGCGTTTGAATTTTGAAAATCGGCTGGAAACTTCATTTGGAATTTTGAAAAATGTTAAAAAAACGGGTTTTTTGGGGGGTGTTTGTATACTAGATTGTAAATATTAAAAAAAAACCGACTTAAGAAAAAAATAAAAAGGGGTCCTAGGATATTAGTTTAGCTACACAATGGCGAAAAAGTTTTGAAAATCAGTTAATAATTGTGACCTGTAGGTGGTCCCTTTAGATTTGGTATTGTAGAAAAACAGATATTTCCGTACATAAAAAGTGATGTAGTATATTCATTGATTATTGACCGATCGTCATGGTAATGGTGTTAAAAGATGCGGATGCAGGCGAAAAGTGCATTCAAGTTGGAATTGTGATATTTAAAATAAAATGGTTTTTTTTGACGTGACGACGTCTTATAATTCGATAGAGCCGGCTGCACGCACGAAAAAATGCGGCATTACCTCGCTCTGAGGCGTTCCATGTAAGGCTTGAAGTGCAAGCGAGAGCGCGGAACGAGCGACAAAGTAGCACAATCGGCTGAGTAGAAATTTAGCCGTGCTGCTGTGCAAGCCCGTGTCCGGCATCGGCACCGCGGTACTTACCCCCAACACCCCCCGACACCCCCAACACCTCCCGACACCACCAACTCCTCCCGCCTACCTGTTCGACGGGCTGCTGCTGCTGTGCAAGCCCGTGGCCGGCATCGCCACCGCGGTACGTACCCCCAACACCCCCCGAAACCCCCAACACCTTCCGACACCCCCAACTCCTCCCGCCTACCTGTTCGACGGGCTGCTGCAGGCTGCTGTGCAAGCCCGTGGCCGGCATCGCCACCGCGGTACGTACCCCCAACACCCCTCGACACCTCCAACACCTCCCGACACCCCCAACTCCTCCCGCCTACCTGTTCGACGGGCTGCTGCAGGCTGCTGTGCAAGCCCGTGGCCGGCATCGCCACCGCGGTACGTACCCTCAACACCCCCCGACACCCCCAACACCTCCCGACACCTTCTTAAGACGTTGTCACGTTCAACTATCGTCAGTAAACCGACTTTACAGACAACCAATTTTTTCGTAAATTGTTGTATTCATTTTCAATGCTCCGATTCTTGCGGGAACTGCGAAATTTTATTTTTTTATATAGACAAGTAAGTACGCTGTTATCTTTTTACTTAGACCACACTTCTGAATACAATTTATTGCAGTCAAACACAATAACCAAGATTATAAAGTCACATAAATTATATAAAAAATAAGTAATATCCAAGAGAACACAGTTAATTCAGTTGTTTCCGAAAATATAAATGTTCTACAAAGTACTATTATTTACGTTTTAAAATAAATTCAAACAGTCCAAAACGTGTACTAAAAAAACATGAGTCTGTCCCTCAAAACTAAATAGATCAACAGCGTAGTCGAACGGAGTAGCCAGTTATTTTTTTAAATTCCAGTTTTACGGTCTACCTCGATGCCATTTCGCATCTCTGGATCACCTCTCCGACCATCATCCCGCTTATAGTAACGTCTGATTGATATCACCTTCTATAAAATCTATGCATGCCTCTCTTCTCCTCTTGGACTTCAGCTTCCTAAAAAACCTCCGTAGTTATAGTCACTCACTAGTCGGTTATCCGGTTATGCTGTAAGGGCCAAAACTACTTTTTGTATTTATTTTGGGAATGCCTTGTGCCGTCCTTTTGTTTCTGTGCCGACTACTGTCACCACCCGCCTGGAAATTATTCCGAGTTGCCCCTTCGCAAGGAGTGCCGCTAGTTACCACTTCGCTTTTGTGAGCAGACCACGACCTGTTTCCGGGCCAGGATATAAGCTCCTATAAGCTACTATATACCAATTCGACACAAGATTAAAGACTTTTTCAAAATTATTTGTGTGACCACGACAATGAGAGACATCTTTGGTTATTTGGTTTTAAAAAGTTTCAACATTTAATCCTGACATTTTCGAACCCATTACAAAGCCTGTGGTCACAGGGTAAGATGGAGAGCTCTGTTACCTCGGACTGCAAACGTGCAAGTAGATCCGTACCAACTGTATTATTTCAATTACTTCATGCAGTTTAATGCAATCCGAGAAAGTCCAACGTCGTTCTGCAGTCAGACAAGTGTGACGTACTAACGATCGTTTAAACTAAGTTACTATTGCAATGGCCGGAGTCCGGATATTTGATCAAATACAATTTTACGAAGCTCCTACTTCTTATCTATGTCATGCATAATGAGTTGTTGATCAGCGTGCTTCTGTTTATATAAAAAGATTTGAATTTAATATTAATATGAATTGTATTTCGTTCCTCTAGCATAAACATCGCTCTGGATATGTTTTTATTATTACACTAATTTCGTCATAATTTTAATTCCTAGGATATCTCTGTCTCTGGGGTCAGTCCCTCAATTCTGAAGATCGTGGTCAGCATTAGGATTGCATCTGAAACGGATGATCTGCCTCTACCGGATTCTGTCCAGCACATCTCTTACGACCGTATAGAATTTGGAGGACGACGAGTCTTTCACATGATCGGTCCATCTTGTTGGTGAACGATCGCGCGATCTTTTGACTTCGGTGTTCCCCACCACAATCAGTTCCTAGGATATAAGATATTAATTATAATTGATACCTTTGGAACATCAGGGTGCCATACAACATAGTATAAAAACAAAATCGTAAACCGTGGAGAGATTCACTAAGTCGTGTCTTCATTTCTCGACGACGACACGCGACTGCGATGACGTTGCCGCGCACGTTATTTGCTACCTATCAGTAAGTTGCTGCTATACTGCTAAGAACTAATTACAAAATTAAAAAAGTTTTTTTTTTTTATTTGAAATTAATTTTACAAGTGTTTTTGAACGTCAATTCAAAGCCAATTTCGTACAACTTGGCAAGGTGTGTGGTATAGGTGGCTGGCAAGAGCTGGATGAGAGTAGAGGCCTATGTCCAGCAGTGGACGTGTTTAGGCTGACGATGATGATGAAGGTGTGATTAATACTTAATCCTTGACGAAACAACGCTGGCGAATTGCCGTATTAAAAAAAACTGAAAAATTCCTCGTAATATCAGTTGAGTTTCAGTAGCTCATTTAAAAGAGCTGGCGCTTAGATTGCGTAATGTTATATTATGGGGTACAGCATGAGTAAAGTAATCGTTTTTGAAGTGCAATTTTTGAAATTTCGATGTGAATGCACAGTGAATGCAAAAAAAACAATTTAGTACTATCTAAGAGCCATATACGAGTATACTAGTAATACCTACAGTATACTTTAGTATATGGAATCAAACTACATAATTCCACCATTTTTATCACATATCAAGTAATAGTTCTGTGCGCAGTTTGTCTATCTAACTAGCTACTTTCATACTATCCTGTCACCATGGTCTGCTGGAAGAAATCTCTTTTTAGAGATAAGCTTACCTGTACTATTGCGATACAAAATGTTAACCATTGTAAATGTTTATTTGTGTACGAACTAATAAAATAAATAAATACTCCGTGGTTTTTCTTGTTTCCTCCTATGCTTATAAGTGATTTTTTTTTCAATTATTTCCTTGATTTTTAGCTGCATTTTGCTGGCTGCATTCGGCTGGTGTTGGAGTCAAACTAAAACTAAACTAAACGTAAATTTGAACCTTATTTATTATTATTACATTATAATTATATCAGCGATAGCTGTCCCACTCTTGGGCAAAGGCCTCCCCACACTATAACCTAGTTCATTGTAAATGCAGTTCACGTTTGTAATACTGTTAAATAACTTTCTTTTCGTATGTTTTCTAATCGGTTGTCTATGATTGTACTTTAAATAAATAAATCAATAAACCCCTGACGTTGCAAGCTTTTACTTTAATAAATAAATAAATAAAAAGTTTCATATTACCGTGGCAGATACTTACCTCACCGCAGCGGACTCCCGTAAGTTTCCTAATGTCTCCCAGTTTCTCGCATACTAATTGTTTAATAAATAACGTTATTAGTTTGTTTTAAACGGACACTTTTACTACTAGCCCGTCATGTTGCAACAGGAAATTTTATTATATATGGCTACAGTGCAGCAATTATACAGTAATTGTTGTAATATTTTATTTGCAACATTAATAACTAAAAAAAAAATAAACAACAAATTAAATTAAATACCTAAATAATTAAAAGTAAGTAAGTTATTCATTTCTATTTGTGCAGCATTAAAAGCTGACGAGGAGGACAAAAGAGCTTCATATTAAAAATGTGTCTAAAGAATTACAATAATAAAAAAAAATGAATGATCAAGAAACTGTTGACGGTAAAGTTAATTATAACATTAGTAATTATTTAATCATTTTCTAATTTTAAGCGTAAATCAATACAAGAATTTAAAATGAATATTAAAACTAATTTATTATACTTACTTAACAAATTTTTCCTTTCTCAAACTCTGATAAGTTTAAACAGTCTGTTCATTTATTTTCAAAGAGCTTTGATAACTGCCCATTCGTTTAGTTTAAATATAAAGTTTCTAAATACACCACATTTATTTGGCCGCAAAACAAAACGCAATAGAACAAGAATGCGCATCACAATTTTAGGATTATCCCGTCAAGTCTGACACCGCGCTCGTAATTAAAAGCAAGGTGGTCGAAAAAAGGAGCACTATCAAAGAAAACCGCGCGTGCAAGCAAGCGTCAATCTTGCATTTTTCGTTTAGTTTCAAAATAAATGAAAAAAGAAAGAAGACAAGGGAGATTATCGCAGACGGTCGCCGGTAGCGCAGTGTGAGAACAGAACGCACGCCGCGCGCCCGCTCCGCGCATAGGCGGCCATTTTCCCCGTTCCATTTTCAAATTTCGAAGACGATTTGACAGTTTACTTAATATTTTTTTCTTTTTTTCTCTATGTTGTCTAGCTGTAGAATAGAACAATAAGGCTTTAGTGTGTGTTGTGGTATTGTGTCAGTGATCTGTGAAGTTTAACTTTTGGCCGTTGTCGTTTGGTGTAACGCTACGTTTTCACGCGACGACATGCGCGCATGTTCAGGCAAGTAATTTCCGTTATGTAAAAAAAATGCAAGGAGGTGTGTTTATAAGTTCCGTATTTCATTTTAAAGTAAAAAAAATGCGTTTGCAGTTACTTTATATTTTAAATAATTATAAAGAAGGAGGTTATTATTAGTGTTTTGAATAAACGATGAAAACGTTTGTCAACCGGTTATAGATATTGACTGAGAAACAAACAGTTGCGGGTTCAAATCCCGCATGGAGGAAATGTTAGTGTAATGAACATAAAGCATTTCTGACTAAATGTCACTAAGTCAATGTACCTAGGTAAACATTTTAAGGTGATTAGTACAAGTTCAGCTAGTTTGGAAAATAACGTAAAAGTGGTATCCTAAGATTTGGATACAAAGATAAACGTACAGTCACTTGCATTATCATGACTACACTTTTGACTTTATTGTCATTAAGTGTTAGACTGTTTACATGTTAATGACTGTACATCTAATAAATTATGTTGCTCTCTAATGTACTTTAAGTAATAGGCATAATTATTAGGTTATACCTACATGTTCGAAATTACCAAAACTGAGTCGGGGGGCTTTCGGGACCGGGACCGCGGTCCCGAAGAACAGGCTGTTGCTAAAGAGTTCAATGAAACATTTTGCTGTTCCGTAAGTGAATTTGGATTAAATTAGATTTGAAATAAATTTTTAGTTTTTCTTAATTGTCACGGTGGGTAACTTAATTAAATATCTTGAGGTAACAACATAACTACCCGCCCCGATTGTTGTCGTGAGATTGCAGTTTTTTAAACTCTACAACACGCATTGGGCTTATGTTGGCCTGATGATGATAGTAGCTATCTCTAGAAGACGAAAGATCAATTTATAGCGTCTTACGAGTAGTTAAGAGGTTGGTAGGATCTCTTTCAGAATGAGCCAACAACAATATATGCGTAACAAAAAATTATGTTATGTTATTGTTTTAAACAAAGTGTTAGCTTGGAGTAATTATTCCGTGTTTTGTTCCCGTAATATACACTGCATTTCATACACAAATACATATCTCTTACGGCCTTCTCCCAAAAGGGGGGTGGGGGGGGATAGAGCATGAAAATCACCACTTTTGAGTTAATTTACCGTTACTGACCTATTGTTTTTTCGGCTTAAACCGGCTTAAACGCGGCGAGAAACTTATATTCCTTAAGCCGTAGTGATCGAACATACTGAAAGGGTTTCTAGCAGGATGACATCACGCAAACGTCTTCGTCCTCTTCGAGATTCTCTGAGGTGTTCGGATAGGAATCAAAGCTGGCTCGGATTGACCGAGGCGTGGGCGAGGGTTACGTTTTCGTGAACGTAATCGAATGGTGAACAAAGCTTGCACTAGGCACGCAGCTTAAGGCTGCGTTTCCACCAGAGATGTGCGAGGTAGCTGAGCGGTGTGCGAGGTAAAAATCCACCAATAGGATTCCTTCATTGTCCTTGCAGGATAAAATGGAATTCTCCTATTGGTGGATATTTACCTCGCGCACCGCTTAGCTACCTCGCACATCTCGGGTGGAAACTAAGACGACACCTCGGTTCGTGAACATTCAGAAACGGCTGATCCTTACAGACGCTGTCATAAGGTCGAGAATACGTAGCGCCCGCGACGATTGAGACTGCTTAGAAATGAACAGACTCCTAAAATATTTAAAAAAAGTATTGGTTTTAGTTATCAAAATACGCAGCTACTAAATTACAAATGTTGATGTTATCAATATGTTTGAGTGGTTTCCAAGGATATAAATTAAGTAATTTCGTTGTGATTTCAACAATAGTGATTTTTAGAGGTATTTTCAAAAATGATTAAGTATGATCGAGTCAAAATTAAACAATGGTGTATTAGAGCTAGCAAATTCAAGATAAAGACATGAATTTACCTATATCAACATTTCAGATTCGTTAGTCATATTATAGTCTTATACTATTCGACGAAAGTTGGTGCATTTTTTCAGTGTGTCGAAAATTGAATCGAAAAATGTCCACACCTGCCAGGTAGTCGTAAGATAATTAGAGGCAGAGTCGGAGCACACTGGCTACTAAAAACCTTTTTTGACTTTAAAATATGTCTATGTAATCGGTGGCACAATGTCAACATTTTGAAATTACCATATATTAGGTCGCACCAGGCCTATAATTGCATATAGACAAATATGCTTTCTATTAAAGGCAAGGTCGAGGCAAGTATGCCCGCCACGTAATGAATTGTCTTACAGCTTACCCACGTTCGCTTCTGCTCCACCTCTTGGTCTAGCTTTATTAAATTACCCAAATAAATATTTAAATTGAGATGTATGGTTATGGAGACTGTAAGTAGTCTATATACCTACCTGTCCTATTCATAATTTAAGCAATATACAATTTAAAAATTTATCTATAATATTAATAAAATTAGACATGAATAATAATGTTCAGTGCAATAATATTGTTATTAATTAATAATATAATAATGTATAATGCAATAAACTATTTACAATTATTTAATATCCTTGCTGATCGGCGGACTTCCTACGGTTTTGGCAGTTTCCATGACAACAAAACAAACAAATCATTCGTCCGCTTAAGAACACCCGTTTCCCATGATGGACCCCTATAGCAGCGCCCCCTACCGGGTCCAATTGTAAATCTAAACCATTCTCGAATCCACTTGAACACACACAGAAAATTTCATCCAAATCGGTCCAGCCGTTTAGAAGGAGTTCAATGACATACACACGCACAGAAGATTTATATTTAAAAAGATTTGTAACAATATTTTGTAACAAATATTGTATTACAATTGTGAAAACATTAATGATTATATTGAATCTATTCCTAATATTTTATGTATCTTATATTATTTTATCTTAGTTGGGCCTGCTGAGGTTTCCCCCTCGCAGTAGCACTTCGACCCATTATGATCTTTTGTGCAACCCCATCCTTTCACTTATCTTCCTCTGCAAGGATAGATGCCATAAGTTTGGCAAAGTCTTTGAGAGCGAAGAACCTGAAGTCCTCTGGTTTCGGATAAGACGATCCCAGGAGTCCCATACTTCTCCTAGCCATATAGTCGCAGTCACACAGTAAGTGCTGCATATTTTATATATAAATGGCGTCATCCTCTCTTCAAAATTGCTATGCCCAAACAGGGTCTATAATTGTGTCAATCACTTTAATACCGATGGTAGAGAAGAGTGGAGCCGCAGAGGGGAGGCCTTTACCCAGCAGTGAGACACAACCTAAGCTAATAAAAAAGAACTTTTATACGTTTACAACTAGGTATGTAATATTTTGGATGCAAACAAAAAGAAATTGAAATAGAAAGGCTTCCATAATTGAAAGCATTGGTATTAAAGGAGTCGGTTCACTTTGGATACTCTTGTTGTACAAGAGCCAGCCAATACATAAGAATGTTCCTTTAGTATATTGATATCATGATCTACCAGTCAATTGGATGCCTGCGCTAGCGCAACATAATATGTTGCGATGCTATAAAACAAATAAATATCACTTTTACCGCCATGCTAAACTGTCACGTGCTACAAATAAGACTCTTATATTTGCTTACTTTTCGATCTTCGATTATTTTCCTACACACAGCGCTTTGTTTCTCAGCCACACCGAGGCGATGTTCATTAGAGAATATATCTACCTTTTTGTAAATGTTGCATCAGTATAGTTAGTTCTATTGCTAACGCTTGGATTCGTTACGCAACTTAGTTGATTACTGGTTATGAGGTGGAGGCTGGTTAAATGTTATTATAAGTGGATTTTGTGATGATTAGATTACTTTCGTGTTTAATCATCTAGGCTAATGAGCGAGTAGCTCAATGGCGTAGTGGTTAACGCGCCCGGTCTGCGAGTGCTGAGGTTAAGCAGCTTTCGCAAAGGCCGGTCATCGGCTGGAAGACCAAAAATCTAAAGCTCCTCTGTGCTTCGGAAGGCACGTAAACCGCTGGTCCCCGGTTGCAGCAGTCGTTAACAACCACCAAACCGCACTTGACCTGCGTGGTGGCATACGGCCCGTTCTACCTATCCATCCATAGGGAAAGCTCGTGCCCCAGCAGTGTGGGGACTTAAAATGAGTTGGTGATGATGTGATGATTGAGCGAGAGCCTATTTTATATCACGTGATACTTTAGCGTGGCGGTAATAATTAATTTGTTTTATAGCATCCCAACATTTTTTTTTGAGAGAATTTGCTGTTTGCCTCAGACGGCATTTTCAGCTTTACCGGGCTCTTTTGGGGGTGGGCGGCGAGAAACTTAAGGGGTTCCTCAACTCGTCTGAACCGAAGCAACTACGGAGGTTTTTAGAGGGAACGTCATTACGCACTAGTGCGTGTCCCCGTGCCCTACTAGGTTCTCCGAGGGGATGACCTATAAAAGATTGGTCCTAATGGGGATGTTATTATGGGCTGGTTTTATAGGAACAATGCTTTTAAACATCATAATCAGACTTTAAATACGTACAGCACGTGTAGGACAGTGCAGACAGGCACTTTACTTTTAAAGTAACAATAAGTAGCTCCTAAACCACAGAATAAATAAAAACACCTAAACAAATTTGTATTTTATTGAAATTTGCCTTAACCACCCAGAGCTAACAGCTACTTGGACCAGCGTATGAGCCTTGCTATCCAAAGTGGCGATGCTGCTAGCTTACTGGGCACTTTGTCTGATGGGTATGATGTGGGGCAATTTTTAATTTATGGTTTAATTTTATATTACATAAACACAAAATGTTGAAAAATTTTCACGAGCAGGATTTGAACCTGCACCCTTCTTACATACGGGGTCAGGTGCTCTCCCAATTGAGCTATCGTGGTTCTAACCAGCCCGCCGAAATTTTTCAACACTATTTACTTTTTACTTTGAAAGCAAAAGGCGCCCATTCAATGTCAACAACTACCGTCGTTAACATCCGATCATAATGTTTTTACAAATAGTAAAGATCAGTTAAGAAGCAGGCAAGCTATTTATAATACAATACCTACAAAAAC
Organism: Eudonia mercurella; assembly: GCA_963082485.1. NCBI lineage: Eukaryota > Metazoa > Arthropoda > Insecta > Lepidoptera > Crambidae > Eudonia > Eudonia mercurella. Next base: position 17,442,536 of record OY720039.1, on the reverse strand, counting down.
ATTTAATTTTATATTATTATTTTTCTACAAGTTTATTTTCAAGTAGTTTAATTAATTGTGATTTTCTTTGTTTGTAAATAATGCAAAATTTTCAAATATGCCTACTTATATTATAATATTTTATTTATATTAATTGGTAGGTACCTGAATTCTAACATTATTATTCTTTTCCATATTGTTGTTATTGTTTTTTATAATTTGTGTATTACTTTGTGATGGAAAGTGTCCTTCTTTATCAGGAAGGACATTTTCCAATATGTGACGCTGCTGTAAAAGAAATGGAGCAAAGAAATGCCCTTACTGAGTTTCTTGCCGGTTCTTCTCAGTAGAAGGTCCCGCTCTGTGCAGACTTACCGATGGCATAGTAATATTTAAAAAAAACAATTTTAATAGCCGAAACTGAATAAATGATTTTGAATCAAATGTGCATTGTTATACGCAAATTGTTGTATTCGCTTGCTTTCATATAAAATCTTTCATATAAATGTCAAGCAAAAATTTCTTTCAACGTTTCTAAACAACGCTGTAATTTGAGATGAACGGACAAACAGTTACCTAGTTCTCTCAATGTAAAATCATTTAGAAGCGACTTGACAAATATTAAGTTTAGAACTTTCTTCTTACGCTGCCCACAGTGCAGGGACAGGTGCAATAAGCAAAATCGTTGAGTCAAAATGGACTTAATGTTTTTTTTAACGTTTAGATGTCGTAGGTATGTTCTTCTTTTTCTTCGTATGTTCCTGTCATGTAAACGTCATTTCGTCTTGGCGGGAATATGAATAGTCATGTTTGCGGTTTTGGTGTTTTTTTTTTTAATTTGTGCTATATCGAATACTAATGTGAAATAATGGTGGATTATTCATCATCATCATACAGGAAAGAAATATTGTTTATTTATGTATTACTTGTAAGTAAAATTACTTTGACACTGGCTAAATGTGCTAATCGCACAAAGCCATCAACTAAAGGAAAAAAAAACGTCATTTCAAATAAGAGTAAAAGAGATTAAACACGTAACAACCATTCGGAGTTTATCCTTTGTTTATTAAATTTTCATTATGAAACGGTAACAAAGAAATGCAAGAAGTTAATAGGTTTCATTTGTCGTGCTCCCAAGGAGTTCAAGTCACCCAAAAGTTTGTTATTGCTCTACAAATCATTAATTTTGAGTCAGCTTGAATACGCCCCAATAGTTTGGTCGCCGCAATACAGTACCTATGTGGACTTAATAGAATCCATTCAAAGGCGTCTGCTTAGAGTACTGACGTATAGATTTGGCCTACGTGAATGCTTCATTATGAAGATCGCCTTCGGTACAAACTTCACAGTCTCGAAAATCGTCGTAAACTACACGATCTTACTTATTTGTACAAAGTTTTAAATGGACTCGTCTCGACAAATATATTACCAGAGTTACAATTTAAAATACCAAGTAGGTCTGCTAGATTTCACCGAATGTTTTCCATACCTTTCTGTACCAATAACGTATCATTTTATAACCCTGTGCTCAGAATGAGCCGCGACTCGGACGGGGTACCTGACATTCACAGTACCTACCTCACTCATGAGCTTCAAATCCCACTTGTTTAAAAATTTTAGTTTAACGTAAATTATATAGCATTTTATATTTATTTATATTATATTTAATTATGTATCATATGATTATTACAATTTTTAATTATTATCTTTAATTCTCATAATTTAAGTTAGCATAGTTTTATTTTGACTTTTGCTGACCCGGCGAACTTCGTCACGCATTTTTTTTAAATAGCCTATGTTACTCAGCGCTAATGTAGCATTCTAATGGTGAAAGAATTTTTTAAATCGGTCCGGTAATTTTTGAGTTTATTCGTTGCAAACATACATACATACAAAAATACAAAGGTTTCCTCTTTATAATATTAGTATAGATGAACATGCTGTGTGCACATCTTTGTGGAATTATGACTTACCAATGTTGATGATGATGATGATGATGAATGTTTCAATTTTACTGCATAATCGTTAAAATGTTTTAAATAATTTTAACGCAAATTTTGTTGCGAAACAAATTACAAAAACACAAATGTTGAAAAAATGTTTTTTTTTTTTTGCATAATCGTTTTTCATGTTTTTGTTGTAATTCTGTTTTGTGTACTTACCTAATAAAATAAAATAAAATAAAATAAGACCCATAGACTCTTGATATTCTAGATATATACGCATTTAGAGAGTATACAATATCTTCATATTAGATATCCCATTGTTAAACATCGGTAAGTTATGTGCAACAAAATAACAGTTAATTTTCCGAGTTTCTCTACTGAACGCAAACTGTAGTCCGTGGCACAGTTTACCAAACGTAAACTTAGCAAAATATTTGACTTGAGTGATTTGTTGGTAATTGTCACTATTATTCTATAACGAGTGGAAAATAATAAGCAGTTACTTTCACGAAATATACTCACAAGCGCTGTTGTTTTGACATTCCGTAGGATAATGTACTTAATGACGATGCAAATAAGCTTTCTGAAGTTTATGAACTTTTGCCTATCAGAATATTAAGTACGATCTGGCCATATTGATATTAGTTTCACAGTTTACTTATAATAAAATTTAAATTCTAAATATCTACATTCTTTTGCCCGTAAATATGAAACGTTTTGAGGCGATCGATCCTCATAATATTACAATATTGACACGAATTAATGTGGTATAAATATTTCTATTTAAATTTAGTTTAAACAGTCGAGCTAAGTTCAATGTTTCACACGTCAATATATTTTAATTTGTATGTCTTGAACTACAAGTGAGTGAGTGTCTTGAACTAAAGGGTTAAATAAGTACAAACGGATTTTTTTGTTACAAATTTTCTAAACGAAACTACATAAACTTTATGACCAATACTCGTCTGTAATTAATTAAAAACATAAAAATAATAATTCAACAATTAAACTAAACGATAATAATTTAAACGCGATCGACTACCTCCTACGCTTATTCAACGTATCGCGCTATAAAAATAATTGATATAGTGAGGAATGATGTTTTTAGTGTTCATTAATATTCATTAATAAACGAAAATATGTGTAGGAAAACCGATTTCCAATAACATTGTGTTGGTATTCGATTGTCGGCGCACCGGTCGCGGTCGCTTTGATCTCGCCGCGCGATACGGGCGAATACGAACAAGGTGCAGCGTACATAACGCGTTACACTAACATTGCACTGTAAACACATATTATAAGTAACTTTTTTTTGACCCGAGGACATTTGTGAATCATATCCCAAATTTCCTCAGCAGTTCGCCTCGAGCATCTATCTGCCCCCCTAGACAAGTGACATAACGCTAATCTATAATAATATTCATCATCATCATCATCATCGGCCTATCTTAGTCCACTGCTGGACATAGGCCTCCCCTAATGAGCGCCATAGCGGCCTGTCCTCAGCTTGACGCATCCAGCATCTGCCTGCAGTCTTTCGCAGGTCATCATCCCACCTGGCCGGAGGTCGTCCTATATAATATATAAAGAGTATACGTCCTATAATAATATTATAAAGAGGAAACCTTTGTATTTTTGTATGTATATGTATGTATGTATGTATGTATGTATGTATGTATGTATGTATGTATGTATGTATGTATGTATGTATGTATGTATGTATGTATGTATGTTTGCAACGAATAAACTCAAAAACTACTGGACCGATTTAAAAAATTCTTTCACCATTAGAATGCTGCATTAGCGCTGAGTAATATAGGCTATATTTAAAAAAAAATGAGGTACGAATTTTGCCGGTTCAGCTACTAGAATATAAATTAAATATAATGATAATTGTATGGGATTGGCCTATGTCAATTTTATACAATAAAATCAAATCAAAAATTTGTTTACGCTCACACCAATTATCTAGCCCAAGATGAGCTTCTATTGAAACTTGTTAATATGGTTAAACTAGATAACGGATAAATATACATAAACATAGAAAAACACCCAGACCCGAAATCAATTCAGAAAAACAGTATTCTCTAAATTGACTCGACCGGGAATTGAGCCCGGGACCTCCTTTATTTACTTAATTCAGATTTTGATTCTTTATTTGCGTTATGTGAGCACAATAAAAATATGAACAAATGGTACAGATCCTCAAGTTGTCAAAACTTGCAATTAAAAATCATGAGCCACTCTAAAGTAAGGTACTGCTACCATTTAATCATCATCAACATCATCATTTTAGCCAAAAGACGTTCACAGCTGGACAACGACATCATAACTCAGTTCATGCTGGACTGGAGATGCAACAAGGATCTCCACGATTACCGGTTTTATACTGATGATCGCATTTACTTTGGTTTTAATTATATTGTAAGTTGTGCAACTAAATATTTCAAAAACTTTAAACTTTTTTTGTAATTGTCATTTGCCATTAATTGATCGAAATCTGTCGATTTTGTTACGAAAGGCCTTATATAAAGGCCTTTTAAAAGTGAATAATTCTTACTGTATTAGTATATTTGTTTATTTATTGGTTATACATATCACCAGTTATGGCGCTGTACATCTTCATAAAATGAACCAGGGACTGATTAAAATGGCTGATAGAGGTTCTACGATTACAGGCACAGGTGATGCCGCCCGCATCGCGAAGCAGTCGAGTTTTTATTGTTCGAAGTGTTTAGTGTGAATTTTATTCGCCATCGTCATACTGTAATGATATGTTATTATTTTCATGAATAAATAAATAAATAAATTTGTTTACGTTAACAAAACCGAGTATTTTTATTATTTGTTTATTATCAATTATTCAAGAATTCAAGAAATTTAATGATATTGAGAAATGGAGTACATACCTCAAGGCCAAAACAAAGGAACTAAATATAGTGCATTTAAATATAAGATCATTGCGAAAAAATTTTGGTGAGTTATTAGTTTTATTGCAGGCTAGTAATTACAGCCTAGATTTAATTTTGTTGAGTGAAATAAATATAAAGAAAGAAGAATTATCTTTATATCACATTAACGGCTATAATATGTTTGGGCATACAAGAAAAAAATCGTAAAGGTGGCGGTTTATTGGTTTACTCCAAAGACTATTTGAATCTAGAAACCTCCGTCGTTGAAGGTCATGCAGTTGAAATGCTCCATAGTCAGGTGAAGATTTCTAAATCTACTACTCATATTATTACCTTATACAGACCTCCAAATACAAATAAATTGTGTTTCATAAACGAATTAATTGCCCTTTTAAAAACAATCCCGAATAAACAGGAAGTTATAATTGCAGGCGACACAAACATAAACACTTTAGAAAACTGTGCCGTTGTTCAGAAGTATAAAAACGAGTTGTGTGAATGGCGCCTGCAGAACATTATCAACGATTGCACGCGAGAGGAGATATTGGCCGGCAGGGCTGTGACGTCTTGCATTGATCATGTGTGGGTGCGCGTACGCAGCGAACGCCAGCTGTCTGCGCATATGTTGTTATGTAAATTATCGGATCATTACTTAGTGGGTTTGTCGTTATCGCAAGATGTGGTTAAAGCGGATTCGTTAAAGACTAGTAAGTTAAGAAATTGTCTAAATAATAAGGTAGTGGCTAAGGAGTTAGAAAGTGTTAACTGGTCAGAAATGTTAGAACTAAATTGTCCATTATTGATTTATGAAAAACTGTATTTAACTTTTGATGCTATTTATGAAAAAGCAAAAATAGTTGTAAAAGATAGCAAGAAAAGATTGTTACAGCCTTGGATAGATAAGAATATCAAATTTATGATTGATAGGAGGGATGAATTGTTTAGAAAATGGAAAAGTAGTCCTAAAAATATGTCATATAGATTAGAATATACGCAATTTAGAAATAAAACAAATAAAGAAATTATTAAAGTGAAAAATAAGTTTAGACAAAGTGAGCTAATAAACTGTAAGGGGGATTTAAGAAAAATATGGGGAAAAGTTAATAGTTGGTTGGGAAAAGGGTCAATGAACATAGACGAAGTTGTTATGAAATATATGGGAAAAAAGGACAATTTGGATGACATTTGTACAAACTTTGCTGTAACGTTTACTGAGGAGATAAATAAAATAAAACATAAGTGTAGTACAACCTTTTTAAAGCGCGCAATCTACGTAAAGCCAAGTAATGTAACTTTTTATTTAAATAAAATAACATCCAAGGAGATAAAATGTACCATAGATAAATTAGGCCATACAAAATCACCGGGATTAGATGGAATAAGACCACGAGACCTAAAACAAGTAAATGATTGCGTAAGTCCCGTCATAGCGAGGTTGGTAAATATGTGCGTTGAGAAAGGTACGTACCCTGATATGTTAAAAAAGGCTGTGATACGACCTATCTATAAGCAGGGGGATCATCTAGATTATTCTAATTACCGACCTATTGCTATTTTGTCTTCGGTAAATAAAATAGTTGAAAAAATAATCATAAGAAAAATTAGTGAGTTTTTGGAAAAAAATAACATTATTTCCCAAGCACAATATGGCTTTAGAAAATCACGTAGTACGTGTACGGCTTTAAATGAATTTACTGATAACATTAATGACAATTTAAATAATAAAAAATATGTGGTTCTCCTGTTTATTGATTTTAAAAAAGCTTTCGATACGCTGGACCACGATCTCCTGCTCACTGCTATGTATGAGTGTGGGGTTCGTGGTCCAGTCAATGAGTGGTTAAAAAGTTACCTACAAAATAGAACATTGTGTACAATGATTGATAAAAATATGGGTAAAGAAGCGGATGTGACGTCTGGTGTGCCTACTGGTTCGGTGTTCGGTCCTGTTGGCTACATCATGCATGTAAATAGTATGGTAAATGTAATAAAACATTGTACAGTATACATGTACGCTGATGACACATGCATGATGTATGCCGACAAGGACATGGTAAATATAGAACAAAGAATTCAAGAAGACTTTAATAATGTTATCAAATGGTCCCATGATAATGGAATTATTTTAAATTTGGAAAAAACAAAATGTATGCTCCTGCAATCACCTTATCTAAAAAAAGCTGTAAAGATAAACATTGTGGGCCATTCTTACTATTGTATGCATGAAAATGATAATGTTTGTCATAATTGTCAAGTAATTGAGTTTGTAAAAAGTTATAAATATTTAGGATTAACGATAGACTGTAATTTTAGTTGGAAACTGCATGTTGGAATTGTTTGCAATAAGTTAAGATCTATATTATATAAGTTCATTAGCCTTAGCTATGTGCTGGACAGATCTACGTTACGTATGTTGTACCACGCGCTAGCGGACGCCGTGCTCAGTTATGGGTTAGCGGCTTACGGGCGGACGTTTAACTCGTACATTGGTGAGGTATACAATTTACAAATAAGGTTCATAAAGCTATTAGTAGATAAACATGTTAAAGATAGTGTTAATAAAAATTATGGCAAGCTGTTTATGAAAAGTGGCATTCTGCCAATACAAGAAAAAGTTAAATATCTTTTAGCAGTTGACCAATTTACCTCAGAAAACAATTTATTAAAACCTAAAATAATTAGTCATAACTTAAGAACTGCTGTTCGTAAACAGTTTGAGGAGCCTAGCGCAAGCAATTATTATGGGAATAGAACTCGCAGGTATCTGGTGCCACGAATTTTTAATGACTTAGATATTGAGGAACAATGTACTAGTTTAAACATATTTAAGAAAAAGTTAAAAAATAGTTTATTAATGTATTTTGATAGGCAGATCTCTTGAAATAGTTATTCTTTAACAATGTAAGCTAAAAATTGTAGTTCAGTTATTTTTATATTTTTGTGAAAAATGAGTGCAATTTTCGCCAATAAACTGTTAACCAGTTTGGCGAAATTATATGTTGTGAAATACATGTACAAATTTAAAGAAAATAAATTAAAAAAAAAAAAAAATTGATTTCATAATGTTAACCATACTACCCATCCAAACCATATATTCAAAACCTTATTTTGTGATTAATGCAAATTTGTATCAAATCCAATTATTGTTACTTTGTTTCGTAAATTTTATTTACCATGTTGTGAAACTATATCATTGGCTAGATGTAAGTTTCAGAAAAGATATGGATTTCACTAAAGACTTTCGCATTAGTCTTAGGGAATTAAAAAAAAAGACTTTAACTAGACTGATTTTTTTAAATTTTTCTTTCATATTTCTTTATTTATGTCATTTGATAACCACTCATGCATTCCCAGCAGACGACAGGTTAAATTAGGCAAAACAAAAAAAAACAAAACCTACTGAAAAAATACGCTCTTTCTCGCCAAGAAGTCCGTTCCCACGTGCGCGGTAAAGTATAAACATATTTTTTTTATAATTCCACAAGGTACAACTATGTAATCTTATCAGGGGATTAACAATGACAATTAATTTCTCTCATAACAAGCAGTTTCTGTCTGTTCGCGCATAAGGAAGCCGTTAGGGCTAGTAAAAACCATATTTAATCCCTAGGGATTACAGTGTGGGGGTCCTAGGATACAAAAATAACTGTGCAGTCTAGACACCTTTATTGTAAGCGAGCTAAGGTTGAGATTAGCATCTCTAACAGAGTTGAATCAAGTAGAAGCAGACTTTTTAAAGGCCAATGACATTGTAGTATGAGAATTTATTTTATAGTAATGTGGGAGATGCTTGATGGTAATAAACGCATTATTTATCGACTTCTAGGTGTTTCGAGATGATTGGATGGTCTCCTCAAATTAGCCCTATATTTCTTAGCTGTATGAAAATATAGGCTGTTGTATTAAACAGTGTTCCGTTCTGTTGGTTATTCAGTGTTATGGTGGTGCTTAGTGGTGTACCACCTGTGGTGATGGGGCTTTTGATGGTTGCCGGTGGGTGTTAGAGTGATAGCTTTAGTGCTTACAGTGATTGAGGTTTGATACAAGTGCGATTCTGATGATTTCACCGCAACGGTATCAGTATAGTGGATTAAAGTTTTGAAAAAGTTTTGTAAAACAAAACGACGTCAGTTTGATCATTAAACTATCGAAAAGCTGTATAAAAATGTGATATGATTATATCCATATAATTTTACGCAAATATTATTGGAAATTGTAATTTGTTCGCAACAATATTTGCGTAAAATTATATGTAAATAATCAAAAATATAGCTTGCCTAATTCTTAACTGATTTTTCAATATTTGTAAAAATATTAAGATCGGATGTTGATGTCGTAGTCATCGACATTGAATAGGACTCCTTTGGCTTATAAAGTAAAAGTAGATAGTGTTGATTAATTTTGACGAGTTGGATTGAGCCACGATAGCATAGTTGGTAGTGCACCTGACCCGGCATGTCATGGGGTGCGGGTTCGAATCCCGCTGGTAGAATTTTTTCAACACTTTATCTTTTTTCAAAATATAATATATATCTAATACGAGTATATTAATATCACATCACCAGCTCTTTTTACATCCACACTGCTGGAGCTTGAAAATTCCCTACGGACCGAAACAGCGCAGGGAGAGCAGGCCATAAACCACCACACGTTCCAAGTTCCGATTGATACTTGTAATATATATCAACTAAATACTATATATAAGTAAGTAAGTAGCCTATATACTGTCCCACTGCTGGGCAAAGGCCTCCATCATTGAAATCAAGTCATCGCTACAATTGATGGGTATAGGTTTAATCACCACGCTTGCCAAGTGCGGGTTGGTGACCACAAACCCGGGCTATGCATCGAAAAATCCCAAACACACTTTGCCCGACCTGGGAATTGAACCCGGGACTGAACCTTCGGGTCTCGGGCCGAGCACTTTGCCACTCGGTCATCGAGGCGCTATATCTATACTAATATTATAAAGAGGAAACCTTTGTATTTTTGTATGTATGTATGTATGTATGTATGTATGTATGTATGTATGTATGTATGTATGTTTGTAAAGAATAAGCTCAAAAACTACTGGACCGATTTAAAAAATTCTTTCACCATTAGAATGTTACATTAGCGCTAAATAACATAGGCTATATTAATAATATATATATATACTAAAAACGACAATTTAATTTTCCAATACAAAATAATTGGTTTGATTTGTTGTCATGGAAACCATTGATATATATTTAACTCAATGATGGAAACTGTCAAAGCGGTACGAAGTCCGACGGGTAAGCTAGTATTTTATATTTATATATTAATATATATACTAATATATAATATATGTAAATATAATAATATAAATATAATATGACAACACTGTTTTATATTAATAAACGACAACTGCAAGGAAAAACGGTGTTACCTAATTTTGAGTTACGATATTTTTCCTTGCAGGTGTCGTTATGTGATATTATAACTCCCCAGTCATAAGAACAAGAGTTTATAACCACAACTACCATACCGCTCGGTCTGCCGGCGCGCGCCTATAAAAAGATACGTGTTCATTGACTCATTGATGGCGCGTTAAAAAAAACAGCGTGTTGTCAATATAAATCGCGGAGCCATTTGGCCGCAGCCGAGCACGTGGAGCGGTGCCAATCGTAGTGGCAGCGCCGGTGACGGACCACGTGGGAGCTCGGATAGGTCACATTCTCCAACACGTTTTGGGGTATTAAATTGTATGCATAATGTCGGTGGTACAGAGCCCGATCCTCTAATGCCACTACACATTTACAGAATATATTAAACATGCATACTAGTTTAGGCCCAAGACACCGTACTCGTAGAACAAGGGTACGACGAGCCGGTTCACACGCGCTCTATACCAGGTAAACCCGAGCCGAGGTCCGAGCCTTTAGAGGCGCCCTCGGGTTGTTCCGCTCCCCGATCCGATCCGAACCCCTCGGAGAATCTAATAGGGCAAGGGGACACGCGCTAGTGCGTGATGCCGTTTCCTTTAGAAAACCTTTGTCGGTGATTCGTTCCACACGGCTTGATGAACCCTTTAAGTCTCGCCGCCCCCAAAAAAACCCAGTGAAGCTGAAAACGTTCAGCAGCAATCAGCAAACTCTCATAAAAAAAACGGTAGTACAGTCTAGCATGCTTATGCACCGTCAGAAGTTTTCTAGAGGGAATGGCGTCATGCAAGTCAACTCTTTCCCTACTAGGTTTTGCGAGGGATTTAGATCGGGTGTGGAACAATACGAGGGCTCCCTCAAGGCCCACCACGGCTCGGGTTGACCGGGTCATTGGGGAGGGGAGAAGCACTAAGGTACATATCTGTACCTGGCATAGAGCACCTGTGAACTGGGTCTTCGTGCTCTAGTTCAACAAGTACGGTGTCTTGGGGCTAAACACGTGTGCATGCTTAGCAAGTGCGAAACGCAACTGTGACGAAATCAAACGAAGCCGTGTCGTGGCATTTTGAGGATCGGACGGGATAGTGGGTTTATTAACAGTGGGTTTGGGATGCAATAAAAATGGAACCGCTAAGTCGGAAATACATAGTAGAATAGCAATTATAAATAGACAAAAATATGAAATAGCACTAAGTAAGAAATAGATTTAAGAATGTAATAGAAATAAGTAAGAAAAAGAGTAGATAGGGCACCTAGCGTGCAATAAAAATGGAAGATCGCTATAAACAGTGGGTTTCTCCACAAACTGTCCTCGCATCTAGACTCTGCTTCTGTTTAACATCAGGCAGATCAGAGTCATTTACCAACCTTACTATAAAAAAAAGGAAAAAAAGCAGCCAGTAAGTCAGACCTCTTTTTTATATATCAAGATAGATTATTAGCACAGTGTGTAAAGAAATACTTAGAGGTTGGATAGACTGTGTTATTAGTTTATTATACTAATATGATTATAGATAGATGAGTGACACTGTCTGAGTGGTAAAGCCACGCTCAGAATATCGGCGTGAAACAATGGCACTCGTTGCGTTGTGTTTCGTCCGGTGTGTGAAAGTACCGGAGCCCCATCTCTCACCCCTCCCCCATCCCAATCCCTCCTCAAGATCCAACTCCTTCCTCAAGGCCGGCAACGCATCTGCGATTACTTTGGTTTTGCGGGTGTCCATGGGCGGCGGTGATTACATTTGATGGATCAGATGACCCGCTTGCTCGTTCGCCTCCTTTTAACATAAAAAAAGATAGATTATTATACCCATGTAGGTTTCTTAATGGGCATGAACATGGATAATTAACAGACAAATTTATAAGCAATTGTTAGTGACTCCCTCAGAAGCTATAAAATGGTGCATCCCGCTGCGCCTTACTTGTTCCTTTATTCAAAGTTAAAGTGACTTTCACCACAACCATCGTATCATAGGCTTTCGGTTATTCTACTAACTGGTCCCGATACCGTGAAGCCAGTCTCATTGCATATTAATTAAAATAGCGCTTTAATTAAAACACGCCACGATAGAGCCGCCATTAAACTTTATATAGGACAAGGTATTATGGCCGTAACTTGATGTACATTGACACCTCATTGGACTTTTAATTTAGAAGTTTCCGAGATCAAGATTATTATTGTAATTTTGCTGAGACGATATGGTTGAAATGTTTTGAATATATTCATGTCATTAATAGTGCCACTACTTATTATATTTCGTATGAATATGTATTTGACTTTTTTATTCGAAAGAGGTAGTAAATAAATATACGAACTGTTTGTAGGAAAGCTTTGACTGCAACCTGTATAACTTTCTCGAAGTCGATCCTGTGGTCTTTTATAGTATCCTCACGTGGCCTTCTTCTCGCCTGATCTTTATTCTTATCTTTAGGTTTAAAAGCCCGAGGGAATAGGCTGTTTCTAGGCAAGCTCGTTTCATCGTCGGCCTCTTCTTAGCCCTAGGGATTCGAATGAGGGCAAGCAAGAGCAAGCCCATATTTTAGTCATCATTCTATATTTATCTATTTGCCAAAACATAATAATGCTACTCTACCATCTTATTTAAATTTGTCGCCATAACTGTTAGTAGCTCCTCGTACCATCTTGGGGGAGTCTCACATAACACCAAAAGCGGTGGTATGCGGAATGCATGCAAAAGAAACAGTTTCTATAACTATTCCATTTGTTGATTTGGGAATTTATTTATTTATTTATTTACGAAACAATACGAAATCCACGTGGACGAAGTCGCGGGCAAGCTGCTAGTATTTTATAATCTTTGTACAGTGACATTTGGTTTTGCTTTCGTAAACATTGTGTCAATGATTAAGCATAACAAATTACGCACTTTCATGTTCGTAAAGTTAAGATACTTTCCGGATTTAATTTACCATGACACCTGAGTATTTACTCTACTATGCAAGTAAGTATAGTTTTCTAGTGTTTGAGAATATGACAGTGGATTTACGATTCATGGTTTTCTGTAGACAAGTTATTTCAATGATGTAAGCTAATTAGCTTAAAATGATGACGACGATGATGATGCCATTATGTCAGGAAGACGCAGAATTTAAAGGTTTTATTAAAATCTTGTATAACAAATCTTTTTTTATGTTATCCAAGAATATCTAGATTCTAAGTAGAAATTAAGAACTTGAAATTTAAAATGAAAAATAAAAGTGTGTAAATTAATCCAACCTCGCTAGATATTATTATCTATATTTGTTATCAAAAAGATCTGCATTGATTGTATTTACATTTTTCCTTACACAATAAAGGAGTTACTTACTTACTCAGGTTAATTTTAAAGTACAACTTAAAACATACTTTCTTCAGATGTCACATTTCCTGTTGACGTAATAGTTGTGATTTTACATCACATTTTCATAGTCTCACTTATGTTATTATCTCAAATATATTTTGTAACCAATGATGTGTAACATTTGACATCTCACCTTAGTAATAAGCAATTTTAACATTATATTCTGAAAAAAATGGGTCAGGTATTACCTACATCATTTTATAACTATAAAATAAACGCAGTAAATACTCATTAGAAAACATTTAACATATCAAAATGACCTTTGATAGTCAAATGACACAATATGTCAGATATTATAATAATATGTCATGTTCATAATATCGATTTTAAATTTACAAAATGGCGGGCGCTTGCGCGCTTCCCCGACTTCCTGTCACACTGTTACACATACTTCCGTCCCATTTCACGAAATCACTCCCACAAATTACTTATATAGAAAGCGAGCGGAAAGATGTTACACATCAAAAATCTGTTGCTGGTCCCCATTTTTAATTATTAAAGTAAAAAAATGTCCATCACCGGTTCCTGACGAACACAGGTACCACTACCCTACTTTTACACTAATTTATTTATTTACTATAGACACATAACAGGTTACAGTTAAGGTATGTGGACAAGGAGCAAACCATAATCTAAAACATGTATCTCTAGCATGATCAATACTGAACAAATCAAAAACATATGGACATAACACAACAATTTCAAATAATGAGAATGTTCGTAACTAATTAAAAAGAGAGTAAGCTCTTCTTTTAAATAAATTTGAATTGGTCTCAAATATGTGTATACACCGTCACTTTTTGATCGTTTTAATCCCGCAGGTGGGTTGATCAGACCATGAAACTGAACAACTTTTCCCAAGAAACGTCAAAAAACGAGATTTTTAAAACTTTCCCATACAAAGCCTCTATTGCCCTAGCATGGTTTGTATGGGAAAGTTAAAAAAAATCTCGTTTTTTGACTTATGTTTCTTGGGAAAAGTTGTTCAGTTTCATGGTCTGATCAACCCACCTGCGGGATTAAAACGAACAAAAAGTGACGGTGTATATCAGAACTATTTTGACTGATCTCATTGGAAAGGCGACACAATCCGACTGTTGGGTTATAAAAGACTGTGTTATAACGAAAAACTTCTAATGCAATATACACATAAGGTCACTTTTTATCAACTGCAAATATTTTGACAAAACATCTAATTATATCAGAGAAATAAGGCCCTAGCATTAAAAAAAATTCAGGCTAGTTTTTTTTTTACTTTTCCTGACACAAAAATTGTAATATTTTTAAGAGCGGCCTCTATGTCGACTCTTTTGAATGAAACTAGGGGCACGTGTAAGCGGTGAAAGCATTGCAACCTCTCTGTTTCGGCTCCTTTGAATTGAAGCTACCCAAAGTGCTTTATTTTTCTTTTTGATCGAAATGTCTTTTGGCGTTTTTCTTGAAATCTAGCGTATAAAATTTTTATGTTTTTTCATAAAAATTGTTTATATATGTTGTTGAATTTATCCTCAAAATATTTGCAGTTGATAAAATGTGACCCTATATATAAAAATACAAGTTAATTTATTACAACCTTAAAATTTAGTTACTATTGCGACGCCGTATCGGTGATGCTAAATGGCGCTAGAAAACCTTTCGCTTCTACACACCTCGTACATACAAACAACGTTTATTCACACATTTCCAGGAAAACAATTAATATATTCAATATAACGCGTCAAGTGTCGATAGATATTAAAATCATCAACGCAACGCTATCATAAGCAGCGCTTATAAAAACCAACAGTACTGGAGATGGGGGCATTTTTAACGAGACGACGAACGCCTTCATGCAATATGCATGCCGTCACTGGGGGGAGGATGTGTGTAATCACGATTCTGCATAAACTGGTAACATCGGCAGGGCTGTCTGGATACGTCGATAATCACTAATGGGTATGGGTGGCGAACAAATAAGTGGTAAGCGCTGACATGTTGATGCGATTACGAGAGAGAGGTAAAATTATGTGGGACATTGTGACGGTTTTGTTGAAAGGGGTTTTCAACGTAAAAAGAAAGCGATTCACGTCTTCATCTCATCTTAGAGGTTAAAGGTAAAGAACTTTAATTCTCAAGAGAATTTACAAAATTGACTTTCTTAAGAAAAATTACAACTTACATAGAAATATTTAACTAAGACAATGAGCGTTAAGCGCAGACGCTTGCAAAACATAAAAAACAAAAGATCCTAACTATAAAAACATACATATGTTTATACTTTATTATTATATTATACTTTCATATTGCGCATAGAACATACAGTATCAAACTGCCATATATTATAATTATATTTTTTATGAATTATTTGTTTTTAATTATTTAATTTTAATAAAATTTATTGAGAAAGCAAAATTCTTTTTTAATGTTTTTTTTTGTTATTATTTGTTTTAAATTTTTTTTTTTTTTAATTTATTTATTAAACAAAACATATCACAATATTACAAAGTATTAGTATTATTATTATTATATTAATTAGGTTGTTTAATTATAGATTTTGTGCAATTATTAATTAAGTAATACATTATTTAATGTTATATATAAATGATTGCTGAATTTGTCTTAATTGATATTTTTATTGTAGATTTTTTTATGGTTTGAAGTTTGGTTGCTTTGCATGCTTGTAAAGGAGCTAGGTTGTTGCTATTTTTATTTTTTCTGCACCTGTTATTGGCGCAGCTATCAGCTAAGTTTATATTATGTTTTGTTTGCCATTGTATAATGTCTGCTCTGTTGGTGTGTCAAAATAAAATAAATAAATAAATAAAACTGCAACCATGTTATAAATATTGAATTGAACAATATGAACCCGAAAGTAACCGAACTGGCTAACGAGCATACGACTCGCCTGATGGAAAACGGCCATTGCATCCCATGAACGCTTACATCATTCTTTTCAACTCGTGTCTACCCAATGCTGACCATAAACCATTCCCTTTTATTTTGAGCTGATCGCATCCAGGTTTTTCCAGGGACCAGCTCTATATCTCTGGCCCATATATTTTGTTTTCATACATAGATAAAGTAATTCATAGTTATTATATTTATGAATCACTTTATATCGTCGTAAAAGATAAGGTATACTATTGAGTATTAATTTCTTGGATACATAACATTAGCTTTTTATAGGTATTCCTGTCAGCATCAATTGTAATTTATATACGCCTTAATAATATTGAACGTTCAATGGTCTCGCTAAACAGCTCTAAATTAGCTACCAAAATCGATTTGCATTGATATTCAAATCCGTGATTTACCGTATTCGCTGCGACTACAAATTTATCGTCGCCTTCCTATTTTCGCAACTTAATGGACATTGTTGCCACTTATCCAAGTATGCTGGTACGCCTTTGAAAATCCCTTTCGCAAATCTGACTCCAAAATAAGGCTGCTTTTTTCACCAGAGCTTTGCAAGGTAGGTAAGTGCAGCACGAGGAAATATCCACCAATAGGATTTCGCCATTTTACGCAACACAGAAAAGGGCGTAATTTCATTGGTGGACTTTTTTCTGTTTGGTGTGTTGCGTTCCGAAAGGTTAGTGCTGACTTGATTGTCAACTGTTTTCAGTTACAATAGAAATGACTTACGCATATTTGTCATCAAACGCAAAACGTCTTTTGGCTCAGCAAATTCGTATGCGTGTAACTAAGCTAACAGGAAAATAAACTCTAACGCCAAGGCTTAAAGTTCATCAAATAATTCACGATTAATTTGCCTTACACAATAAACATAAGTGAAACATTGTGTCGTCTGAGCCTCCGAGGGTATGACAGCAATATTTATGAATGTAAATTAGAATAATTGATGGCGAATTAACCAAGAAATATCGCTATGTCGGCGGATAGATAAAACGTTTGCCTCATCTTTACGAGTTCTGGTAATATAATTTATGTTTAGGAGTTTATGAAACGGCTTAATTAAATAGTGAGAATATATTAAGTTCATATTTCTGAGGTCGGAGGTTAAGCTGAGCATCGTTCTATTTAAACACACTTAATTAAATTAAATGTGACAAGCCATCCGGTCAGTGTAAAAAAAGTCACTATTCAGCTAATTTCATGCATGTGCTTTACTTTATTTATAAGAAAAATAAGGTATCTTAGGAATTTATCATCATCAGCCTGTAATCGTCCCACTGCTGGGCTTGAGTAAGTATGTTAGTAAATATTAGAAATTCCTAATCACAAAAAAGTAAAAATTATTGAACAATTAATAAACATTAAGGGCTTTACAAATAAACAAAGAATAAGCTTCGAATAGTTATTTCGTGTTTTGTCTCTTTTACTCTAATTTGAAATGATGTTTACGTGACAGGGGCAAAACCCGGAATAACTATTCCGAGCATAAATTATTTATTTATTTGTAAGACACTAAAGGTAAAGTAAATAGCCTATAACCTCATATGATCTGAGCCTATAACTGTCGAACTGTTGGGCAAAGGTCTTCATCATTGAAATCAAGTCGCTACAATTGATAGGTAATGGCTTAATCAATTAATTAATTTAGTATGATTAAGATTGTGTAACTTTTAGTTTCCTTCTAATAAATAAACGAAATTAAATTTATCCGTGTGACAACCCTAACTGCGAATCGCGTCTCCAGACATCAGTGGCGGTATAATTACGGTTCGTAGCGCCGAATCGCCCCACCAGTTTGTTTTACCTGTTATTGACGTGGTAGACGCCTTTTTAGCCTTTTTATACTAATATTCTACTATAAAACATAAGCCTAACCTAAGCTTAAGCCTAAGCTTATAAATTTACACAGCTATCATTTATGTGTAAGGGTTGCCATCTGTGACAAAATAAGAGGTTTTTAGACTCCATTCCTCCTGATATTAAGTGGAAACGGAGTCTAATAGGAGAATAAGTGGAAGACAACGGGTGCAAGCATCAGTCACCCTCACCCTGCCGGCCCACAAGGTGCCTCTTCACGCCTCGTTTGAAGGACCTCATGTCATAGGAAGAAGGAAAAACTTTTAGAGTTGAAACCCGGTTTTTTCTACTAATTTCAATAGAACTTACCAACTATTTTATATTTAGAAATTAAGTTACTTAAGTTAAGCTGGAGGAAAGATACCGCAGTAGTTTGCGTATTCGGTTCGCCGCCGTGTCGTAGCCTTTGCGGAATTCCCAAGTTCGACTGGGCGAGGGAGAGAACTACCATTAACTATTTATAGGTATTGTCTAAATCTCTAGACATAACAACATTAAAATTGAGCATTGGTTTTGTTCTGACAGTAATCGATAAGATAATCAGTTCTTTTAAAGTTCTAAACTTTACTTGATTGCAGATAAAGTTTGACGTCTATTTTTATAAGGCCGTTCATACGGTGGTACGAACAGCTCGTAGTAGGAACGGCCTGACGACCCCCACCATCATTCAGCGTTATCGCACATACCAACACTTAATAAGTATAAAGACCAAGCACACATTGTAAAATTATGTAGAACAACATTATATTATAAAAAATGTAATAGCTGTGCCATTACAGCTTTGCACAGATTGTCTGCGCGCCATTTAATCAGCAATTCTCCAATCCTAATCGTTGCAATTGAAAAGAATTATTAATTTTACCTCTATTACACACGACGTCGTCCACTGTCAACTGAGATCCGAAATCAAAGAATCTTATAACCAATGCGTATTCGACAAAGATCTGCAGACACTGGATGTGTGCCGTCTAGCAAATTGACTGGCATGCGTCCAATGTTTGCAACCGCAAAGTAGAAAAAATATATATTAAACGTTTTAATCTCCAAATAAACTCAATCATGTCATCAGTGTGTAAGATATCTAGGAAATACCTACTATCTTTACAGTTACAGAAATAACCGCAATAATAGGATTGCGCTATTTTGTAATGTTACAGAAATAAAGTTGTCAATTTATTACGTCGCGGCGAGACGCGTATGGAATCTTTGCTTGTTTATGGATCTGCCGGCAACTTTGACACAAGTTTTTGCACAAAGCTGTTGTGCAGTGTTTTTTTACTTGCTCCGTGTTTTATGGTGGCGACTGACCGAAGCGTATCATCATCGTAACATGACTGTCTACCTACGCCAACACTGGCCACTAAGCGAGAAATGCCGATTGAAAAGAAAATGCCACTTCTGTCAGAGAAAAGACAGACGTCAGAGATTGCAGAAGAAAAAAAAACAGAAGAAGGCAATATTAAATTCTTCTAGTTTTAATAAATTATATCAATTACTTGTTTTATCATAAGCAGTTCGCAGCGAGTTTGATACGTCGTTGATGATTGACCGATACCTTACCCCCGA
The DNA here is from genome assembly GCA_963082485.1 of Eudonia mercurella. Classification (NCBI taxonomy): domain Eukaryota; kingdom Metazoa; phylum Arthropoda; class Insecta; order Lepidoptera; family Crambidae; genus Eudonia; species Eudonia mercurella. Next base: position 17,422,614 of record OY720039.1, on the reverse strand, counting down.
TTCCCCCGGTACGAACAAAGTTCCAACTAACCGTATACGGTAGAGTCGGTAGATATGGTTGGTCGGAACTTCGTTCGAACGAGTTTTGAATCGGCACGATTGACAGATGTGAATATGAAAATGGTTTCAACGACTAAGTTGCTACGATATGGTTGCGGTTTCATAACGGTTACCTGCTAACACACAGCACAGGGCGGAGCTCGCGACGAGCAGCTCGGCTGCACTGTCCAAGCGAATAAGTATTTAAATTGAATTGTCGTTTTTAGTTACCTACTTATTATTTATGTTTCTCACCGTTTAAACTTTCCCTGCACTTCCACAAATATTTCAAAATGAAAATTAGCCAAATCGGTCCAGCCATTCTCGAGTTTTAGCGAGACAAATGAACAGCAATTGATATATCATCATCATCATCATCATCATCTCAATTTTGTCCCCACTGCTGGGGCACGAGCCTTTCCTATGGATGGATAGGGAAAATTAATTTAATTAATTTAGATAATTACATATAATTAAAAATATTACTAATTGGAGTATGTGCCTCATTATCACCAAATTACTTAGAATCAGTATAGTGTATGCAGCTGAGACAGTTTGGCCAATAAAATGGAATTCAACTCTACCAAGTGTTTTGTAATGAGTTTTGGTCGAATGAGGCGACCCATCACCTTTGAGTATAAAATTAATGGCAACACCGTAACAAGACCCACAACTATCAAAGACCTGGGAGTCACATTTGACAAGAACCTTACATTTCATAGTCATATTAACACGGTCGCCAAGGAGTCATTTCAGCGTCTGGGCTTCGTTCTCAGAAATGCGCGGGATTTCAAAAATGAACACGTGATCCGCCTTTTGTTTAGTGCGTTGGTGCGGAGCAAGCTTGAAGCGAGTTCATGCGTGTGGAATCCTCATGAGAAGACTTACGCTCTGCTTTTGGAAAAGGTGCAGAAGGCTTTTCTGCGTTTCCTGTACAAACATAATAAAGGTTTTTATCCATATATGTATCCCACAAATTTTCTACTAGGGTGTCTCGGCTTTAATTCACTGGAAACTAGGCGAGCTTATGATCAGGTCATAAGCATGTTCAAAATATGTCGTGGCATTGTGGATGCACCAGATCTCCATAATGAGTTGATTCGGCTTTACGTCCCGAATAATTACCGTCGCAATAGGAGACACAAACTGTTAGCTGTACCCGCTTGTCGGACGGTGTCCCGCGCTACGTCTCCCGTGCCGCGCGCGCTCTCCGCAATCAACGCACTTGTGCAGGCCAACCCGGACCTTGATATTTTCGCAGATGAATGGAAGGTGGTCACATCTGTGTCTCTTGCTTTTTGTGAACGTACCTAGTTGCATACTTTACCATGTTATTATTTTTATTAACACTTTTTTAATAATTATTTTATTGTTATTATTGTTATTTTTTAATTGCTTTTTCATATTTTTTTAATTTTTAATTTTATTCTTATGTTTGTGATTATTTTCTTTTAATTAATTAATTGTATTAATATGTATCTTGATTAGTGTAATTGGTGTTTGTAACCGTGCTAGTCAAGTAAATAAATAAATAAATAAATAAATAAATAGGAAAATTCACACGCCAATAAAATCTACATAAATAAATATAACACGGAGATTGTTATCTACATTCTCATGTCGTGTTATTCTGATTGGGAATGTTGATTGTCTGACATCTGCCTTAGATTTAAATATATATTTATATATATATATAAATATTTAAACATAGTGATAGCTGAAGAATGCGCGTCGTTACTGTTAACATATTATCGGCGGGTTGCGTTCAAGGAATTTGGATGTTTTAAATGACTGTGACGTCATTTATTAGATTCTTGGTAACATCACATTAAATATTAGAGGTACTAGGTAGGAAAAATTAGGCTAGCTTATACCTAAAAGAAATATAAAAAAACGTAAAGGTGCGCGTTAGGACTCGTGTCATGAGGGTTCAGTACAAGCATGTATGTGGATAGTTTATCCATTCTGGAAACTATATTACTTTAAAGAAAAGTTAAGTCTGATTGAAAAACTCCCAAACAATCTCGGTCTTCACTTAACCACTCCAATAGGTAAGTATGTATTAAAAAAAAAGATTCTTGATCTACGGTATTAGGTATGCTTTGAATTGAAGTGAATTCGCGAATATCAAAATATGCTAGGTACTTAAAAGGCCTTTTACTTATAAACTTTAATTTTACACCTGTAAAGGAACATAGATTAATATCAACACCATACCTTTGCCTGTTTATAAGAAATGGTAGACGAACAGATACATGGACAGACGGACGGACAGACAGACAGACGCACAGACAGACGGACAGACGGACAGACGGACGGACAACAAATTGACGGATCGACGAATCTTTTTTTTAATTTTATTTATTTAACAAAAACCACAGCTCTTTTATAACATAAATAGACTTAATGCTAAATAATACAGCCAATTACAGTTTTACTTTGTTTAAATTAATTGAGAGCAGTTTATATCCGTCGATCGACTATTAAGTGATCCTATAATAAAGCTTCCGTGATTTTACCCTTTTGAGGAAATGTAAATGTAACCCTAAAAATAAGACAGTATAAAGCTAGTAAAGATTTTGCTAATAATATTTATGTATGCGTTTAACTAATTAGTGTCAACTCTATACCTATCAGACCACTACTGTCACGTTAATCAAGATTTTCGTAACTTAGCTTAACTTGTTTGCCAATGTAGTCTAATCTTTCAATATATGGGTTCTGTCATTAGATTTTTTATAAATTAGATATAACATTTCATTTTATTATCGCCTTAAAATTTGTGTTTGCTAAATATATGCTATAAAAAGATTTTTATTATGCACTATTAACACAATAATAACATTAATAATAATATGTTCTGTTAACCCACCTAGAAAGCTAATATAGGTAGGTACCTACTTAATTATTAAGAATAATGCCTGTTGCTTGTTTAAGGTATGGGTTCACGTCAGTAGTCTAACTAAAGGAGCTATGGAGATTGAATCACGATCTATCCACCACCACGTATTCAAACCACCTAAGTCTATCTGTCGTTAAAAATATGGAGCTATGAGATAATGTACAGATTTTCACCTTGTTGAAGCAGAGTCCAGACGCGAGAACAGCTAAGTAGTGGTTACCTCGCTAGCCATCCTTACTTTGCCTAGCCGCAACTTGCACTGAGGCACTGGCTATCTTATCTCTAGCTGCCGGAAAACAACAATGGTACAAACATTGTTAACCTAACTGAAACGCAACCCCCCTGACGTCTCCTACTTGCGCTACCCGGGATACAATTAGGAGCATTTGTTTGTGCCACGCGCCGTTGTTTGTGCTTACGTCATATGGCAACATATTTAGATAAGAAGGTGGTACCTAGCCAGGCGGACATACAAACCCTACCACCAACCAAACGTACACAAACATGCACGTGCACGTGTACGGGCTACTCCACACTTCCCTGCGGGGGTAGGGAACACCATCTTCCACATACTCTCCGCGTAAACTCCTGAAGATGTTCAGGCGTCCCCCCCGCACCCGGGTGGTGGCGCCTTAGTAAGACACGTGTCCAAAGGGACCACCGCGCCGTCAAAGTCAAAATATTTACCTATTCAACATATTAAGCCTTTGCAGGCACTTATAAAACAAATAATTCCTTTTTGTTTTAAGTGCTAATTGCTGCACTGAAGCTGAATTAAATATTTATAAAATACAGTGAAAAAATTAAATGCCTATCCGACCCAGCCAGGAATCGAAGCCGGGTCTTCTGCAATCCGAGCGGCTACACTGATTATTATGCTACCGGGAAGGCTGACTTATGCACTGAATTCTTACACTGCTTTTTAATTTTTAAGTGCTTTTTAGCGGCACAGTGCCATCTATCCAACGGTTATGCAACCGATGGCTATACGGATTCATCTTTACAGATGAAATAAGTACCACAAATTTGATAACACAACGCTATAATAAATCATCTGATAAGTAAATTATACTTTTTATTTTTAAGTGCTAATTGCTGCACTGAATCTGAATTTAAAATTTATAAAATACAGTAAATAAATTAATGGTCAGTGCAGCCGCCCGGATTGCGGAAGACCCAGATTCGACTCCTGGCTGGCTGGGTCGGGTAGGCATTTAATTTTTTCACTGTATTTTATAAATACAAAAAAATATAGTTAAAAATAAACTACTGAATCTACCACCAGTTTTGGATTTTGGACGTGGGGGGTTGTGAAAGACTTATTCGAATTATTGGAATCTCAAACGATAGACGAGTGCCTGGGTGAAGGTTATAGTGGGTCGGTCATAACATCAAGCTAACCCCACATACCCCACAGAGTTTAAGCCTCGCGGGATGATTGAGATGTGAACTTTACTGGGCTTTAAAAAGCTTTTAGATCCTGTGAAACTACAAGGCATAGAGGGCCTTTGTTTTTGAAGCTTCATCTTGAAGTTTCAGTTCTTATCATCCATCATCATCATCAGCTCATTTATGTCCCCACTGCTGGGGCACAAGCCTTTCCTATGGATAGATAGGGAGAACGGGCCATAAACCACCACGCGGGCCCAGTGCGGATTGGTGGTTGTTAACGACTGCTAATGTAGCCGGGACCAACAGCTTAACCTGCCTTCCGAAGCACGGAGGAGCTCGAGATGATACATTTTTGGTCACCCATCCGATGACTGGCCTTTGCGAAAGTTGCTTAACCTCAGCACTCGCAGAAAGGGTGCGTTAACCACTGCGCCATCGAGCTCCTTCGAGTTCTTATGCCTGGCATAAACGTCTTCGCGCGCTGTCTTATACGTATAAAGCTTGTATGGTCAATATGATCTTTTGCTACCTTAGAAGGTACCTAACATATAAAATGTAAAAAAAAATATGTAATTCCATTTTATGTTTTCAAATAGTGAACTTATTATTCATATTATCGACAAACACCATGACAATGAGCATAATATTGTTTAGATACACGTTTGAAAAATACATAGATAATGCATTTTGTCGGTGCTCATCTCTTTGTTGTGCGCAATAAAGACTATTTTGCTTCGAACAGAACTTATGCTTTTAATACAGGCGTATTACGTATTGCGTATTACCAGAGTATTGTAGCGGAGTCGTTTATAATAACATTTAAAGTAATGCCTTACAATAATACTTTAAAGTGATGTAAAGTGGACTTAAACAGTCCAAGTGAAGTCATCGACGCCTACAGTAGTGACATTTGTTGGAATATAATACGAATACAATATATTTATTGCATTTATTCAACAGTTACAATAAAGCCTCGAACCCACTGCGACGCATGATGCGCATGGCTACGTTTCCACGTGCTGTGAGCACGGCTACGCTAGAAGTGGTTCCATGGTATTACCACTTTTTTTAAGGGTTCCGTACCCAAAAGGTAAAACCGGACCTTATTGCTAAGACTCCGCCGTCCGACCGTCTGTCTGTCTGTCTGTTTGTTCGTTTTTCACCAGGCTGTATCTCATGAACCGTGATAGTTATAAAGTTGAAATTTTTACAGATGACGTATTTCTGTTGCCGCTATAACAGCAAATACTAAAAAACAGAATAAAATAAATATTTAAGGGGGCTCCCATACAACAAACGTGAGTTTTTTTACTCGTTTTTGCTCGATATTGATAGCGGCAACAGGTAGAAGCTTGAAATATTCACAGAATATTTAGTTATATATTCACTTTTAAAATAAATAATTAAATTAAAATAAAATAAATATTTAAGGGGGGCTCCCATACAACAAACGTGATTTTTTTCCAACTTTTTTCTCGATCATAATAACGATAACAGATAGACAGAATAGAAACTTGAAATATTTTTATTGATTACGGGTACGGAAACCTTCGTGCACGAGTCCGACTCGCACTTGGACGGTTTTATTAATTTTATGTATCTGAGCCGGCAAACGAGCATGCTGCCTTGCCCACGAGGTAAGCCCACGAAGTCAATGGATGTTAGTACCGTTGGCGCGTGTTACCGATCCTGAAACTTCAGTTCAAATGCCTCTGTGCCCTATAGTTTTACTCATCAATCAACTAATCGAACCACAAAAACGCAGTGTAAAAAATACTGCTCACTTAATCGAATTCTATATAGACAGGACCCTCCTCGTTTGCTGTTGCTATTATAAATTTATAAAGTTAATTATTCTACACCCCGAAAGTTGATCTAAAACAGATTTGATTAAAGGGATTTGGGGTTCAATATCACGGATCATCATCATCATCAGCTCATTTTATGTCCCCACTGCAGGGGCACGAGCCTTCCCTATGGATGGATAGAGAGAACGGGCCATAAACCACCACGCGGGCTCAGTGCGGATTGGTGGTTGTTAACGACTGTGTGACCAAAAAATTCACGGATGTGTGACCAAATATACTGAGTTATCGGCTGCAGCACAGAAGTGACAACGGTCCTGCAGACCAGCCACAAAAAGTTTCCTAAAAAAGAAAACTAGTCACTTATGGCGCTCTGACATGCCTCTAGCCCTACTTGTTGAAGTGTTGATAACAAGATTTAGGCGGCCAAAGTCGCAGGCGGTTAATGAATTGTTAAAATTAGTACACTACTAATTGCTTAGGTAACATTCAATCTCTGGTACATGGCAATAAAGCCCTTTATCGGTATTAGGTCTTATTACGATACCCGCCTAATGATTATCCGTCAAATTTGCATGGGTTTCCTATAAAGTTGTTATCTTTATAGCACCGGACCATACGCAGCTCTAGACATTACGTATTTGACCCGAACTGGTGGTGTTAATATTAATTGATTCTATTAACTTTGAAGTTGCGAGAGATGCCAATTACAGATTATTTGGTGACTGTATTTATTTGTGCGTCGAGTAACGTATAGTAGGTTGCATCACTACACGATACGGTAGGCCCCTAGACTATTTTAGGTGACGGTTGCCGAAGTAAAACCTTCATTTCACATGTCAATGAGTCATGGCTCAGGAGTTCCCTAAAACTAACGGGCATAAGACGCAAAAGGTATAAGCGCACTCTTCCTGTCCTAACTCCTCAACCACTGCCGAGTTCCTCAATAGCTAGTTGTGGTAAAGCATGTTGGCTATATTATCTTTAAAGGTTGAAACAGAACAGCACTTCTACATTGATGTTTAGACGTGGGTAGGGTTCCCAGCCCGGTCAGAATGAATTGATTGGCTACCTACACCTTTATTCATATTCCTACCGCACAGCAGCAGACTAGATTGCTACGTTCAACTTAAGAATAAGATTAAGTAAAATTATTGTTACATAATAACTCCCCGCTGCATATTTTTTATAAATATTAAAAGGAGGCTAACGAGGAGGCGAGTCACCTGATGGAAAGTAATCGCCGCCGCCCATGGACACCAGACTTGCGGAAGGAGTTGGATCTTGAGGAGGAAGTAGGAATTGAGAAGGGGAGGGGTGAGAGATGGGCCTCCGGTACTTTCACTTACCAGACGAAACACAACAGCAACGAGTGCCATTGTTTCACGCCGATATTCTGTGAGAAGGTGGGATTACGACGGGCGAGCCGGCCCATTTCGTGCTGCAACGCAGCGTGGCTCTACCACTCAGACAGAGTCACTCAGTTAGCACCACCCAGGGGTCACGTGTAGGGTCTCAAAGGTAAACCTACTGCATTAGCAGTCATTAACAACCACCGCGCCGTACTGGGCCCGCGTGGTGATTTATAGCCCGTTCTCCCTATGCATCCATAGGGAAGGCTCGTGCCCCAGCAGTGGGGACATGAAATAAGCTGGTGATGAATAACTTAGACCTTAGGGTCAGTACTGTGCAAGTTGCAAGCGTCAATGAAATACGGTAGCGGTATCGGGCAGGCTTCGTTGAAAAAATTTTTTTTTTTCGATTATAGAAATGCTGATCGTATTATATGTGTTAAACCTGGAACCTGGGTAAACCGGGTCTGGTCTTATCACTAGACTACAGAAGCAGTAAGGTAGTATTGAAAAACTTGAAAATGTTATTTACCAATAACTGATAAAATATGAACTGTTTATTTAAATCAAATAATTATCATATTACATTAAAAGGCTATTTCCATAATTATCTTGATTAGATAACAAATGTATTTTAATTAAGCTTTGCTATTTACACCTTCATAACTTTAATAGCTAATTTAATAAATAAAATTTTGTATGTTAGATATAACATTTACTAGTAATGATTACTAGTTCTAATTTATATGTGTTGACACTTAGACAATTAAAAGGTGTGTTTATTCAACTTTGAACTTTATAAAGCGTAACAAGAGAATTTAGTTTTGCCATTTAGTCAATTATAACTTTTCGCCACTTAATAGCAACGATCGTTTTGATTTATGCTTATTTTCGTATAGAGGTCGCCACTTCCTACAAAAGGGCATAGTTGATATCAAATACACAGCCTTTATTTATTAGCTAGCGCACTACTTGATGAACTTCAGCTCAGTATAACTATACTGGCGTACATCAATACACCATAAGCAGGTAAGAAGCGCAGGTTACACGATTTTTGACGATTCTCTAAAGTTTACAGAACTATTCTGAACTTATAAATAAGTAAAATTAATTTGTTATGTATAAAACTATTAATATATTTATTTAATGCATGCGGAGGTTACCTGTAAGTAATATTTACATTTAGCTTGTAAGTTTCATGTTATTATACATAGCTGCCTGTATTATTGTAAATATTGTTGCTGATCCAAATAAACAATATAAAATAAATACTAGGAACTATATAAATCACAAAACATCAAAAATAGTGCTTTTTTAGAGAAAGTTTGTTATTGGCCTCAAACAGCCTTTACAGCGTCACCGGACTTAACTGTCATTAAGTTTCCAGAGCAAACGGTATTTTATTTTATTTTATTTTTTTATTTTATTTTATTTTACGTAAACATGTCCCCGTTTCCTATTAGATTCTCCGAGGGGTTCTGATCGGAGCGTAAGTGCGCAGGTCCGTGGAGCAATTGATCTTCTGACCGCATCAGGCAGCGTGGTGCAGGGCAGAAGCAGGCACTATGGTCGCCAAATACTACGCTACTGCCACACGCTTCTACCCTCGGCCTTATTATCACTTTCAATCAGATGGGTGAAGACCAAGCTTTTTCCTGTTTTGGAATAAAACTTTTAAAATAGACCCATACTGACTCTTCATATCGGATGCTTTCGTAACTCGGGCCCGCTTGCAAACTGCCGCCTGACTGGTGTGTAGCTGATACGGCGATACCCCATATTGCTTCAGCCCCGCGCTGCTTCTGACCATGATCTCAAAGCAGCATTATTGCAGTTGTGAAAGTGATACGCTGTTATATACTCGTAGGCCCCTACACATGCCTCGTTCTCTTAACCTATGAGCGAGTTATGACCTTATGGTAAGGCTTCTAGTTTGTTTTGGAGTCTAGAACGACATCGTTACTATAGTTGACTTTTTATTACCCTCCAAACCTTCTGAGACTCCTCTGATACAAACGAACAACTCTTACTGTTGGACTAACTCCCTAAATCGAAAATAAAATTCAGCTGTTCCATACAAAACATCAATATTCATTCGACCAAAATGTATGGAACAGCTGAATTTTATTTTCGAGTTAGGGAGTTGGTCCAATAGTAAGAGTTCTTCGTTTGTATCACGGGAGTCATCTCAGAAGATTCGGACGGTGATAAAAAAAGTCAATCAGTATTTCGTATAGTAGACTTTGTACAAACTTTGTTTCTTCAATAAACAATCAATCATATTCCATTCAAATAAAGTTCAAAGTCTGTTGGTGATATTTGACAGTTTGTGGTAGATGCTCTGCAGGCGTGTGTACTACCGTCGAAACATAAACACGTCGAACTTACTCCAAAGTAGGGTTTGTGAAACGAAGTTTTGGTGCGGCAGACATGATAAAACGGATACAGAAGCTAAAACGTTGCAGGAATTTGGAGATAAAATCAAATACCACGAAATTTTTAGGTGGCGTAGAACTATTAAAGTTGAACATTATTTGCGTGCGACACGCTATTTCGTAGAATAAATTCCTAAGCATCTTTTACATAGATAACTTACAACATTTAATAACCGTTTGTATTTATAACTACTGTGTGTTAAACACAACTTTTGAAATAAAAGTTTGTGTACACACGGCGGCAACCTACCCAAATCTGTCAAATTTCTCCAATGAATATTGATCTTTATAACCAAACATTAAAGTTCAAAATTGATTGTAGAAATATGACAGTTTTGGGTAAATTGATCTGCCGCCGACTGTACATTACGTTACGTTACGTTATACGAAACGTAAGTTGTGTTCCCTAGACAAATGACAAAACGCTAATAAAATAGAAATCAAATAGAATGATTATTATACGAGATTGACATAAGTGAACGTATAAATGACGTTTTACTACTTGTCTATGAGTCTGTTTAGATTAAAAAGACGTGAGTTGGTACCGATTACGAATTGTTAGCAAATTAAGAATATTTAAAAGTCCATTTCACACTAACCTTGAAATTTTTTTGGTATCTTGAGGAATCCCAATAATCTGGGCGGTGGATAGCTAGCTTCAGTCATGTTGTGTTAGGAGCTCGCGCGCGAATACCAGACACAATAGAGTTTTAATTGTTATCGGCCACCTGGTAGTCGATCGACGCTCAAGGGTTATTCGACTATAAATTAGATTAAACGTTATCCTTACTTGTAAATGTTTTGTAAATGTAACTATATTCATAACAGATTATCGATGTCGAGAAAAAAGCTTTATTAAAAATGATACAATAAAAATAACGTTAATTAATTACCTTCACCTTTAGTTATACATAAAACCTGCACATAAAACCCGGCCATTTTGTTTCCGAGCGCTCGCAAGCGTTTTTCTGATGGACATAACTATAATGTAACCGACCAATCAGAGCATCCGATCGGTTGACAAGTTCACACCTTGGTCAGCCATGTTTTATTACGAATTACTGTCATCGGTTGGGCGAATTTATTGTTTCCTTTATTTATAAAAATAAGCTCTTTAACGCACAATTAACATAAGATTGACATTAATGTAGTGGTTTAGTGAAAGTCCGAATGCGACTTGCTAGGGTTGTCACTTTGAGCCGTTCCGGGTCGTGAATTAATTTGAAATATTTAAATGATATAATTTACATAGAAATGATATTGGAAGGTGCAAACAGAACTAGTATAATGAATACCATGTAAATGTTCACTCTGTAAATGTTTGAGGACTAATGATTATTCTGTACTATAATTTGTCATTTATAAACAGAGATGTGAGATTTGTTAAATCATTAGTGTCAAATATCATTCAAATAGGTAGCTCTGTTTTAATAAATATTAATTTCGTTATTGAGATAATAATGTTTAGATTTAAAAGTTAATGAATTACTGGTTGGTTTTAGCATTTATCAAATATTGAATTTAAATTATTGTGTCTAGTGCAAAGCCCAGTACATTGTAGTACGCAATGTTGTATGCAGTTGTATCAGAAATACATATTTTGTTGTTTTATCTAATAAATAGGTACATAATTGAGTACACTTTGTAACATTGTATCTATTGAAAGTAAAATCATCGTCAATCTAAAAACGTCCCAATGATGGGCTAAATCATCAAATTCTAGAGTATAAGTTTATTTTGATTTATCTTATACCTTTTGTGGGAATACCACTAAAAAAATGAACGAGCCTTACAGTAATGTTACACATATCATGTGTAACATTTGACATCTTACCTTTTGAAATCAATATTACAATAGAATATAGAAATAACAATGACGTATATTTTTTCTCTTTTTTATTTATTTTTCTTCTTTTTTTTTCTCTTCTTTTTTCCTATTTTTCCTTTTTTTTATTTTTTTTATTTTTTTTTATTTTGCTAGCAAACTCGCAAACGAACTACTGACTGAGATGTATATATATTTGCAACAGTAAGCGAATCACACTTCACATCTTCTGTCCCTTTTCTACGAAATCACTCCCACAAATTGTAATATAGAGGGCGAGTGGAAAGATGTTACACATCAAAAAGAATCTGTCAACTACAAGATTTTATTTTATCGCCCCACTGTAGGGCAAAGGCCTTCCTTCCCTTTTTCCAATATTCACGGTGTGTAGCTTTTTGGGACCAATTCTTTAAAAATTAGTTCAACTTGTCCCGCCAACGCCGTCTAGGTCGGCCGCGATGTCGTTTTCGGCCTTGTGGGACCCAATTTGTGGTAGATTTCGCCTACAACTCGTTCGACATGTGGCTTACGTGGCCGGCCCAGTCCCACTTAAGAGCAGCAGCTTTCAGAGCTACGTCTACGTTTCAGAGTTTCTCACGCGATCCGTAAGTTTTATTCCTAAGATACTACGCTCCATGGCTTGGTGGCATACCCCGAGTGCGGACTACTGACGTTTTGTCAGTGACCAAGTTTGCGCGCCGTATGTGAGTGTGGGGAGGATACACATATCCATGAGTTTACGCTTTAAGTAAAGTGGTAAAGTTCCTTTCATTAGATCTTTCACGGACCAAAAGCTCCCCTAGGCATTTTCTGTGCGTCGAGCATCTTCCCTGTCTTGTCTCGCCTGGAAAGAGACATTTTGGCCCAAATAAACGTACTCATAGACATATTCCACCTCCACACCCCCGACATATAATCTGCGCTCGTTGCTGTTGGTGGTTTCGTTTTCGTCATATTCATCATTATTCATTCATCAATTTATCATTATAAAACTTTTATAGTCCCACACTGTTGAACTTAAACCTTCAAACATGGACGTAGAAGTACATTTTTTAAACCTATAGATCCTAATGTATAATCTGTTAAAAATTTGGGAGCTACTTTCTGTTGTTAGCTACAAACAATCCTATAAGTAATTAACTGAAAAAAACAAACAAAAATATTTGAACAATAGTTGACAGCCCTATAAGCAGCAGACGATGTGAATCTTGTCAGGGCAGCTATTTACGTACGGGACGGGACAGCGTTGACATTCAATGTGTTTTGTGAGATACATTGGAAGTATTTAACAGTACGACTTGTTAGTAAAGACCACATCATCGTTGTCTAAATGAAACGGAAGAGGGACCTCCTAGTATACCATATTAGAACCTACTTATTAGTGTATAACATAGTATATATATATTAGTATATAACATATAGAACATAAATTAGTTATTAAGTTAATTATGAATTATTGTATATTAGCTAATTTATTTATAATAATTTGTCAATGTAATTAATTTTCTTATTGTAATCTGTATCATTTTATTTTTGTGTTATTTCCAATACAATGTAAATTGTTTTATGGATTAAATAACTATGAACTGTGAACTAGCATGAACATCGTACAAATGACGTAACTTTTTCTCAAAATTTCAAAGTTCACACTATAAGTGCGAGGATGACACTGTAAAGGGTATCTTCTGCAGCCTGTAAGGTTAAGTGTTGGTAGCCCAACAGTTCAGGTCAAATGTGAGAAATTGTGGTTCAATCCCTATTATAGCGATTTATAACTACATGTGACGTACATCGTATAATTACATATTAGCTTTCTGTATGGGCTAATAAGACTATCATTAATGTGTTAATAGATCATTACAAATAGAGAAATAGAGAGTATGACTATACCTACATACATTTTAGACAAATTTTATTTCGAGCCAATAATAATTTCTCACTTTATACATGTTCAGTCTCACTTTAGTTACAGATTTCCATTGTTTAGCCAAAATAGAACCTTTTCACCTCTTATATCAGGTTATGCTGTCGTCTTGTAGTTATACCAGCTGTCTCAGACTCTCGGAGACCCCGGGTTTAAATCCCAGCAGGAGCAAATATTATTGTAACTACCCGGTTTGTTTGGTGGTAGGTTATAATAATTCCAGTCAAGTTGTCGTTGTGGACTAAAAATTAAAAGTTATATTATGGCATATAAATTGCTAAAAAGGAACACACTACCAGGCGGCCGTTTGGTAAGCCAATTCATTAGTAACTATAATTAATATACATTTCAAACTTGAAACATGATCTGAACATTCACACCCAACATTAGCCACTGTTTAAAAATTAACAATTCCAAGAGTCTCACAAATCTGGCTAGTGATCGGATAATCGATGCAGAAAAATCGATATACCACACCGTCTCGATTGAGCCGTAAGGAATGCGGTGTCCGTTTACAATGGCGTGTTTACAAGTTACAAAGAAATTCTGTACATAAATTTTGTAAATAGCGACCTAATGTAGCCGCTACAAGCATTTTGCTGTTTTAAGTAGCTGGATGTTGTAAATATTCTAATTTTATGTGTCTCTTATCTTGTACGAATATGCCTATAACTGTTTGAATTTTATTATGTCTTACTAACAATATGTTATGTCTGAGAGTTGTGCCAGTACTCATTATAGCTTTAGTAGATGTGCTCAACTTATCTTCATTATCTTATTTATCTGAAATTCAAGTTGTTTTTGCCTTAAATTGATTTTTTTCACAATGCTTGTTATATTGGAAAATATATGTTATAGCGTGAACAATATGGCAGATGTAATAATATAAAATATAAGAGTTACATAAATATTACTTGAACTAATTTGATAGGTACACAAAGCAAACAAAGCTGTGTATGAGTACATATGCATTGTAGGTACATAATTCATAGCAGGGAGAGTAACTATCACTGTGAGTAGTCTGTAGGTAGGCAGATCGTCAAAACTATTCTTTAAAAATATCATCATTAGCCTACTGCAGGGCTTAGGCCATCATGTTAAATGTCCACGGGCAAATAGTATTGACGACAATTTGGTCATCGAAGACCAAGAAATTATTATTGCGGAAGTTGTTTTACTTTAATGTTCGTTGCCTGAATGCGCCTGAAGGGACAGGGAGAGAGAGAGAGAGAGAGAAACATTTATTGACCACAGACAATAATATACATAAAAAATAAAAATAAAAAACAAACAATTGGTCAATCAGAACCTCAGCTTGTGTTGTTGCGAACGAAGCGTGTCGCAACTATGAAATATGAAACGTATGAAAACTTTTGTTCTTCATGTTGTGAATCGTATTAAAAAACCTAAATAATCTTGCTTTGAAGACTTACTTCTCAACTGCTTTGTCGGTGTTTACGGCTATTCTAAAAGATTGAATTGGAATAATAGCTGCTTTGCATAACAGAGCAGCTTCGCCGGACCTACAATAACTTACAATATAAACATTTTCGGCCTCAATTCTTATTAACCGTGAAATGTCACCAGATTAGGAGTATATAAAAACTATGTCTCGGAATGTGATCTTTGCATAATGTAATCCGGCAATTTGTTTCGGCCACATGAAGGGGACGAATGAGGATCTAAAATGTTTATGCATTATTTAAATCCTTTGATAAGTAAATGTGGCTGATACCAGTTTGATGGCAGTGTTAAACAGTTATTGCTGGTATATGTTGCATACTGGTAGGTAACCGAACTTCGAAATGAGAGCACATCGTACAACTGACAAATTGCAATATTAACTCACGTGCAATAAAGCAACCCACGTATTTCATCCTACGACAACCTATAAACGCGGTGGGAAGAAGTAACTTACGGTCGACAAGGTGAGGACGGCTGGTTATCCACAACCTAGCTTCACTAACTGCGTTTACATCTGGTCTTCTCTTCTGCTTATCATCAGGTGGAGGGAAGTCATTTACCTACTTACTACTATGAAAAATAAAATTGCATACATTGAAAGACTAATTCTTTTTCAAATCAAACGAAAGATATAGAAGTCAAGTTTTTAAGAATTTATAGTTATCTAACACGTTAAGAATATATTCTGTCAACTCATTTATGTACTCATATACGAAAACTTTAATAAATTTGATGAGCGCCAGAAAATATTTCTGTGATGAAAATTGTTATTACAAACGTAGCCTGTGACGTATAGGTGAGTGAGGAGACGCGACAGACGACATCCAGACACAATAAACATGTTGTAATGACATCATAAAGTGCCTCGGCTCGCCCGAGGACCACCGACAGACACCCATGCCAGCGCACGTCGGGAGCGTGTGGTAGCCTTAAGGTGCTTCCACATTTAGAAATATAAGTATTCTATAAATTTTACACAAATTTTGTTGCGAACATATAACAACAGATTGACAACCGGGCATGTAAGAGGGTTAAATCTTTTCAACACTTTTCCGAATTGCTTCCACTTTGAAAATTATTGGGACATTTGATCCGAAGCGGAAGCCGGCTCCGGATGTAATGGAAAACTACTGTACGTGCATTTTCACACTAGTGTTAGTAAATGTAGAATAGAGAAGATACGAGGGGTTGGTGGGGATAAATTTACTCGTCCAGGTAGGCACCAGTTAAGCACCTCATTAAGAGTATATATACCAAGTTTGAACCTAATCGGGTCATTAACTTTTGAGTTATCGACCTGCAAACAACTAAATCGGGAAGAAGTCAGCCAGTATGGAGAAAATTGAACACCGTGCCGTTATTAAGTTCCTTACCAAGCAAGGAAAATTCGCTCAGACGATTTTTCAAGAGCTGTTAGCGGTTTACGCCGACTCTGCCCCTGGTAAAACCATGGTTTACAAGTGGCATGGTCTTTTCAAACAAGGAAGGGAGTCCATTGAAGACGACCCCCGCTCCGGACGGCCAATTGAGGCCACCACACCGGAAATCGTCGAAAAAGTAGAAAAACTTGTATTGGAAGATGCCCGACTGAAGAAGAAGCAACTTGCAGCAATGGTTGGAGTATCCGAATCAAGTATTTTAAATATCCTACATCATCATCTTGGGATGACTAAAGTCAGTGCAAGATGGGTTCCGAGAATGCTCATGCCACTTCAAAAACGCGAGCGTGTCGAGTGCTCTCACCAGTTTCTGGAGCTCTGTGGAGAGAGAAAGAAAGAAGTTATGGCCCGGATTGTTACTGGAGATGAAACCTGGGTTCACCACTATGAACCTGAGTCGAAGCAAGAGTCGATGCAGTGGCATAAAAAAGGCACACCTCCTCCAAAGAAGTTCAAAGTGTCACAATCGGCCGGAAAGATCATGGCGACTATCTTTTGGGATACAGAAGGTATTTTACTGATCGATTATAAAGAACGTGGTGCGACTATAACGGGACAGTACTACGCTTCTTTACTGGAAAGATTGAAAGAAGCCATTAAGGAAAAAAGAAGAGGAAAACTGTCAAAAGGTGTGCTCCTTTTGCACGACAATGCACCCGTCCACACGTGCCATGTTGCGACGGCTGCTATTCACCGATGCGGCTTTGAACAATTAAACCACCCACCATACAGTCCAGACTTGGCCCCCAGTGACTATTATTTATTTCCAAAAATGAAGAAAGAGCTGCGTGGAAAGAAATTTGACGACGATGAAGAAGTCAAGTCGGCAATTTCGGCCTATTTTGACACCAAAGACAAATCATTTTTTTTCGATGGTATAAACAAGCTATTTGAGAGATCCGAAAAATGTATTAGGGTTAAAGGAGAATATATTGAAAAGGAAAAATAATTTGGTGTTTAATTTCAACCTCCTTCTCTCTCATTCCGCGAACTTATTGACCTCCCCTCGTACTAGGATCTTTGGGAAGCATTTAATTAAAGTGCAATTATACAATTGGATGTAATACATAAAATAAAAGACAAAAATAATCTACTGAAGATAAAGTAATAAATAAATTTTATTGTTAGTTGGTTAGTCTTGTATTTACGAGGACGAATATCCTATGCAATCTTTACTATGACACCAACATATCAGTGTTAGTTCGTGATTGCATACACCGATGTGCACTTTTCCTTACAAAATAATCACAGCGACATTAAATGCAATGTATCTCACCAGCGTCTTTTACAGCTTTATCTGCTATAGTATTTTCAGTTTTAAATCCATCTAAATAAGAATCAAAAGAAGTATCGTAATAAAATTAAGAGTAACACAATTTAGTGACAATAAATTTGTTAACAAATTATTCTGGTGAAAATTTAGTTTTTCATCAACGCCTCTGCTGTCTGCTGGGTTTTTTGCAATTCGTCTGGAGGACTTCTCAATGATAAATTGTTATTGTTTATAAGCTTTATTGGACCATAAAGAAATACATTTGATATTTCATAATAAAAAAAATCATAACAGTAATATTACGCTAGGAATTTTTGGAGTTCGTATACTATCGTAGTGATTCTATTATATTGGTATTGGTTACATATTTATTTTATCTCATCTCTTATTCTCTCTTTAGTTAAAACAATTCCATAAGTCGCTTTACTATAAAAAGAAAAAATAGTTTTAATTTTCTTGTTCAACGTTATTTAGAACAAAATCATAAGTTTATTTAGTAACGACTTTCCATGTCAGTGTATATCATTTTGTAAAAATGAAATTAGGTAAAATTTGTTGTTGAAAGTGTAAATCTGTCCAAGAAGTCAGTTATAAAAAAGTTATCTGTTTCCTATGTTTACAACCCAAAAAACTAAAGCCAAATTAATCCGTATGTCAAATAACGGATTGCAGTAATCCCGAAATATCCCATCGCTAGCCCGGCCGGCGGCGGCGGCGCCTCGGAATTTTTCCCAAACTTCTTTGGCAGAATTATGTTCGTTGGTCTTATCGTTTACTGACCTCTTGTTAGAATAATGAAACAACAAAAGGAGTAGATTTATTACTTAATACTGCTTTATTACTATTTAAAATTAGTATTTGATCAATCAGATGAAGTGTGTTCAAGTCAATGCGCTTCATAATTCTTGTGCCTCGTATCGTATCGTATTAGTGAAATTGGAAATCTTTCATTTGAAATAACGTTTCTATGACAATGTTTATACTGTTAAAGCTTTCTGTATTTTTTGCACAAAAGCAGTAAGAGTAAATTTGTCATTGCAGCGTTAGATTTAGAAGTTAACAGCAAAGTTTTTTTAATTCATATGTAGTAATGTAGTCGCCACAAAGCTTGCAAATGTTCTGGCTATGAAACCAAGTCTGGCACTTTCTAACAACAAGACACATAAATCGTCTTTCAAAGCGACGAACAAAAAAGCGAGATCGCTGCCTAATTGAAATAAACTGCTCTCAAAAATATCCGTAATGTCTCCGAAAATTGAGGAACAAACAGATTTTGCCGAAATCTACCATGATTTATGTCATTAGCCAGTTTTTATACGACCGTTTTGAGTTATTGGTGTTGCAATCGAAATTATGGGGTTTTAAGAGGACATAAACGTCCAATGAGAAGTTTGTGGCCTTTTTATGGTTATTCTACGTGTTTGATTGCTTCTTATGCCTGCTTGTCGGTTCTGAATTTAAATGCCGTTATTTGATATTGTTGTGGATTTCTAGTGCGTGATGTATATTGTTAATAAAAGATAATGGTTCCTTATCTACGTTTTCTCTTGCTATCACCGCTAAGTCTATTTTTATCTCCACCACAATAGAGTTTGTTGCTGCCTATGTTTCGGTAATTAGTGTAAATTTTAAGATCTTCGGTGGTTGTCTGATATGATGGTTTTGTAAGAGCGTTTTCCAAATCGCAAATTCTCATTATAACAAGCAGAGTTATACTCTTAGTTATAGGAATATATGTAAACCGATTATGCAAGGTCGGTACTTGTTGATCTAGTGTAGTACATCGACAGGTATCAATAAATTCAGTTCCAAGATTCCATTGGAAGTAATTATTATGCAATTATAATACTGTCCGATACGCCTTCCAATGGAATTCCTATTGTAAGTTTTGTTCCCTTTCTATTAGATACTGTTATTTAGCTAACACAATTATTGCTGTCGATTAATTTGCGTATTTGCGTATTAATTCGGTTGTAATCAAAAGGTTAAGGTAAACATAACTATTATTATTGATTGTCAATATTTAGTAATTACAGAACGCTATATATAATGATTGGTTGGCACTGTACGGAATTCACCATTGTTCACTACGTGCATAATAATTATGCCCTTAGCGAGACACAAGAACGCTTATTACCTACGTTAAATCAAGAAATACAGTAAACAATTTTTTTGCACCTTTAATATT
This sequence comes from Eudonia mercurella, assembly GCA_963082485.1. Classification (NCBI taxonomy): domain Eukaryota; kingdom Metazoa; phylum Arthropoda; class Insecta; order Lepidoptera; family Crambidae; genus Eudonia; species Eudonia mercurella. Next base: position 17,402,576 of record OY720039.1, on the reverse strand, counting down.
GTCTTTTATATTCAAACGTTTATTGTGATTCTAATTTGAATTCAACGATGTCAAATAAATAAAAGGGATATAATGGTTTTTATTTCCTGTTAATTATCAGCAATTACTTTCCCACTGCGGGGCAAAGAACTCTCCTCCATTCCTACATGTAATTCTATCCTGAGCTAGTTCGGGAAAATTCTTTAAGTGGGGTTTTTATTTATTTATAACATATATTATTAGGTAATAGTAAGTAAAGTATTACATATATATTATTATTATGTAATCATATAATAATATTGAGCTTATCATTATATCGCGTCGGCTATTGAATATGAGTTTCCCACAAGACCTCACAACACCCAATCATTGTTAATCCACGTCATACGTCTCGTAACCACATTACATTGCTCTGCAATAGGTTCATCTATTATTGAGTTTACAATGATTTGGTTAGTTTTCTACAATTTAAGTTTGATTTTTTTGTTTGAGTTTTTTGTGGATACATATATTAATTAATATTGCACAAATTTTATTGCGAACAAATTAAAACAGACTACTTGCACATCTGCTTGTAGTTTTTGACTATCCAGTTCAGGTCACAAGGAGGGTCAGGTCATGTCATCCAAGTCCTGACCCAGATTGCCAGAAGGTCACTCAAATATCGCACGGGAACATTGTTTTTTTAAAATCGCAATTCGATCGACTACTCTGATGTATGAATATTGTGTTTAAGCAAATAAATAGTTTATCATTTATTATTATTTATTTTACACTTCTGATTGAGGTACTCAGAAAATAGTCTACTTGTCTAAAGTTTCATATGCTCACTAGCTAACATAGCAATGTAAAAGCATAAAAAAACAAAAGTGTTTTTGTTTGTTTGCTGTCGGATAATTTAAATGCATGTATACAATGCACAAGGCCGGCAACGCATCTGCGACTCCTCTGGTCTTGCGGGTATCCATGGGCGGCGGTGATTGCTTCCCATCAGGTGATCAGCCTGCTCGTTTGCCTCCTTCTAATATAAAAAAAAATGTCAATTTGTAACTTTGTCACAGGTACACGTAACCAAATATAAATCTGATTTCCGCGTGCGCCCGCGCCACTTCCCGGTTAGTACAGACGCCTGCACATCAATCTATTCAAAACTATGAAATCTTTTCAATAAATATTCAACCATATGCCATATACCTCGGAGGAGCTCGACGGCGCAGTGGCAACAGCGCCCGGTCTGCGATTGCTTATGTTAAGCAAATGTTCAAATAATTTTTAACGCAAATTTTGTTGCGAACAAATTACAAAAACATAAATGTTAAAAAAAATTCCACGAGCAGGATTTGAACCTGCACCCTTCTGACATTCCGGGTCAGGTGCTCTTCCAATTGAGCTAACGTGGTTCTAACCAGCCCGCCGAAATTAATTTATTTAGGTTAAGCAACTTTCGCAAAGGCCAGTCATTGGACGGGTGACCAAAGATTTATAATCTTGAGCTCCTCCTTGCTTCGGAAGGCACGTAAAGCCGTTCGTCCCGGCTGCATTGGCAGTCATTAACAACCACCGCACCGCACTGGGCCCGCGTGGTGGTTTACGGCCCGTTCTCCCTATCCATCCATAGGGAAGGCTTGTGCCCCAGAAGTGGGGACATAAATGAGCTGGTGATGATGATGATGCCATATACATAAAGGTCAAAGTCTATTGAGGAAATTTGACAGTTTGGTAGTCTGATGTGCAGTGCAGTGTCAGTGCAGTGCACGCGTGTGTACCAAATGGCTTGACACAGTTCGGTATTGAACGCACACCTGACACAACACTACAATCGTTAGCAACTGTATCAACTTGGCAGTGTCTAACGCAATGCAAAAGAAGTGGCACGATAAACCTTTTACAAATATTATTATTATTTGTAAAAGGCCTCACAATTTGCCGATTATAATTCCCCCACCAACTTGCTGTATTTTTGTAAAGATTTGACTTTATGTGAATTATATTTGTTATGGCGCTCATTGGGGGAGGCCTATGTCTAGCAGTGGACTAAGATAGGCCGATGATGATGATGATGATGATGATGATGATGATGATGATGATGATGATGATATTTGTGAATTATATTTAAATTGGACTAATTCTCTAGAAAATAGTAAGGTTCCTACCGATAACGTTCACGACTTACCTTTAGTAATCTAATAATCTTTCTCATAACATAATTTTAGTTGACATATAATCTTTACACATATAATACATACAGCGGTATTATTTTTCATCTTCTAAATAATCAAAAGTAGAAGCTTAACAGTACATAAATCATGTTTATTTAATTGCGCCAGCAATATCTCATAATATTGCCAGATTTACGTCTGAAAGGAATGCCACAAAAGATTTATATGGGCGTAACTAACTGGAGGAGTTATTACCGTTTGTAATGATTACGATACAACGTCGGTATATAAGTAAACACAGTTAATAAAACTATACAATGAGAGAGGTTACTTTCTTTAATTGAATTATAACAATAACTCTCAACAAAGTGAAAATTAGAAAAAGTAATAACTATTATGTTTCTACTCGATTTCCACTTTTTTGTTTGTTTTTTTGGCATCTCTCATTACTTGCGGCACATATTATTTGACGGATATTTTCAGATTTTTTTTTTCTATTTACTTTTATAAGGAAAAGGTCTGGTAAAAATTCATTTCATTTATCTTAACATTTTGAATAGTCAATTATTTTATAATCATTTTAGACTGGTAATAAGTATTTTTTCTGTCAACTCGTATAGTCACCATGGTCACTAATCTCCCCATCTGCCAATTCGATGGGCCAATGAAATTCTCCCTGACCGCAAAACTTTAAAACACGTCGATTTCAAACGCCAGTGATTTTAAAGTGCATTCTAAACTTAAAGGAATATTGTTTATTATACTATTACGTATGTTAAGCTTTTAGTTATGTATTTTACAACGATAGACCTAAAGCTCCATATAAAGTCAAATATATCATTGTACCTAACGGTCAGAGTAGAATATACAATAAAACATGAGCTTTTGTCCAAGAAAATTTATGGTGATACCAGCTTTGACTGATTCTAGTCCAAACTTTCACTTTGATGCAGATATTTCGATTGCACAAAAAGGCTATTATGTAGATAAGGGTGCTGTTGGAGACCTAAATATCTATTTAACTACAATCCAACAGATAGACGTGGACTTTAATGATGGCAATAAAGAAGCCAAGTAGGAACGTGTCACTGTATGACTTTGGTACTTTATTCAAATTAAATCCGAGTAGTTGTGCGGACGGTTGCATTTTGTTTTTGAATTCGATGAGAGTCTAGTAGATCTATGATTTTTAACCGACTTCAAAAAAGGAGGAGGTTTTATGTTCGACGCTAAATATTTTTAACGTTAACGTTATATATTTTTAATGCCTGAACTTCAGTTCAGGTACAAAAGTTCTTATATCACAGGATAACCAACGTCTTTTAATGTGCATTTCTTTAAGAGTTATTCAAAGATACTTTAATTCTTCTTTTCCTATATATTAATGGAGGAGAACTCCTGTCAATAAGTAAAAATCTAAACGACGAAGATTTATGTAACTAAAATGGTGTCATTTACTGTATAAATACATGTATAAAGACAATAGTCAAGTACAATAGTGCAGACCTTTCCTTTTTAGTTTAATAATGACAATGCACCGTTACTATTTATAAACAGAAATAATCACAACTAGACTGTCTCAGTAGAGCGGTTCTGTGAAAATGTGCGATCCAGTTTAATTGAGATGTTATCGTGTGGCAATTATAAATCGATAACATCGATAATTCTTCTGAAAAAACTACATTAAACAGAGGTTCGGCATCGAGACATATATCAATAACATACGAGTAGCATAAATATTTCTTATTAATTCAACATTATTCGTTTTTCAAATGTGAACTCAATTGTAATAAATGTAGAACTCAGTAACGCCGACCAACGAGATAGTGAAAATAAACAACTTCGATTTTTTCCCCCTGTCAAACAACAAGTAGCTATTTAACCATTTCACTAGAAAAGTATTTCGTAGGTCTAACGATAACGCATACTAAGCCAGACACACGTCTTGCCTCTCGAACCAATCTGGGGTTAAATGCCAAACGGTGGCGGGATCCATCCATATTTCAATCAGGGCCGATCCACTGACATTTATTTACATGTACCGCATCTATTTCGGATTGAGTAAATCTGTGTTCTTATTTGGGATTGGGCGCTTCTTGTTGATGTTGAGCAACCGATTCCTTTTGCTTCTGCAGTTTCCTTTCAACTTTATTTAAATGGTTTTTAAGGCCAGGTTCGCATGTTGGATAGTTGATTGGTCTCGGATAAGATGTTGTTATCAAAGCTTCGTGAGATACTTGTTTTCATTCGGTTCAGCGTGGTGCGTTATATGCTTTTTTTGTTGATTTTATATTTTCAAAAACTGTAACTTTGCTTTTACATAAGACATAACATCTTACATGCATCATTTAAAAGTAAAATTTATTTATCATTTTGACGTTATCTTACTAATGGCTACTGGCTAATGGCTAATGGCTTTTTCATGAAAAATAATTATAAATACCTATCAAAAAATGTATTGCTATATAAAATAATATAATAATTAAAAGTATGAGGTCTAGTTTAAATTTTTTTCTATATTTTAATACTTAATACCCAAAAATCCATTCTTTAGCCCTGTATGATATAAAAGATGTGGGCACCATACCATTCATTTGTTATTTCGAAAACAAGTTTTCAATTGTTCCTATTTCATTATATCCTACAATATTATCCAATATTTATTTCAAATGAGATCCACATGTTGCGCTGTTCATATAATTCACTTTCACAAGATTCACTTGTTATAGAAAGGTCGGTATTATAAATGTGCCATTACGTTACGGGTGGTCTTACTGTCTGTGTGTATGCTGCTTGTAGATCTACTATTTTAAATCCCTCTAATACTGAACACGCAATAAACAATATGATAAACTATAGCAGATGCACTTTCTATATTTATTTAGTGATACATACAGATCTTATTGGAGTCACAACTGAAAATCTAAGTAAGAGGGTGTACAATATTTGCGATAGATCACTGTAGACTTATAAAAAGTTATCTAATTGTATTTCTAAAATATGACATGTTTAATTTACATTCACGTCAGTATATACCAAGTTATCATAGTTAATCATTTGCATGTAGACATATTATGGTATGATTTCGATTGAATTCGAAAGGAAGCTTAGATTATAGATAGTTTCAAATTCATAAAACCAAGTGCTTTTGAATCTTCAAAACATTTTATTACCTACTACCCTAAAAACGCTTCAACCAATTCTTAAAACTTAACGGTCACTTGCAAAGTAATTGCCCCACATTTTTTAACGATGTTTACAATACCGGCGTTTAATTTAATATACTGCGACTGGACATCTTCAAAATTGTGTATGAAAACGTCAGAATTTCACCGGATCAAAAGGAGTTCTAGCTATAAAATGTTAAGTTTTACAATTTGTTTATTTGCCAGCACTTCCTACTCGCGTTTCGGTTTTGCAACAACATGTTGGAATGAACGCCGCTTCGGGGAAAGTGCAGGTGGGTGTGGCAATAAGGAAGGATTTGCACAATTAGACCTCCAAAAATACACTTGGAACTTTTAGCAACAATCCTGCAATAATCATTTTTGATAGCTTAAATCTTACTACTAACCATTGTAAAATGTAATAAATCATCATCATCAGCTCATTTATGTCCCCACTGCTGGGGCACGAGCCTTCCCTATGGATGGATAGGGAGAACGGGCCATAAACCACCACGCGGGCCCAGTGCGGGTTGGTGGTTGTTAACGACTGCTAATGCAGCCGGGACCAACGGCTTAACGTGCCTTCCGAAGCACGGAGGAGCTCGAGATGATACATTTTTGGTCACCCATCCGATGACCGGCCTTTGCGAAAGTTGCTTAACCTCAGCACTCGCAGACCGGGCGCGTTAACCACTGCGCCATCGAGCTCCTCAATGTAATAAATAAAGAGTATTATTGAATACTGTACCAGAGCATTAAAATCTGAAACCGTTTTGGTTTACGTTATTGTCTTTCGGAGTAAATACTTATCGTGATTTTCTACTTTCTTTTCTGTTTTCTATTCTGTCTCTTGTCATCACTAACTGTTTTCTTGTCAGCTTTTTTTTTTCTTTTTATTATATTTGATTACACTATGTACTTCACTTTGCTCATAAAGTAGTCCATTTAAGTTTTCTTTCTCCTCGTTTAGTAACGTAGTTGTTTAAACTGTGCTTTAACATAATATGTAATTCCAAAACAGATAAACGATTAGCCAACTGTACATGTAAAAGATAAGCCTTATTGATACCACTATATCAGTCACTATGCTAAGTATCTTACAAGCATATGAATGTAAATAATTCTCAAATGTAGACCAGATTATAGCGAATCGACCACCTTAGAGTTCTACCCACGTTTGTGCAAAATCACTGCGACACGCAACTACGACACGGGAATGTGGCGAGCAACTATCGCCATGTTCGATTGATATCCGATCCTTGTCGGCATTCAAATCTATGTCGCTATTAAATTTTGGATCGAGTTTATCTCTGAACTTACGAAAACTGAAACCACTTCTTTATAATGATTATAAAAGGAACATATTTTGGTCTAATTGAAGTGTAGTTTACAAATCAGCATTTGAATAAATGCTTAATCTACTTAAGGCTCAGCAGCCTTAAATGGAATATGCATTCATTTACACAATGCATATCAGGGGAAGTTACAAAATTATACAGATATTATTTCGAAACTTCAAAAACTATAAAATCGAATGAAAGAAACATGTATTTATTTCTACACAACACTTTGTTAGTTTCATAGCAACAAAGTTTGCAAAAATAAAAATATGAAAAAGTGTTTCAATCTAGCTATCAAGCAATCTTTCTACAACTCTTACCATAAGCGATAAAACTTAGCATCACTCCTAAAAATTTCCATAAGTGCTAATTCTCATTTGATAGCTTCACTAACGTCATGACGAAATAAAGCATGCGAAGAAGCAAGTAATCCAAACAACGGTCATGAATAACACAAACAACGAGATTTCGGAACATGACAGAACCGAGTTCAGCTCAATTAAGAGTTTATAGAAGTCAATATGTAACCTTTGAATTTCGTAAGACCAAACGCTAACATTTGATCAATAGATGCAGACGATGTTACACCTTATGCAATTATAATAGAAACTGATTTGGTTCACAATTAAGTGGAAGGATTAAGTTATATAGATGAGCAAGGATCAATAGGCTTCATAATATTTGAGTTTCCGTTAAAAGTAGCGTTTTCAATTTAAGATCAATTAATTATCACCTTTTACAATAAGCAATTGGGACTGTAAATGACTTAGGAGCATAACAAACGGTGTGTGGACAAGTGTTTTAGATGCCAGGCGTTTTTGTGTTAAGCAAATCTTCGAAGTGTAAGCGGTGATAGCACACAGAATAGAACATAATTTTTTTATGAGATAATACTGCTTTGATAACTGATATTCAGTTTTAACATAAATATCCATGCAAGCTGTTTATTTAATTTAGTCACTCATCTAGTGACCTGAAATTGCAAAAGTTTATTAACTTGCAAGGTCATAACCCAAAAGCGCAATCTTCTGCGCTATTGAGCTCGGACCTCAATATTGATTTTAAAAATACTGTAAAACTGAGAACAATATTTACAACTAGACTTTTAGAGAAAAATAGAGTACTAAATATAAATATAATGCTGAAATAGAAAGCTCAAAGTGTTAAAGAGTTAAGTGCTCGCCTTATTGAGGCCTCCGGTGATAATAAGGCTGGCAGCTACCACTGCCAGCGTATCAGCTTGGCAATCCAGAGGGGCAATGTTGCCAGCATTCTTGGGATCGTTCCCGTAAGCCCACAGGACATATTTTTTATAGGAATTGTTTTTAATTTGCTATTTATTTTTCTGTTTTTTGTTTTACTAAATGAATATATTTAATTAAAATAAAGTAAGGAGCCAATATTCTGTCAATTTATTTTATATAATTTTTTTTTTTTTTGATTGCTTTAATTTGTATTATAATGCTTCTATTAAAAATTCTTCGAAACAGTAATTGTAATGACGGTAAGTACATACAGTGGATTTTTTACCTACTAAAAAGCGTATTTCAAGCAGGATCCACAGATTTACCAAGCTATACAAACGAAGCCCGGATACGCTCGTTCAATAAATACCAACATCAACATGAACTAAACAAACATACGGTCGATATTAATGTATTTGTACAACATTGAACAAATAGTTGCATATCTAGGGCCGTAAGCTGCCATATTTGGATAACAGAATAGATGTGAGCTTGCAAAATATCGACAACTGCGGTCAGCTAATTGCATTTAGATTCAAATATAGTGATCCGTAAAAGGTAATTTTATTTAGTAATGATATCGATGAAATTTCGAACCATTACCTTAATACAAGATAATTCAATGTAAAAGATCTAAGTTTAATTCGGGATTACATCAATATATTTGATAAACAAACCGAATAACTTTTATTTATTACTATTACATTTACAACAATAAAATTATATCGAATTTGAAAAGCATTAAATAGAAAGACTTTTTACGATTTACACGTATTTAATTTCTTAGATAGATTTGGTATGTTGGTCAGGTTAGGTGTAAGATAAATAAGATGAAGCCTTTTCATGTTTCAAGAGCAAATCTTCTATCGGTCAAATACCTTTGCATAGCATAATGTTTGATTATTCTGTATTTACTTCCTGATAATGAAGTATACTACTGAAACGTGCTGAAATTACATTACTCATTTTACAAACGCAACATGAAATTGTTTGTTTAAAATTATGCACTTTGTTATGTACTATGGGAAAGTGGGTTGTTAAAATTTCAGTTAAAAATAAAAATAAAATGCGAATTAATAAATGTTTACGATTTTTAGGAAACTAAAAATAAAAAAACACAAATGATGAAATTTTTTTCCACAAGCAGGATCAATCAGATCAGGGTTCGCATTAAAACTTGCGTTCAAAATTATATGAACATTTAACTAAAAATAAATTGTATTGTACTGTAAAATAGTACCTAGCGGTTTTTGCAATTTACAAATATTTGCAACTTTTACTCAAATCACAACAATTCAGTTTGCCTACAAAGTTGCTTACAGACGGCTCCTAAATCTAGAGTTAGTTTCCTCAAAATGGACAAATCGACACATTCAATCGAACACATGTCGTTTCGCATCAATAAATAAAGATTTGCTTCGTACAACTCGATCTATTTCGTGAACCGCTAAGTGTTATGCGAATGTGTAAAATGATTAGTTTATTGACGTTGACACCTGTCATGTTAGCCCATTCTGACAGACACTCGGTTACACCAAATTGAATCTTAGTGAGGCGTATTAGAAGTCTAATTTAAACAGAATTGTTTATGTATAGAGAGATAAGCCGATGAAATATAGTTAGGCATAACAGTAGTCTAACACTCTAATTCTCACACGAGACGTTGGTGTTGGCAACATTAGTCGACACGTGTTTTCATTGGTGACGTCAACTAGTTGTAAATCTTTAGAAATCATTTGTACACGGTTTCTGTTTGTTAGTGTTAGACATGATTTAAGAGCCAACACTCTAATTGGGAGCTTGATAGCGCAGTGGTTAGGTCTGCGAGTGCTAAGGTTAAGCAACTTTCGCAAAGGCCGGTCATCGGATGGGTGAACAAAAGTTTATCATCTCGAGCTCTTCCGTGCTTCAGAAGGCACGTAAAGCTGTTGATCCCGGCTGCATTAGCAGTCGTTAACAACCACCAATCCGCACGGGGCCTGCGTGGTGGATTGTAGCCCGTTCTCCCTTTAAAAAATAATGGAATTTATCTTCTTTTTTCAGCGAAGGTCCTTGGATTGTTTATTTATGAAGATCAAATATCTAATTTTAATACCATGCAATAAAATAGAATCTTATATAGGTAACTTGAATAAATATTCTCACGTGTTTCTCTAAATTAATTAAATTTCGGAAAGCATAGGGGATGAATGAAAATCTAAATAGTGTATTGTTAAATAGTTATAATAAATATTAACATGTCCATCCTATTTGTCCGTACGCCCTTGAATGTATAAATATTTAGTCCGAAGCAAATAGAGATTTGAGATAAATAGAAGACATCAATTTGTTTGTTATCGAAATTTACAAACTGCGAAAATAACCGCATAAAGGTTTTATTTCAAATAAAACACAATTCCACCTAATAACGAACCTATGTCAACAATACGCACTGTCGCCGCTGCATCAACTACCACGTCACGATCGCTAACAATTTGCAGAACGCACTTAATCCTCCCATCCCGTTGTAAAGCACCTGCTGAATGACGAATGAGAAAAGGAAAAACATCGTTTAAATTGACACTTAATAAGCGATTTGTATGGCGAGTATTGCTTATAGAATGAGCCAATACTCGAGACGTATCGACGGAGTCTCATCGCGTATGTCAACGCCAATGTAACTGTACCTGCAAATATTTGCGAGCGCTACACATTTTCAACCTTAAAAACTGTAGCATAAAATCGATAAGAACTGACATATTTATGGGTATCGATGTTTTTAAGTTGGTTTCGCGAGACGGTGGCGCCACACCGTTGTAGAGCGCGTGACCACGAGCATTCCAGTACATAGATGTTACGAACAGAAAATGGACACTATCGGCTGTTACATTACGGATATGAGCGGACGTGACTGTATGCCTAATGATTTCCTTACCATTCTCGATGATAGATGAATTAGAAAATTAATGCGATAAAGAAATTGTGATTGCAGATCAGACATCATTGAAAAGACGTAAGATTTTTAAAAGAAAAAGCATAAAAAGTAAATAAATGACCTCTAAAACTTGCGCGTTGTCTAATATGTCTAGTTATGTTTCTGACTTTAATACTTCCAAATTGGAACTCAAAAACCAGGACACTGCTACAACAGGAGTAGGTGTTGACTACCAACATCCTGAACTCCTACTTATGTAGCGGCTTACAGTGTTAAAATGTGGATGTCATTATTGTATAAACAAACCATTCTCAGTCAAAAATAAGAATTATTCAATTATACAACATAAAGCTTGTTCATTCAAAATCTGCCTTGGTAGTTATCTCAACTAAGCCTATTAAAATGTAGGTCCACATGGCTAGCTACCACAATCTTATCTAAATAAATATCATCAATGTTAGTAGCATTTTTGTGTTCCGGTAGCTAGAGATAAAGTTCAGTTCTTAAGGATTCCGCGTGATGTTTGCTTTATGGTCACTTCCAAGTCAGATGCGACGAAAACAAAGCACTAGCTTAGTAGAAAGTAGAAAAAGTTCAACTGAAACTAAAGAACAATTATTTCCCAGGGAATAAGGCCGTTTCGAACGGTATTTAGCGTCGCAAGTGGAGCGTGCGCGCAGAGGTGGTCCAATATTTGCGGGGCTATCGGCGCGCCGCGCTTTTACGAATACTCCTATATGAGTCAAGTTTAAATGTTCGTTGTAAGTGGCATCTGCCATGTAAATAACCTTATGGACTTTTCTATAATTTCATAGTAAAGGTATACATTTATATGTTGTGAAAAATCTTTTGGGTCGGATGTTATTCGTTCTTGAACGTAATCCAGTAGATTTATTACTGTCTAAATACTAATCTAGAAATTTAGACTAATGCTGTTAAGTCGGTCATAAATTATTAATTATCATTTCCCGTCCCAAAAAATAATTATTAATTATTTTTTGGGACGGGAAATGAGACTGAGATAAACTTAATATTTTTGAAAATGTAGTGTAAAACAAAATTTGCATAAACATAAAACAGGATTCTTGGCAAGATCAAATCAGTAAATATCAAATAAATATCATATCATTAAACTTAAAATTTTAAATTTTAAATTTTCTTAATCTTAAATTTTTTAAAATATCTTAAAAATTTAAAATTCGGTTAACCTACATGGCCCAAATGTGGGTTGGTGGTTCAGTTTAAAATAGTTAATTGCAGAACTCACAAAACGTCTAGGCTTCTAAAACATCTCTAACACCTAAAAATCTAATGCTGTTACAATAATAAATTCTTAGCTTTATTATGGTATAGGTTCTCAGACAACTTATCCGATATTATTATATTCCCTTCGATTGCTTTATTAGCTAGGTGTGGACTTGCGGAGCCCGTGGCATCGCCTTATGAGGAGTTGCACCGTAGAAGACTGGGAGCGTCACGATTGTCACTTTAATGATGCCAAAATAATCGTGAAATTCACTTTATTGTCACGTTCACAATTTAATCACTAGCTTTAAAGGGCGTCTGCGAAACAGGGATAGATATATACGAGTAGGTATTTTACCCTTTACTATTACAAAAGTACCTATTAGGTATCATTCTCATTAGTTGTATCTATTTTTTTCCTTCAACATGATCGGAGTCCGTTTTAGCTTATATTCTCTTTCATTCTAGTTCTATCATTTATTCCTCTCGTACTTTTATTCTACATATTACTCATTCGTCCATCACCTTACATTCCGAGCAGTGGCGTTCTGCTTTTATTTGACTATTTTACTGGATAGCTATCATATCTATGTAATTGTACTTATATCTTATAATTGTATATCTAGTTGTATATACTTGGGAATTAACAAATTTAATTTGTAACAACTGGTACAATAATAACTGGTTGTTTTTTTCGGTAATAAGTTTGCCAGTCATTGTGGAGATCTTTTAGGGAGGCCAATGTCCAGCAGTGGACATCCTTTAACTGAGATGTTGATGACGATGACATAATATTATCGCGAAAATGATACTGGTTAATTGTTTGTTTATATAGCTTAATCATCGCTTGTCGCTCGATCTGTATTCGCCTGGAGTGTACAATGATTTTTACGGGACATCCTGTATTGAGGCCTAGTCTAGCCTTCAACAACACGACCACCCTCAAGATTTCCAAGTAACCACTTGAACTCGTCTGGGTTCCCCGACGAAGTCGTTTCACAAGACCACAAAATAAATAGATACAGAAGGGTGGATCCAGTCGATAGCGATGATAATTACCTACGCTTGATCGCAGTAAAATTGGAGACTTAAGCAAAAAACGTCACTCATTTTTATTTACTGGCGTATTTAAAGAATTAAATACGCAACAGTTTTTATATGAACGTCTTCGACTCATATGGACAAAGTGTGCGGGGCGCCCCGTTGGTGTTTGTTTTCAGCACCGCAACGGCACAAGCTGAGGCAGGGTCCTAGTTGACTTTCACACACTAATTTCCTGATTCCTGATTGTTGTTTTGTTACTATAGTTATCATGTTTCCACATTTTTATTTGTATATATCGCCCTTCTGTACCTATTTATTTTGTGACAAAGAACTATGGGATATTGATAGGTGATAACTGGCGGACACCGTCTGGGCACGCGTCAGTAAATTGCCAGTTGAGTACGTGTGATGAATCCTTCCGTAGAACTTTCGCCATGAATCTGTTAAGAAATAAGAATAAGAAACAGCCAGCTGTCATGCATTAAATGTACAGTATCTTATTGCCACTTTCAATTATAAAAAGAAAGTTTTTTCTGTCATTTCAATTGAAGGGTTTAGGCCATACGATCTTTATTGGATGACATTAATACTTTACTCAAAAATATGAACATAAGTATAAAATGTTTAGTAGTTTCCGGTGCCAAGTTTTAATAAGCATTGCTTTAAAATACTTCAAGACATTTAAAGTCACAAATATTTACACTTTTTAGTGCAGTTTGTAGGTAAGTCAGTATTTCATTAGAATAATTAACACGGCAGTTCAACGTCTTAAATACACCATTAAAATTAATGACTCAATCACAGTTTTATAGTCGCTGAGAGTGGACGTTTCATAAATTTTCTTGCTTATTACTGCGACAAATACACTTGAGATATAAAATTATGTCAAAGTTTTTACGATTAAGAATAGGTTGGAATTGAATTAATTGTAATCAGAGGTCTGCTCGATTTATATTTATATTTATTTTACGGGTGAACACTTTGCCCTCATCACCTGATGTTAAGTGATGGTATCCCCAACTAACCCCAACTACTGAGGCACTGGCTATCTTATCTCTAGCTGCCGGAACACAATAATACAAACATTGTTATGGCGACATATTTAGGTAAGGTGGTGGTCGCTAGTCAGGCGGGCAAACAAGCCCTACCACCAACTAAACTGAGGTGAGGTGTTAGTATTATAAAATTTTCTTTCTACTTTATATGAGTACTTGGCGTTTATTACCAGGCAGAAAGAGACGAAAGGCCGTAGGTGGAATCGCTTTTTATTACCCGTAATCCTCATTACTAAGGAACTAGCTATGTTATTATTTAAATTACTTTTGTACACTTATTGTGGCTTTATCGTCTTCATTGAACAGAAAAAAAAACGATATTAACGATGAATCATAGGTAGGTACTATTTTCCTGACCATTGTTTGGGGTAGAGGCTCGATAACCTGTATTTACTGGAAACTTCCTAGTTGAGGTATCGGCCCGCCACAATCTGTAAATTGTATTACTCTACTTTTTTAAATTATATTATTTTGTATGTTGATTGTGAAACGGTGTCAATGCAGCACCTACTGTGTGACTGTGACTCTCTGGCTAGGAAAAGAATGGGACTCCTGGGGTCGGCTTATCCGAAACCGGAGGACTTCAGGCTCTTCGCTCTTAAGGACGTGGCCAAACTTATGGCATCTATGTTTACAGAGGAAGAAGAGTGAAAGGACGGGGTTGCACACAAGATCCCGATGGGTCGAAGTGTTACTGCAAGAAGGAAACCTCAGCAGGCCCCACTAAGATAAGATAAGATGTTGATTGTGGTGTGAAACAAAAGATACTTACTTACTTACTATTACTAACGGACGGAAAACAAGAAAAGGTACTAACTAACATTATTGTTATGTCAACAGACTGATAGATAATATTGAATTAAAATTGAATTGAATTAGTATAGGTACCATAAGCACTTTTATAAACGAATAGTGTAAGCCGAGTAAACGAATGCGCGTTGTAATATATTTTATCGACTTTAAACGTCAACATTCAAGAATCGATACCACTATTTGATGTCAAATAAAAATCAATTTTGTATTTTTTTACGATGCCTCACGGTAGATCTGATGATTTTACGGTATAATAAAGTAGATAAATATTGTGGTGAAAGATGTTTCGATACCGAATTGAAACATTTCGTAATGTTTGTAGAGATTTGAATGCAATCATTTTGATAAGCAAAGTTTAAAATGCTACATTATTATTTTCATTCGTTTTCGATAGGTAATTTAGATATTTACCAGCCAATTGTGTGGGCATATCTTTTTTTATTTATAGCAATTGCATAAATAAATAAACAAAAAAACATAAATACATAAATGATCAATGTGTCTGATTAGCGCACTTTTTTTTCCAGGTGTTTCGTAAGCTGCGATGAAGGAAAGAATATTGGGTATGTATAGTTTTAAACTGTTTTAGCGTTTTTTGTGGTTATCACGATATGCATATGCTACAGATTTTTTTGTTATTTCATAACGGGAAAGCTCTTGGACTTTATTTCAGAAAAACTTAGTTACTTTACCCGGAATTACACATTAAAATGAACTGAAAAAAAACCAATATATATCAATCATCATCATCAGCCCATTTTATGTCCCCACTGCTGGGGCACAAGCCTTCCCTATGGATGATAGGGAGAGCGGGCCATAAACCACCACGCGGGCCCAGTGCGGATTGGTGGTTGTTAACGACTGCTTATGCAGCCGGGACCAACGGCTTTACGTGCCTTCCGAAGCATGGAGGAGCTCGAGATGAAACATTTTTGGTCACCCATCCGATGATCGGCCTTTGCGAAAGTTGCTTAATCTCAGTACTCGCAAACCGGGCGCGTTAACCACTGCGCCATCGAGCTCCTCGATATAATTCAATAATTTTAATCAATATGTTTATAATAGTAAATAAGTACGAGTTTTTATATCGCTTATTATAAAAGATATTAAAACAGAGAGTAACAATAGTAATAAAAGTATGATAATCTAAGCGCCATGTGACCGACAAACAGTTGAATTTCTATTGTGCCTAAGTTTTGTGGCAGTCAACGTGTAAAAATAAATAGTGTATACTAGGTACGGTAGGTACTAAGTGTACCTATGTTGCACGAAAGATCCAGATGGGACGAAGTGCTGCTGGGAGAAGGAAACCTCAGCAGGCCTCACTAAAATACGATAAGTGTAAGTATGTTTCGATATGAAAAAATTATGCCTATTTATTTGTAATTAAAACTTTTTATAAAGATTAGAAGAACTAGAATTAGTAAATGTAAATTTGTTTTGAATGGAAGACTAAAAATAATTAAATAAACTTCAAGCCTCAAGATGCAACCGATAAGACACGATAATTCCGGGTTGAGTCCATCAAACGGATGGCGGTCTCCCGAGCGACGCGTTTCTACTGATTTATACCATATTAACATACCGTTATTAACCGCGCCAGAGTGACTCTAATTTATCGTACAAATAGAGACTTGAAGATTAGTTTTGATAAATTAAATTAAATATAGTTTTATGTCCCACGATCACTGAGTGCAAAGATAACTAATAGGCACTTTTGTGTGTTGATAAAATTTAACGAGCACTATTCGAACCCGCACCCCATGATACTGTGCACTACCAACTATGCTATCGTGGCTCTGTCCAACCTGCCAGACTTAATCAACACATCATTCTGACTTTGTAAGCCAAAGGAGTCATAAGTCGATTACTACACGTCATTGACATCCGATCTTAATATTTTATTTCTACTATATAAGGTCACTTTTTATCATTTTGACAAAACATCATTATATCAGAAAAATAAGGCCTTAGCATTAAAAAAAAATCAGGCTACTTTTTATTTTACTTTTCCTGACACAAAAATTGTAATATTTTTAAGAGCGGCCTCTTTGTCGGCTCCTTTGAATGAAACTACGGGCACGTGTAAGCGGTGAAGGCATTGCGGCCTCTCTGTTTCGGCTCCTTTGAATTGATACTACCGAAAGTGCTTTATTTTACTTTTTAATCAAAATGTCTTTTGGCGTTTTTCTTGAAAACTAGCGTATAAACATTTAAAGGTTTTTCATAAAAATAGTTTATATATGTTGTTGAATTTATCCTCAAAATATTTGCAGTTGATAAAATGTGACCTTATATACTTATTATTAGGTAATTAAGTACTTAATTTCTGGTAAAGTTCAATTCAATTGTTTTTGTTGTGTACTTACATCAAAATTACAATGACTGTCTACTACATTACTTTGCTTCAACTATTTTGTATTTAAGCTTTACATTTTAATTAAAGTACCTATTTAGAAACAGTATTTCCTCAAAAAATACTGCTTAGGTTCAAAAATCAATAAAAATCTAATAAAATAAATGAACCAACGACTTTCTTTCCTCGTTTGTCAATAACGTATAACAATGGTTAAATCAATTGTTACGTACGAGTATATATAGCGTTTCGACAGACTAGACTAGGGGTTGTAAGTACAATGTGTTAATATGTTGTTGTCTATATTAAATATTTAAAAAAGCAACAAAAAGCTTAACAAACAAATCTCATTCCTAAAATAATACATGGCCACACTAAAACTTTAAAGAAAAGCATTCCTCCTTACATCCAACTTTACGACAACTCAATGACTTGTCTGAAACGAATGTCTGAAATGTTATCTCTAAAGATGTACAATGTTCTACAAAAATAAACTGAGAAAAAGGCAAAATAGATTTTAAATCTTCTTTGATAAGCCTCTAATTCCCTTGTTGATTAGCTTGACAATAACACATGTAGCTTTGTCTGAAGTGTCAAGAATTGTGTCAAATGTCATTTGGACAGTGTGTCTCTGTCTAAATTTGTCTTTGATTGCCGCTGATGGGTTTTTGAATGGTGTTGCTTTAGAGCTTCGGGTGTTGAGGACGGGAAACATTAAGATTCTCGTGTTTTCAGTTTCGGTTACTTCTACTATTATTACGGCTTATTTTTCCTTTGTTGTTTAATTCAAGAAGTTTTTAAGTTTATTTTCTATCAGTCAACATGTAAAGCTTCCATTGAACTTCATCAACTTAGCTTTGTTGCAGAAGCTAATAAAGTTGAGATCGTGGAATCTAAGAAACTTTGGTATTTTCGTGACTTAATTGAAAAAAACTCCAGTGATTTTCCTGTAATCGCCACAAAATAAACTGATTTGAAATAGTCCGATTATCTATATATTAATACGTGAAGTAAAAACTTTGTAACCGTTTTTACGAAAATTTCGCGCCGGAGGAGTATGAAATTTCGCACACTTATAGTTTATATAGAGAAGGTTATCCGAATATTAATATTTTTTTTAAATTATGCATACAAAATAAATTAAATCAACAAAACCAACATTACACACACTACCATGTATTTGACACACACGTATTGTTTGTCTTTAATGCGGCCGACATCTGACAATGCCAATCCAAACTCACATTCTATCTTTTTAAATTTTTCATTGCTTAGGATACAATCGGTGCAGCCTTATTAAAATTACGGTCGAATTTCGACAACTGGGCGACCACTAGTTATAGTTATTACACGATTTTTTTCGTGTGATACCATGGTTCTCTATGGAGTTACAGACTATTAGGATAGCCCTGAGCCCATAAATAGAACAAACAAAAGTTTTTACTTGGCACAGCCTAACAAACTGTTGTTATGACAGTCAAAATGCAAAGAAAAGAGGACCACTATAAATTATCTTATGATAATTAGTGGAGACGCTTTTTAAATATTACTAGACCACATTGAATTGACAGTTAGCAACCAAACCCGCGGATTATCCTCATCAATTTTAATTAAACTCTCACGTGGGTGGTTCCCATCAGTTTATTTGTTATAATTTCTATAAAAAATATATGATAAAACTTAAGTAAATGACTTTTGGCGTAATAAATAACAAATATTAACATAATTATTGTAAGTATACCGTTGACAAGGATCCTGTTTTGGGATTAATAAATGTTATTTGCATTAATTTTGCTTTAATTCGTTCATTCAGTGTGGGCATGGTTGGCGCCAGTTTTCAACTTGAGGTGTGGTGCCACTTGTGACGGGTTTTAAAGATTTTGTCCACGATGCATGTTAAACCGACGACCTTCGTAGCTGAGTGGCTTGAACGCCGGACTTTGGTCGGCGCTAACTCTGAGGTCTCGAGTTCGATTCCCGGTCGGGTCAATGTCGAAAACGAACTTTTGGACATTGTGTCAGGTCTGGGTGGTTGTGGTACCGTCGTTGTTTCTGATTTCTTTATAACGAGTGCTTTAGCTACTTACCTTGGGATTAGGACAATGTATGTAAAGTTATCTAATATGTGTATGCTAATTTCTAATAATTCCCCGTGTGGTGCCGGGGGTAAAGATCCCCGTGTGGTGCCTGGGGTAAAGAATTGCACCACCCCATCTCTTCCCGTGGGTGTCGTAGATGGCGACTATGGGACCATTCCAGAGAATGGGCAGCAGCGTCTCTCTGTGAATATTCTCACCTTACTGCGATCGCCAACCCGCCTGCCAAGCGTGGCGATTATGGTAAATTTATATGTCAAAATTATTTATCTTTGAGGGAGGCCTTTGTTCAGCAGTGGACGTTTTTTTTTTGGCTGAGATGATAGAATATGTAAAGTAAATTGTTAAGTTTTTTTTCCACCCTTGCACTGGAGCCACGCCGTAAATAATTAAAAATTATTAATCAACCGCGTTGATGGCTCAGTAACAATTATCATTAACATGTAGATTGGCAGAGGTTATAAAGGCGATCGACAGTTCCCAGGTCAAATCAATGACAAACTCGTCATACCATAATTTAAGTTTTATGTGTCTATTTTTATTACGCTTCTATTATTTTAATAGTCAATTATCTAAGTTGATTATATTATATAATTTAATTCGTATGAATGTAATAAATGAGTTTTATTAATTGAGTTCACAATTATTATAAAAGTGATAAAATTAAATTAAATTTGCCTTTTTTATTTTTGTTTCTCATACGAAAATGTCACTCATATTATGTATAAAAGAATATATTTCTGGAAAAATATATTTATATCCGCGATTTACTTTTCAAAAGGCCCGGGATCGCCGCACACGGCACGTTATTGCGCTCAGACAATTCTTGAATATTTTTAAAGCAACAAAGTACGAACCTGACAATGAGAGAAATGTTTTTGTAGTGTAAGTGAACTTTATGTAGATAAAACATAGTGGTTTCTTTAATATACATAAAATATTGTACTACCGAAACTAACGAAACTGTATTGTTTTCTAAAGTTTACGCGAACACTAACACATTGAAATTAAACAACTTTTACGGATCTACTACTCGCGTTTATTTTATACATTAATTTTAATTAATGTTTACCCCCTGACGTTTCATTACTTACATAACATTACGTTAACAAAACTATTGTTACTATGGCCAAGGAAAAAGCCAGCCTTTGGGTCATGGGAAGTGTCAACCAGCCGTTTGGAGATGTCATTAAACAAAACATGAGCATTCGGACCCCACGGCCCGAGGGTTTCAACCCCAAACGGCTCGAAAATATAATTACCGATAAGGTTATTATACTTTCGCCGCTTGAGGTTTTCAGCAGCCGCAGCAGCAGCACCAGCACAGCACGCAGTGCTAGGAAGATGGGATGGCGCAAGAGTATCGACACAAGTTGCATCCCACACTAAAGGCCTACCCAACTTCCAAGGAAATAAAGACATGCCGTCCGGTCTCTTGCCATCGTTGCGTGCCAAGCCATTGGGTTCTAATACAGCTGGAACGCCGACGGTGACAAGAGCTCGTCGGATGATGTCATTAATGTTCGCGTGCCGTGCTAAGCGGCCCGCACTACGGCTGCAAGATAGGCCGTGATGTCCGAGGCCGTTGACAACTTCGCCACAGTGACAGCGATGGGGAGAACAACAAGGAGCTCCTAGACGCAGGGAAGCAGCGAGGCGGAAAGTAGTGTCGTCGAACAAAGTACCTAAGTTCGACGACGGTAGTGCATGAAGCCAAATACCCGACTCCCACTTGCCCACAGCCAGCAGGCGCGCACGCTCCGCAGTAGTAGCAGACGTGACAAGTAAATTATTCTGTACTACTCTGCAAAGCGGCTCATCCCACCGTCTCTGGGAAGATGGATAGACGGGTGTATCTGAATTCGGGCAAGCGAGTCTCCAGGCATCCATAGCCTCGGTGAAGCACGGCACATCAAAATTAATCAGTGTGGGGGCTAGGATTTTCCTGATCAATTTTTCGGTGCCATGGACCGAGGATAAGAAAGCCGGTAAACTAATACTGGAAATTTTGCGGACCCCGAGGCCTCCCATTCTAATTGGAAGAGTAGCTTGTGCCCATGAACGGTCGTCCAAGGCCACATTTAAAATCGACGTTAAAGTATGCCGCATAATTTGATCCAATTTATCTAAAAGATGACTGTGCATCCATAAATGGGAAGAGCGAAGGAAATATATTAATTTAGGGCCGAAACAACAGTAACGAATTAAGGTTATAGCCGAATGCATGTTAATTTCAAACAATCTTTTCGAAACGTCATTAAAATTTTGTATTTTTTCATCGATAAAAACGGGAAAGGAATTTTCAAAGATTGGAGACCCAAGGAGACGAAGCGAACTTTTTTCAACAATCTTGATTTCCGGAGCTATTGCGTTAAATTTGGGAAGTGTCAGAAGTCTGTCAGTACTGTCTGTTAAAAATAGTTCACATTTCGAAAGGTTGAGATCAAGGCCAATAGAATGAAGTTCATTTTTAAGAAATTGAAGGTCATTTAAAACAGTTTCTACGTCGCCTCCCAAGGTTCCATCATCAAGATACCAAACGTTAAACTTGGAATTCAGCTGACGAATAATTGGGTGAATGGCTAAACTGAAAATCACAGGCCCGAGGGGGTCACCTTGTTGACAGCCAACAGCAGATTCCAGAAGGTTGTCTCGATACAGTAATTTAGAGGGGTATCTGTAGCATTGCCAAAGGAAACTATAAATTTGTGGTATTTCTTTTTTAATTTCTATCAACAAGGTGTCCCTATTAACAGAATTGAAGGCATTCTTTATGTCAACCTTCAAGATGACCTCTCCTTTACCAGAATTTAGGTAGGTCGACAAAGCGTGTACGGCAGCCTCACAGCCCCCTTTGGAGCCGAAACCTAGCTGCAGGGGCTGAAATTTTTCCGAAACAACCTCACCATAAAATTTACAGCAAATCTTGGCTGCCATACGACGATAAGTAGTTCCCACGGCAATGGGACGAACACTGCCATCGCTTTTACGCAGGGCGCATAGATTGGCCCCATACAAAACGTCGATGATGGCCTCGTTCACCTTGCCGGAGAGCATAAGGTTAATCAGAGCCGTAAGCTCCTTCAAGAGCAGCTCACCAGCAGCCCCGGCACCTGAACAGGTAAGGTCCTTAAGGTGCTGAGGAGTCAGGCCGTCGAGGCCACCAGCAGAGCCGCTCCGGAAGGAGCAAACGGCTGTTACCAACTCTCGACCTGTAATGGTGAGGGAGTGATTATCTGAATCAGGGGGGTCGGGAAAAGAAAGGCCATCCGCTGGGGCAGGGTGTTTGCTCTCCAGAGCTGCAAGCGTTTCTGGAGAACACTGTGCCACTACATCACTACTAAAAAGAATCCTGGCTGCTCCGCTAATGTCACCCTCCCCTAACTTAGATTCTACTAGATGAGATATACCTCTTGAAGAGGTATATGTCTGGGTCTGAAATTTGGAATCTAAATTATGAGTCGAAATATTACAGTTTTCTTTAATTTGTGCAGATAAAGTCTTTTTGGTTGCCAAATCCTTTTGTACATGTAGAATTCTGTAAGGGAAGGTGAGAAGCTGTTCCCAAGCACTTTGCGAGTTCTCCTGGGCTGCAAGACGTACACAACCTGCTAGGTTTTGAGCTACTAGAGGTCTAGCGCTGCGAGGGACTCGCTTCAAAACAGAAACAGAGTTTTTGAATTTTGAAAGGGTTTTCCAAAACGGGTTAAAAGAGGATGAAGCCGGAGCTGTAGATAAAGATGTTGAGACAGGGTCTGAAGTTAGTGCATTTTGTGGTTTGTGTACCTTTCCAATATGCACATTCAGACCCCGCTTACCTTTAAAAAACCGTGCTTGGGTACACAGCGGACATCTCTCCAGGATGCTCAGTGATGTCGAAGGTTGACTAGCACTGACACTATTAACCAACACATCGCTGCTGCCACTAAGCATTTACCTATTAATAAAGAATTATACTTAAATGTAAATAATAATAACTATAGTAACTAAAACACTTAAAATAAAAAAAATAATTATATAATTAAGTAATTATATTTTCGAGCCGTTTGGGGTTGAAACCCTCGGGCCGTGGGGTCCGAATGCTCATGTTTTGTTTAATGACATCTCCAAACGGCTGGTTGACACTTCCCATGACCCAAAGGCTGGCTTTTTCCTTGGCCAGAGACTAAGCATTGCCATTCAACGTGGAAATGCCGCCAGTCTCTTGGGTACTTTACCAGTCGACTGCGATGCGGAGGAATTTTTTGACGCCGTATTTTAGTTTTGTATTAGTTTTAGTTACTTTAGGTTATTATAATCTCAGATTTTAATTTTGTAATTTGTTACTATGTTATTTTACAAGACCCCAATGTGCACAGTTTAAACAATAAATATAATATAGTCTAATTAGTTGAATAACAAAACCAATTACAAAGATTCTTTTCATCAATAAACATGTAAACGACCTACTACCGAACGTATCAGGCGTTTCCGTATGTTTTTTATTTTTTATTTATTTATTTACTATCGGGAACAAAACATACAATTTATATTATAATATATGTAACAATAAATAATAATATTCTTCCACGTTAACAATCATCACATTTAGCCCACATCATGCATGCCACTGAACCGTTAACAATAAATGGGATCAAATGTTACTAACTATGTTGTAAATATAATATTACTATTCAAAGAATCAACAATTTTCTGACAGTACAATCA
Organism: Eudonia mercurella; assembly: GCA_963082485.1. Taxonomy (NCBI): domain Eukaryota; kingdom Metazoa; phylum Arthropoda; class Insecta; order Lepidoptera; family Crambidae; genus Eudonia; species Eudonia mercurella. The sequence goes on along the minus strand of OY720039.1, from coordinate 17,378,457 downwards.
AAATATCATCAGCTAACATCAGCCCCCCTAAGTGGCATAACGCTAGTATATAGAAATTAAATTGAATTATCATTGTACGGGATTGACATAAATCAACGATACGTATAAATGACGTTTATGTCAATCTCATACAATAATCTTTCTATTTCATTGTCAATGCTGATCAGTAGTTGCCACTTCATGCATTCCAAGTTCTTTCTTATTATAGTTAAACGTAGTCGTTTTGAGTTTAATTCCTATTTGTACTTAATTGGTTTGATTGGTAGTAGGGCTCATTCCTAGTTCACCTGGCTAGCTACCACCAAATTATATAAGTCTGTTGTTACTTTAATTGTTTTGTTACCTCAGATAAGATGAGATAGATAAGATAACTAGTCCCTCAGTGGCTGAGGATTCCAGTTCAAGTGCTCTTCCTCTTTCGGCGTTATAAGTTCAAAGTTCTTTATTGCATTCATGTTGTACATATACAGGTGTTGAAAAAGTATAGTTTAGTATAGTATAGTTATCGTCACCATTGCCCCTCTCCAATACAATAATACATCTGTCACATCTTTCATGTAGGTACCTACAATTTAAAGACGTCACTGTTTCCTTATAATTATAACTTTACTGATTCCTGTTCGTAATGCAATTCAAATATCAAATTATTTAATACCGTCGTCGTTAATAGAAGCAACTGCTCTAGAAATTCTCGATTTCATTGATGATTTTCTTGCATATTAATCACCGATTATTGTAATCGTAAAATGTTTCGGCGCCCTCGCCGCGCGCCGGTCCGTCGCGACGTCTGTACCGGTTCATCTCATTGACCTGCCCGGTTGTAGTTTAACATTATTCTCTACTAAAACCTCTTAAAGACATTTTAACGAAACATGAATGGAGGAAATTAAGTTAGCTGCTTATATATTTTTAAAGACTCCGTTTTGTAATATGTTTGCTGTTTACTGTAGGTAGTCTATAGAGCGTACATGAAACTATTGACGACAATAATTTCTATTATAAATTTATTACAATTATTACTTTATATTAAAACATTGCATTTGAACAAGTCTGATTTTATAATTTTATACTTTGTTTTAGTCTCCCTGTAACCACGGACCCTGCAAAGGGTTCGAAACGTCAGGATACACATTAATTAAAAGTAATGTGTAAAATAAATGCGAGTAGATCCGTTAAAGTTGTTTCATTTCAATTTGTTTTGTTACTTTGGCAAGCCAAATGACTATACCTAACTGTACATAAAAATGGTAACGAAATATAATGATCAAATAAATGGTCTCTGACGGGAACGCAATGTAAGAGAAAGTAGAGAGGAAGCATATTCATCCAAAGTAAGAAACACATACGAAAAAAAATATTAACATTAGAATGTAATTAAATATTTGTATAGTAGCAATATAGTCATATAATCAAAAGCATATTATGCAGACTTCTCCAGAAAAGGTTATAAGCTTCCACGTGCCTATAGACCTGCACACTTCTTCATTTTGTCTCTTTAAGTAAAAAGAAAATATCTATTAATAATAAAGTAGATACTTACTTAAGCATCTCATGGTCCACGAGACGCTTAAGTAACGTGGAACACCGTCGAGTTAGCTCGAGTCGTAAAGTATTGACCAAACGCCACATAAAAGTCGTTCACAAAATTGAAAGCCTATTTTTACGTGCGTTCGATACCTAACGTGCGTAATATTTCTCCTCTAATCGAAATTGAAGAGACTGTTACAAAGATTTAAAAGTAATAACAAGATATATTTCATCCAATCCATGTTTACTAAAAACTGTATATTCAAAACTTTTTGCTTCGCATAACAACGCAAAACGTGGACCTAAATCTTCCGCAAACATCCATCTCGGTACTTACACACCCATAAATTGTCCAAAATAAACGTTGCCGATTGAGATATCAAAATTCAAAGGTTCTTCTGCTTAAGGAATTTAAACTTTATTGCGTACCACATTAGAAATATCGAAATTCATATTCGCATATGTAAATTGACCATATTCGAGTCTTTAATCATCGCCACATCTCTCCTTCATTCAACTTTGTACCCTGTTATGTTCAATTAAGATCGCTGTCTGTTGTTTTGGTTTCAGTCATTGATGTTTTAGCTGCACTGCAAATTAAGCTTACTTTGGTCCAGTTAGAACTATATTTTCTCTGATGCGAATCAAATTTACTCGCCACAGGGCGGTCTCACACGTCGTGATCTAAGGACTTGGTAATCATAAATTGAGGCTCCCTAATAGTCAGTTCGCGCATAGCCTTAAGGTTTTAAGGGTGAGTGAACCTTAAAAGACTTGTTCCCCTGCATTTTTCCACTTGGCTCGTTTCAAACTTCTGCATTCACTTTCTTTTGAAGTCCTCCGTACGAATGATTATTGACAGTATACTTTCTATATTATTTTGACTGTAAAAGATTTTGGAGGTTAAGGTTTTCGTTTATCTTTTTTCTGTTAATTTCTTGAGAAGTATATGTGAATTCGGTTATATAGAATCTAACACAAGTAAGTTCGTAGTTAAATCAAATTGTTATCGTCCCATCTATCCCTTGTACTCCTGATACATCACTTTCTAATATCGTCGTTGCAAATTTAATATCTGCGATTCTTCTGGTCTTGCAGGTGTCCAGGTGGGCGGCGGTGATTGCTTCCCATCAGGTGACCTGCCGGCTCGTTTGCTTCCTTCTTATATTAAAAAAAATCTCTTATGTGTCTTTTAGGTCAAAAGAGGCTTTATATTTATTTCTAATTTATTTGTTGTAATACATGATACATTTTTTCTCTCATAATAATGTCATTGTTTATCCCTCTAAAAAACACAAAAATATTCTCTAGAAAATGTTACAGGAGAAAGTTTTATTCATTTTTCTATGATACAAATTTTTGTCACATAGGAGATATTAAATTTGCAACGACGATATCTCGGTTTACAAAAAACTTTGTTCGATTTTCTACCTTACAAACATTTTCCTTAGATCAACCATAATTAAGTGCAGTTGTACTTACGCATTTATTAGTGTTAGTAAAATAACAAACCAACTGAAGAACAAAATATAGCTAGCAAAGGAGCAAGAAGGTACTAAAACGAGAAAATTATTCGTGCAATATAATAATTCTACTTTCCTAAACAAAACGTATAATGAGATTACGACCAATTATATGAATCTTTATAATCTAATAAACTTTGCTAAATGCTACGTGTAACACATTCAAATCACCTCATGAGGGCGTAGAAGCATTTAAACTAAAATATAACACTTACAACCTTCTAGTGCACATTTTAAAGGATTTAAATCTATTAATATACCGTTTTGGCTACTATGTTCTGCATAATGTGCATTGATACAGCCAATAAAGTTTTATGACTCAATGCGTATATAGGCTGAAAATTGATTTGCGTGTACTAACACCGAAACGCGTGCAAGTTCATTGACACCGTTATCTAAATTCTGATTTGTACTAGTTTGTACGTGTATTTAGTGTGCATATATTTTTTTATCTATGTCGTAAAACAATCGTAAAATGCGATATCTACGCGGAGCGGTGACACGCGCGCGTTTGATCAATTTGTAGTACGTACACGCTTAATTTACGATGTGTTCTAATAGTGACGTTTATTACTTAACGCATAAGGTCGTTAAGTTCGCCGAAAGTTTCACTAATTGTTGGATTTAATCAATGGTGAAATTGGGACTGTTTGGTTCATTTTAATTTGAGTACAGTTGTTTTGATAACGGCCTCTGATTTAGTTTTGTGTTTCTATTGTTTATTGTATTATATTGTATGACTGTTGTTTATGTTCAATTTGTCAGATCTGCAAATCTGCAACGATATTAGACATCCACTAACGCAATATAGCTGTCTTGCGTATGATTCCTAAAATTGCTATCAACATACTCAGTCCATTTCAGTTAGAAAGATATAGTCCTCTCTCAATACCACTGATCCCGATCTTTAAATTGCTTTATCAGTAAAAGGTGTACAATAAAGATAAAAATACATATCTTATAACCATCAAACAATAACATTTATAAACAAACTCTGCTCACCAATTATGTGGAGATTGCTTCGGCTCGTAAAGCCGTGGCAGAGGGATGTGTTCCCACAGTAAAGTCTGAGGCGTCACTAAAGCGCTATAAAGTTGCGCTCACTTGCCCTTTAATGGTTGACAATCGGTAAAAAAAACCGGATGATTTCCTTGAAAATAGTGATGGCTAGAGATGTGTCGATAGCTATTTTAACGACTACACAGGTGTAGGTACTTATTTGATTGAACACCGACCGATTTGGTGAAGAATAAACGTTTAAAGAGGCATCAACGTTCAATGTTACTTTAAGGTTTTAACGAAAGTTTCTTTGTAAAAGTATTCATTTCAAATTAAATCTTTTCAAATACTTAGTTACAAACGAGTTAAACCAGCTGTGGTACATACCTAGGACACCAATACTTAGTGTCTTACAAATAAACAAAGAATAAGGTCCGAATAGTTATTCCGTGTTTTGTTCCCGTCATGTTAACTTCGTTTCAAATTAGAGTAAAAGAGACAGAACACGGAATAACCATTCGCAGCTTATTCTTTGTGTATTTGGAAGAACCTTATTGCTTTACAAATAAACAAAGAATAATGAAAAGCGATCACAAATAAACAATTATTTTCGATACCTTGCTGTTGTTTTCTTAAATTGACGAACTATTGAAAATGTATTCAGTTTAATAAACGTAAAATATGACAATAATTTGAATGTTAATATAAACATACGTGTGAAGTGACCTTTTTAGATCTGCAGTGTGGTATTATATTTGTATGTCATCGATATGATAAATTGAATCGTCCCTATTCAGGCGACGACGTTAAAAGAACATAAATCATTCCAAGAGTAACATAAAGACGTTAAAATAGAAAACTATTTGTTGCATTTAGACATACGAATGTGTTGTTATTGTTTTTGTTTATGTCTAAGTAGGCAAATGACTGTTCCTCCTGATACGAGTATTAAGCAGAAGCGGAGTCCAGATGCGGTGACTTGTAAAACAGGATTGTGCCGTAAGGTGAGGCCTTGCCGATAAATGGCGGAATCACGGATCTATACATACCTAATTAAGACATTGTCAAATAAATTTTTACTTTTTTTATTTTTAAGTGTTAATTGCTACACTTAAGCTGAATTAAATATTTATATAAAAAACAGTGAAAAAATTAAACGCCCACCCGACCCAGCCAGGAATCGAACCTGGGTCTTCCGCAATTCGGGCGGCTGCACTGATCATTATGCTACCGGGAAGGCTGACGTAAGCGCTGAATTTTGTCACTGCTTTTTGATTTTTTGAAATGCTTTAGAGCGATATTAGTGCCATTTGTCCAAAGGTATTTGCAACCGATGGACATGCAGATTCATCTTTGCAGATGAATACCACAAATTGATAACACAACCCTCTAGTAAATTTTTACTTTTTTTATTTTTAAGTGTTAATTGCTACACTTAAGCTAAATTAAATATTTATACATATCAAAAACAGTGAAAAAATTAAACGCCCACCTGACCCAGCCAGGAATGAAATAGTTGTCAAATAATTAATGTTAAAAATTAAAGTACCCGCTAGTGAAACCATAGATTGATTACTAGTGGTAAATACTACTAGTAAATACCTTTAGGTTAACACAAGAAAGTGAATATTCGCTGGTATACAGTTATAGCGATGGCTGATTCATTTGTACTCGTGATCGGGTGCCGCCTGTGGAGGCTGGTTTGCTCTTGCATACTTGTCTTCTTTTTATTATTATTATCTATAGTTAAACTTTGTTTTTTCTTAGACAGGTTTTGACTTTTACTAGTAATGTATGACATTGTAAAAAATTAAACTGGTAAATGATGTTTTTGCAAGCGTAAATATTTAATTTATTAATTTTATCTTTTTGTGTTTTTATTTTACATGTTGTGATTGATTGTCCTTTATATTTTGTGTTTTTAAATGTGATGGAAAATGTCCTTTTATGATAGGGCATTTTCTAATTATTTTTGACGCTGTAAGGGAGAAAGAGCTTGACACTTGCTGAGTTTCTTGCCGGTTCTTCTCAGTACAAGGTCTCCCGCCCAGAGTAGACTTACCAACCGATGACATAATGACGTTCATAAGAGCTATCTGTAGCTTAATGAATAAATGATTTTGAATTTTGAATTTTTAGATTTTTTAGTGATTACGACTTCAGATCACGGATCAAGAGGTCTCAGGCTCGATTCCTAGCGGAAGGTACTACATGTACCCTACATGTTTGTGTGGTTGGTGGTGAGGATTATTCGTCCACCTGGTAAGATACCACCATTATTATCTAAATTGCCATAACATCAATGTTTGTATAATATTGTTGTGTTGCGGCAGCTAGATATAAGATAGCCAGTGCCTCAATAGTCGAGCAGTTCACCATCGGCTTTATCATCACATAATATCAGCCGAGATAAAGGCCAAGTACCTACAGTCGTCTGGGATTTTGGTAAAGAGTCCTATCACACTGGTCTGTACTGTACATACTTAAAGTTGCAAATCAAATTATACTTCAGAGTTATTGTTATGTTAAATACAAATTATTTAATGCAAATTCCTGTGAATTGCATCCAGTGAACGGAAACGACCATTTACTTCCTAAACAATTTACTACAAAATGAGTAAAACTTACTGTTTCAACTTAAAACAATGACGACTTTGACATTTCTATGAACTTAGATTAATAACGCCTAGATAGATAGTCTTCATACAAACGCATCGCCTAAAGTGATGCAAAAAGCAGATTAATGTAGGCGTGAGCATTACGTGCTTACGGTCGCCTACACGCACACAAACAAAACTTTAATGTGTACAGTGAATGAGCAATTCCCCGAAAGTGGGGAAATGTTATACTTACGTGAAATAATAGTATAAGTAGTACAGTAGTTCATGATAATGTCGTTAAAAGATAAGTAAGAAAATAAATGTCTAACATCTTATATACTTTTTGTTGATAATTTTGTTTAATACGATAATGTTTATATGACATTAATCAATAATAATCAAAAGGACCTCGAAATCAAATATTTAGCTTTTCTCTTTACTAAAATTTGTAATAAAAATCAGGAGTGGTGGTAGCTCAATAATCGAAGTCACGCGCCTCATATCCGTCGTTGGCAGTTTGAATCCATGAAAGGAACGAACTGCTAGGAGGATGATATATAATAAAAGTCATAATATGTCATGACGAGGTCCTTTTTTATTATATTATTTATACACCTACGCAATAAAAACACTTTGAGTTTTACAAATAAACAAAAAATAAGCTACGAATAGGTATTCCGTGTTTTGTCTCTTTTACTCTAATTTTAAATGACGTTTACATGACGGGAACAAAACACGAAATAACTATTTTGACCTTATTCTTTGCTTATTTGTAAGGAACTTTAGGTATGACTAATAAATGAAAATAAATATAATTTGAAAAAAAAACAATTTATTTTAAACCAATGGGGTAAGTATTCAAAGATCGATATAGATGGCATCATCGCCGACCGTTCTCAACATTCGCCATTTTGTGAATTTGTTGTTTTTCGCTCTAAAGTTATTTGCTAAAAAATCACTTTTCATGTATTCGACGTGGAGTGTAACCCAATTAACAAAGGCTAATAAAGAGGTGTCGACGAGTTGAAAGAAATCAGCTTTAATTGAACGGTAAACAAATTATCGGCATTTTAATTTTATGCTGGTTATGTTTCGTTGATTTAAAAGACTACAATACAAGTAATTTCATAAAACTACTTAGAAATAAAAGTTTTTCCAAGATCTGGGATTCAATAAAAATAAATAAACAACATTTTGGTGCTATTAACCACTTTTAGTGTTGTCTTGTCGGCAACTTTAGTTAAATTAGCCACCTTCATTCCGATCACTGCTCATCATTATACCATAACACTAAATAGGGAAAGATATTATCTTACTTAAGGGCAACACTTGAAATATATTATGGTTTCAATAAATATTTTCAATAAGATTTAATTTTATAACTAACATACACCAATGAAAAATGGGAAAATAATTTCTTCTTACTAGTAACACTTTCATAAAATCGCGGCTTGTAATTTTATTTTTAAAATTAGTAAATATTTAGCTCAATACAAGTCAATTTGTAATACTTACGTATGAAATGTTATGTTAAAAGCTTTTTTGTCCTTATGCGATGCGTTGTGACACCCATTAATTGCACAAACCGTCATAATGTAATTAATTGTCGGAGATGTTTGCACTAGCGCTTGATCTTGACAACTGACGTGACGTTCGGGCGGACTGAGCCAAAATGGCTTGGTTTGAATTGCTTCACTTTTCTTGCGTCTACTCGGTTTCTATGCGTTATTATTCTAAGTCTATGAATATATTTGCTATGAACGTTCTGAGAAACGTCTTTATATTGCAAATTTAAATATGAAATTGAGGAAATGGCTAGATTGACTATCGTCGTTGCAAATTTAAAATCTTTTGAGTGTTCTTTGGGTCAAAAGAGGCTTTATACCTCAAATTGATATGTTACATGATACATTTTTTCTATACATAATAATGTCATTGTTTATCCCTCTAAAAACAACACAAAAATATTCTCTAGAAAATTTTACAGTAGAGTAGAAAGTTTTATTCGTTTTTTTGTGATATACTTATACTTTTACATAGGATATATTAAATTTGTAACGACGCTATAGTCTTTATATCACTTCATCATTTCTTATGTGAGTTCGGCGCACTCTATTTCATCTTCCATTCTCTTCGATTAGCCGTCATCTCAACATTCTGTTACTCCTTTCTTTCGATATTATCATTCACAAAGTCTATACAACTTATGTCACTCTTTGAACCGCTTATTAATGAATTACCTAACTATACCTACTCAATAAAAAATCAACAATTAAAAAGTAATATTATTAGCAATTATCTTTATGCTTTTCTGTTATTTAACACAATCATCTACGCTTAATTGTTTGGCTTTTGTCTAACCAAATGGTAGAACAGCTGAGGAACTGGCTATGTATCACCGGACTCTGACCAATATACTATACCAAGCAATAGCTTTTAAACGTCAGGATGAATTAAATAATATTTCAAATAAACGCCTATACGGAGCCAGTGCGGCGGCGGCACGGCGGGTCCCATCGCAGTAGTTGTGTGTGACTTCGAATTGTTTTTTACGACATAACTTTCCATCTTTAATATGTAAGGAAACGTAAAAAGTAATTTAAGGAACGAAACGCACTCGTGTCGCTGCAAACCGGTCTAGGTCTTCTATTATATGCCCTAAGCTTTATCGCTGTGCAAAACAGATGTGAACCGGCAATAAGGAACTTTCATAGCATAAACTGGTTGTTGCTTGTTACAGTTCAAGTGCTGTGATCTCTCAACAGGGACATAGGGCCTTTAGAATGTATCTCCAGTCCTATTTTTTATAGTAACGGGTAAGCACAGTGCCTTGATCTCACCTGATGTTAAGTGATTACAAGGCCAATGATGGAAGCGCACTTCACCCGGGATCCTCAACTAGTGAGGCACTGGCTATCTTATCTCTAGCTGCCGGAACACAACAATGCTACAAACTTTGATGTTATGGCGACATATTTAGATGAGATGGTGGTAGCTAGCCAGGCGGACAAACAAGCCCTACCACCAACCAAACCGAGTACACAAACATGTACCCCCCGCTGGGCATCGAACCCAGGACTTCTGGGTCTAAACCGGTGGTCTTAGCCACTAGACCACAGAGGCGGTTAGCAGACATGCGGCAGATAATGTTTAAATATCAATCAATATTAGTTGTTCCTCTAGCCGTGTTCTTAGATCTTAACAAGCTGCTTTACCTTCGCATTAATACCTATTTTATGAATCACGTTATACCCACATTTTTCACTTACAGCGAATGCCCTTTTGGCGCTTAAGCAGTTTTCTCTTCACCGAGACGATTTACTCTACTTCAAAGCATTTCTTTAATAGCCATTTACTTGTTATTAATAAACGTTTACTAAAGTTATTGTCTCTATTTGTCGGTCTTAAGGAACAAGGCGAGATTATCCAGACATATTCTTTCAGACTATACCTTGCTACGGAACTGAATACACGAGGTGTCTGTGCACTCGGTGCTTATACATTCTGAATAGGCTACTTTTAAATTTGTTTCTATACCTTTTTTTTTTGATATTTGGTTGAAATTGTAAGCTACTTCATTTATTTTGTTTTTATTTAGATTGCCACGATGCAAATTTGTACTTAAAAAATTTGTTCTCGAGTAAGTGACATGTATGTCTTTTATGAGAATAAAGTGCTATAACCAGAACCAGAACAAAAGTGAGAAAGCATCACTTTTTATAATGTTTTAACTTACCCCATGTATAATAATAAAAGGTTAAAGATTTAGGCTTGAAATCTGAAGACGTATACTACTCTCTCTCTCTCTCTCTCTCTCTCTCTCTTCTACTATGTTATCTAACACACGCGGTGTCACGAACGCCGACGTCGAACGCAGCCAATGACCTAAGCGTTGTTTCTCACCTGCATTGCACTGTATCGTTCAAGGACTTTGTTGTCACTGATTTGACGTGGCTACAATTAACGCAAACCAAGAAATTTGACGACACATTTTCTTTGTCGCTCTAACAAAAAATGGAGGCTCTCTCTGCATAGGTATTTCTTCATCTACATCATAGTGTCCTTTAATCCCTCATCTGCCGTGAATACAGACACAAAAGTATTTTAATTATTTGGCGACGCTGATCAGGGCTCGCGCATATCAAAGGTTAATGAAGTGTGAAGAAATGTGTGTCTGGCAACATTTCGCCTCGCTTCATGAAGCTTTAATACGAGCCGTGGATGCCTCGTTTTTTCTATTCCCTATACCTGGTTTAAACGACCCGAAGAACCTAGACAGCATTAGGGATGATTCACTAAAAAGTGCTTTGTCAGCCGCTGTCGCTGCACGCTTGCTTCGCTCGCTCTGTTAAAGTTGGTTGATAAATTAATAGCCACATTATGATGCACTTAGTCTCCCTGACCACGGACCATACAAAAGGTTCGAAACTCCAGGATAAAATAATAAATCGCGTATATACGACTTGTATTGTATAAATTGATGTTATATGTTATGAAATCACGAAGTGCGGTAATATTTGATCCGTTTGATACAACAAACGTAAATAACACGAGCCGTACTATATCACTTTCTCCCAGACGCGAGTCTCATAAGTCGTCAACTACAATTTATAACTGAGACTTAATTTTAACAGGAATATCAACATTCAATTGACATAAGGCAGAGGGTCTACTAGTACAGTTAGCAGAGCTATACGCTAGACTGATTATATTTTTAAGTAATAGGATTCGCTTATTCTTATTAATTACTAATTAATTATGAATGTAAATTCGTAAGGAATAAAACTTAGCATAAGTTGTAGAAAGGTTCAAAACTATTTTTTTAATCTATATATTAATACGTGAAGCAAAAACTCTGTACCCCTTTTTACGAAAATTGCGCGGACGAAGGAGTATGAAATTTCGCACACTTATAGTTTATATAGAGAAGGTTATCCGAATGTTAATATTTTTTTAAATTATGCATAAAAGATACATTAAATTAACAAAAACAACATTACACACAATACCATGTACCTATTTGACACACACGCATACCTTTGCATTTGACACACACGTATTGTTTGCCTTTAATGCGGCCGACATCTATCAATGCCAATCCAAACTCACATTCTATATTTTTAAATTTTTCATTGCTTAGGATACAATCCGCGCAGACTTAATTAAATTACGGTCACGAATTTCGACCACTGGGCGACCATTAGTAATTTTAATTTGATAAGCTTGCATTTTTAAACGCCTTCGAAAGAAGATTAAAAGGGGCTGCTTTAGTTGCTATATGAATATTGTATGCCAGTGAAGAACTTTAAAACTTTAGTTTCCCGTTACGATATTATTACGTTTGGTGAACTAAAATTTTGTCATCATCTAAGTTTCATTAAACGTTTCATTGATCATAGTAAACATAATACCTACATTTCGTATCTGTCGCAAAAATATATTACGTTACTATATCTCCATAAAACAATTTTAAAGCAATACTACAATAACAATATAATAGCAATAACGCCCTGGTGGCCCAGTAACGCCTCGGTAGCGCTTGGCCCGATATCCGAAAGTTCTGGGTTCAATTCCCAGGTTGGGCAAAGTGTGTTTCGGACTTTTCGATGCATAGCCTGAGTTTGTGGTCACCAACCCGCATTTGGCAAGCGTGTTGATTAAGTCATTACCCATCAATTGTAGTGATGACTTGATTTCAATGATGGAGGCCTTTGCCCAGCAGTGGGACAGTAATAGGCTATTTACTTACTTACTAGTAGCAAACAATTCTAAGTAGGCACTGACCTTTACGTTAGTATGACACAAACGTTCTCTCATATAATGATGATTACTGTAGATGAGACACTGATAGGGATATTCGGAGGAGAGAAATGCTATCGTTCTCACATCATTCCAAGTTTCACGTCGCCCAATAAATTTTAAAGTTAACTAAATTCCTTTGGGTGAGAACAGAGTGTTGAACTTCGAGGATTAGTGTAAACACATGATAACTCAAAATCTGTAAAGATTGTAGCGATTTACTCTTCATGTCATTAAAGTTGAATAGTTTAATAGCACTTACAAAACAAATATAAATTATCTGTTCGTTTTACCAGGCAATAAATATACTTTTGAAAGTGAATTCTGTAGATGAATGTAAAAAATTGATTTTATATTGTGATTATCTTCATTTTTGACATTTCAATATGTATTATTAGAACAATCAAGTTCGTTGAAGACACAATGAGACAATCAAGTCCTATTTCATGATATAACGAGCAATACAAGCCCAGATAACAATGAAAGGAAACGTCATACTGTCATGTTTATGTGGACACAGAATCAGTGCGGAGACACTCAACTTCTAGATAAAGTTTAAGCTAGGACCTATGGAGTTGGAATAGATGTGATGCATTTGCTGGATTGATTGGAACTTAAGAATGATTCAAACCTCCCATAAGGCGCTGTACGGCTTTGTGTAATATCCACGGCTATAAATATCAGAATGTCTCATCTAAAGTTACTAGTGCTTTTGCGATTTTATAATTTTAGCCAATTACTGTAAGAAAACTTTTTAGTTGTTAAATGACTTTCTGTCACGAGTAAAAACAATACTTAATTTACGTGTTGTTGTTACTCGTGAAAAATAAAACATTTTTTTCTTTTTTTATCACAAAAATAATAAGTAAATTAAATAATGAGACTTATTTAGTGAGCGGGCAAAATAATGTTTAGAAACAGTATTGATAAGTCAGCTATACAGGACAATTTTTTTACCAGTGCGCAAATTTTCTGGAGCGACTCTGAATCGGTAAGCTAACAACTTTCTCATAGAACATGGGTTAAAATTTGTCAAAACATTTTGGATTTCCCATACTTTAGCGAACACTTGATTAGCCTTATAACTTTATAAATATTATATAATAAATATTATAACTTGATTAGCCTGATTTTTATAAAGAGTCTCAAAATATTTGACATATTTCAACCCATGTTACTATGAAAAAGTTGTTTACTTACCGATTCTGAGTCGCTCCAGAAAATTTGCGCACTGGTAAGAAAATTATCCTGTATACACTTCGCTATCTTGAAGATAGAATATCTTGACAAAGTTCTAAAGTACTAAACTTTCTACATGGTTTTTGAAACTGATTCTGATTTTTCTTATACAGAAGCTTTTAAGCTGATCACTGTTTACGTTATTATGATTATTAAACAAGTTGTTAAAAATTCTGACAAAGCGGTACCCACTACCTTGATTTATTTTTATTTATTTATTTAATAATAATAATAATAATAATAATAATAGCTTTATTCTCCCCACACAAACACATGTAAACAGTTCATGATAACTTTTAACAATGTACATTAGATAATAGTTTGTGTGAGACTGACGCCTGTGATTGATATTAATATATCAGTAGTACAGGTCATCAGGCTCTCACCACCTCGTTAATGAACAGGAAGTAGATAAAAGTTAACACTTTAATTAAAGAAACCTGATAAGGAGTCTTCTAAAACAAAACAATACAAAAAATAGAAAAAAAATAATAATAACAATGGTAATGTCGCGTGTGTGTGTGTGTGTGTGTGTGTGTGTGTGTATTTATTTAAACTTTTGCAACACAGCTATTACATGGCGGACTTAATGCCTGAGGCATTCTCTACCAGTCAACCATAGGGTGGTGCAGAGATAACATTGGCAGGTGCAATTTATTTGTATCATAAATGAATTAAATGTAACAGCTTTGATTGTAACAGCTTAATTCATGTAATCATCGCGGCGAGCTAGACCACACACAGGTTTTCGACAACACGCGCAATGTGATCTATAACCGCGAGGAGAAACAATGCGTGGGCCAGATTGCTGCCTTGCGGCATACCTGCCTAGTAGCGGCCGCATTTATGAGTCATAACGCTTTATCGGATATCTCCTTCGTAAATCCTCGAGTATATTGTAAGGAATTGTCAATTGATGAAGTGCTAGCCCTCGTGGCTATGAATACGATTTGTGAAGATAATTTCTATTACAATAATTGCGACCTTCATTTGCTGTACTGATATGCCGTTATAGACCCATTGTCCTGGGTAAGAAAAGGCTAGTCATAATGATTTTCTGCACTCCACGTTTAGGATGAAGTTATTAAACGACTGGTTGAGGTTTAAGTTACTAGCGAAATACATGTTAGGAAAGCTAAGTATTGATAATTTTTATGATATGAGTAACTAATTAAATGATTGGTTTTACCACCTCGTTCAATTTACATTTCTTTACAGATTAAACCATCATAGTAAAACATCCATCTTAACAGAATAAATTAATTATCTACTCAAACATGTTTATTGTTAAAAAACAGCTGGATATACAAAGACTTAATAAAATGCTGTCACTTTACATAGTTGTACTGATAGAGTAATTTTCATTTTTTTAGTTATGAAGCTTGAGCATCTTGCTTATGATCCATAATATTAAACTTTATAATAATAATATTAGTTTACTGTCACATTATAATTTGTTTTTGAAGACAAGTAGAATACAAACTTTAAAGAAAAATCAATTGGCCTATCATAAAGTTCAATTCAGTATAATATTTGACATTAAACTGAACAATTTTAGTTCAGTTCCAACAGTGAGTTCTGTATCAATATACAGAACTCACTGTTGGAACGATAACAAAAGTATCGATTACGTTAAAATAGGTTTTAGAAAGTTTAGTTGTAGAAAATATCCAATAACCTCTTGAGCTTGTCAAACATTTTGTCGGTTAAAAATAGTAGACGTCAAATCGTAGGACAATGGAATTCACTGAAGCGATAAGTACTGTAAATACCTGAGTTTACTATCTTCGGCTGAAGCCGTGAATACTTGGGAATATCTCATAGGTACTCATAAATCAAGAACTGTTAGATCTTCGGGCTACGGGCAAGTCGTTAAACAATGTTGGGTGTGTAATAAAGCCGACGGTTTATTAACAAGTGACTTTGATAGGACAGTGTCCGCGACGGGACCTGAGATAACGTGACAGCCAGTCTAGGAATCCTTAATAGTTTCAGTACTTCGTAAATAACGGTCCGAAGTATTAACTTGATTGTCCATTATAATGCTTGATGCTGGTGAAATAGCAGACTTGCGAATCTGCTAATTCAATAACGTCCTAATAGTGCATCGTAATTATTTTTAATGTGCTTATTGCTGCACTGAAGCTGAATTAAATACTTATAAAATACAGTAAAAAAATATTAAACGCCTACCCGACCCAGCCAGGAATCGAACCTGGGTCTTCAGCAATCCGGGCGGCTGCCTTTTTTTTTACTGTATTTTATAAGTATTTAATTAATTCAGCTTCAGTGCATCAATTAGCACTTAAAAATAAAAACAAAATATAAAAAAAAGTATAATTTACTATAGCGTTGTGTTATCTTTGTGGTATTTCATCTGTAAATATGAATCTACATGGCCATCGGTTGCAATGACCTTTGGATAGATGGCACTCTGCTGCTATAAAAGCATTCAAAAACATTAAAAAGCAGTGACAATTCAGCGCTTACGTCAGCCTTCCCGGTAGCATAGCGGTCAGTGCAATCGCCCGGATTGCGGAAGACTCAGGTTCGATTCTTGGCTGGGTCGGGTAGGCGTTTAATTTTTTTACTGTATTTTATAAGTATTTAGTGCATCGTCACATTGATTTGGACATTAGGAGTATGGGAAAGTTGTCGAAATCGAGGAGCACGATGGCGCAGCGTGCAGTGACTAACGCACCCTGTCTGCGACTGCTGCTGTCAAGCAACTTTCGCAGAGGCTGGTCATTAGATGGGTGACCAAAAATGTATCCGTGCTTCGAAAGGCACGTTAAGCCGTTAATCCCGGCTGCATTAGCAGTCGTAAGCAACCACGGATCCGTACAATTTAGATAACATAGTGTTTGCTAGACAGGCGGACTCAAAACAAGCCCTACCACCATATTCACCACCACCATATCGAGTACAAACATGTACCCACCGCTGGGAAGCGAATCCGGTATCTCTGAGTCTGAGACCTGTGGTCTCAACCACAAGATCACCGAGGCTGTTATAAAATGAACGGCGGTTAACAAATCTATCAATATCACAGTATTACTGATTCAGCAACCAGGTGTACACAGGCTTCACCGGCAAGATGGTGACGCAGACAGCAAGAAAGTAGAATTATTGCCACCCACACGCCATATCACAATGGGACAGATTTCATTACCAACTGTATGAGTTGTATCAGGCTCCTCATGTTAGGGCTGCTATAAAAGCTCGTATATCTCATTATAAACCGTTGATATTTTTTCCCGAAGTTTGTACATTAATTTGAATAAAATAAACTAGACAATATTTTATAATTATAAAATTTATTAAAACAACGATACAAATCCAAATTCTTGTTAACTTTGTATCGACTAATGAACTAAGGCAACTAATTGCTTTGTCATTGATATTTTTTTGCTCTACAATATTAATGACGAAAATATTTGTTCTGTTTTAACTTCTTCCTTCACTAATTTCCCTATATCTTGTTCTTCTACAGCATTTTTTAAAATAATATTCTGCAAATGAGCAGGCGGGCCGCCTGATGGTGAGCGGTCACACCGCCCATGGACATCAGCAACATAAGAGGTGTTGTTTTTGTGTTACCGATCTGAAAAACACCTCTTTACACCTCTTTTGAAAGGGTCCATGTTGAAAACCATCGGCATCTGTGGAATGCCACAGTTTGATGGTGCGTGGAATAAAGCTCCTCTGGAAGCGAACCGTTTGAAAGAACAGCGGCTCCAGGAAGTGTGCATGTCCCTGTTCCGATGGCGAGCGGTGCGCTGTACATGCATTGCTATGTACCTGGTGGAAATTTGATGTGGTCTAGTGACTTAGAGACCAGCGTCGTGGCGTGTTAGCATAATTAGCATTCCATGACATTATGGTGAGTAAATGCCATGTCATTGGAAATATTTAGAGCGATTGAGCATTACTTTCGAACTTACATGATTTTCTAGTTCTATTTAATTTACTTATGATAAGTTGAGGTTTCAACGTAGGCGTGCAATAGGAGTATCTTAGCGCAAGAGTGACCTCTTTGTTATTTAGAGCCTCCCTATTCGTCAGCATTCTTTAAGTAACACATAAGATCTCTAATCGACAACCCTAAGCACAGTCGGCCTATTTCGTTGGTGGCGCGACATTATTTACTGGGTCTTTGTCGGCCGGGTCAATATCAGTGGTTTACGTCCGCGCAGTGTCGCAAGTTTATGCGCTGTCCAGTTTATGATTGACGAGTTTCCCTATTACTCTAGTTTGCTGTTACTTTACGATTATTTGCTCCAATGCAAATCATAGAAAACGGGGACACTTACCACTTAGCTGGCTAGCTTCCTCTCGTACGGTGGCGTTTCCTAATTAACCCTTCATGATCATCAGTTTAGTAACAACCCATTTCTCTGATGAAGAGACTGGGTTCAAATTCACCGCGATTGCTTATGCGCTGGTCGGTATTTATTTGTTTGAACAACCAATAAGATCAAACATGCTAGTACTTGACATTTATTTATATTACCTAAGCTAGGTGTTGTATTAACTATAGGTTGTCACGGCCAAGAATATAATATTAATAAGATATCGTAAGCCCAAAAGAAAATCATACAAAAAAAAACTAAATCTAGTAATTTGGACTTTTCAAAAATACACTTTATACTACTGTAAGTATATTTTATTTTAATTTTCAGTCAGTTCAGTATAATATTGCTAAATAAGGTGTTACATAAATTACTACTGCTACTATGAAGTTTAAAAGAAAAAAGAAAAAAAAAAGAAATTCATTATTGTCTAACCGATAACAACCGGAAACATCATCCGATGGATTCATGCAATAATATAGTATTTGCATTGAATAGCATACCTACCTAAACTATTATAACGTTTTTCAAAACAATAAATAGTTTATTTCGGAACCCTATTTCATTATTCACACTACTATCTCTAATTATAAGACTATTTCATTACTAGAGTTACAAAATTAACCAGAAACAACAGTTACATCATAAGGCACATAAATTAAGCCTAAACCGACATAACCTTAATTTCCTCTAACCAAATTAAGCTTTCACATCAGTAGGGGGCGTCCAATAAAGGCACAGCCGATACAGGAAGACTCGATGGAGATATTTGGGATGCAATAAATAACAGAGCACCGAGCCAATGGAGCAGAAAACGATGCAATTAAATTAATCACGGATAAACGTGTTCGACTGTTTAGCTGTCGGCGATACAATGAAGTCATAGCGATGGTTAATACTAGTAGCTCTACAGTACACACGGATGCACATCAGACTTGATCAGACTTTTCAAAAATGTCAATTTTCTTTAGTGAATGTTCAACCAGTCTATTAATTGACAGTTTGTGACTATACAAGGAACTGTGTCAAAGTGCGGCTTAATCTATACTAATATTATAAAGAGGAAACCTTTGTATTTTTGTATGTATGTATGTATGTATGTTTGCAACGAATAAACTCAAAAACTACTGGACTGATTTAAAAAAATATTTCATCATTAGAATGCTACATTAGCGCTGAGTAACATAGGCTAAATTAAAAAAAAAATCCACCCGTGCGAAGCAGGGACGGCCCGCTAGTTATGGATAAAGGAGATCAAAACAAAAAGAATGAAGATTTTGGTAAGAATAGCAAAAATCATTTCGGACGGAAATTACATTTTTGTTCTGTTTTCACTTTTTCATGAAATATAAAGCGATTTTGTAAATTCCACAACTTTATTCTTGGTAGTATAATATTTTAAATAACGAATCTGTCAAGCTTTATTAGATCGATGCTCAGATTCATAGCTACTTAAGTAGCCTTAAAACTGTATAATTTGTCATTTCTCTTCATTTCTTGATGGATCGCGGTCTACTACTGTGCGTTTCTCACGTAATTTTTTACCACGAACTACAGTGCTGTGGAACCAGCTCTCAGCGGCGGTATTTCCGGACCATTACGACTTAGGGATCTTCTTTAAGAAACGAGGCTATTCCTTCCTAAAAGGCCGGCAACGCATCTGCGATTCCTCTGGTCTTGCGGGTGTCCATGGGCGGTGGTGACTGCTTCTCATCAGGTGACCCGCCTGCTCGTTTGCCTCCTTCTAATATAAAAAAAACGCTCCAGCCCATGCAACCATTTCAAAGTGCTAGTGATGAATTGGTCAATATGCACAAAACTATATAATCTTTAACAAGTTCACAGCTCGTATTCAATCTGAATGCTAATTAATAAGCTCCAAATCAATTAGCGAGCGTGATCGTTTATGTGATGACGCAGATTATCTGTCCGTCGCAAGTGGTTGTCGTTTTGTGTCTAGTTTATTCTTGGAGCTGTGCGTGCTGTGCAATTTGCTCGGACGCACTTAAGTTTACACCGTATGTGGTGGATCTTACTATCTTCATTTAGTTTGACTTTCTAGTCAATCGAAATAGTATGTACTATCGACCTTTATCATTTTAACTTCAAGTAAAGGCATGGTGTTTCTTGCAGGTGCTTGACATACTACTGGTTTATGGGTGGTCCATAACTTTTCAATGTTATAACTAATATAATATGCGGTTGACGGTGCTGGTAGCATTACGATGTACACTTTATGTTATGATTTATATGCAATATATTTGTAATATCCACTGTTTGCTAACCCAAATATAGCGAAAGCAATATTAGAGAAGAAAGTTTGCATGTAAGGAATGATAAATATAGAAGTACCTACCTATTTTTAACTAATGTTGTCTATAAAGAACTTGCTATCAATTCACTTTTATTAAACACAGCGCTGACATAAAATAAGAAGACTGCAAAAAGCTTACCGCATACGCTCCTTTACTTGTACGTGTCGTCATCTTCCCGTATAGTCTATCGCAAGAAGTCCCTCTCTCTCTCACTCTGATACATCTTCACTTGAATCCTTTTATTGTAGTTGACTTACAACAACATACAACATTACATACTGCTCAGCTGTTTTCCGACCCTTCATCCACCAATTTGCACCTTGACGACCTCCTTGGTCGAGTGGCTTGCACACCGGTTTTCATGGTGTCGCCATCTCTGAGGTCCCGGGTTCGATCCCCGGTCGGGTCAATTTAGAAATACCTGTTTTTCTAAATTGTTTCGGGTCTGGGTGTTTCCTATGTATAATAAGTATGTATTTAAGTATATTAAGTATGTTTATCCGTTGTCTAGTTAACCATTTTATCGAGTTTCTTAAGGAAGCTCTTATTGGGGCTAGATAATTGGTGTGAGTGTGGGAAACATTTATTTATTTATTTATTTATTTAACTTCCAGTGTTTCTGGGCGTTCGTACAAATAATCGCTTGAGGTATACAAAGCTCTTGTAGGTTTGTAAGAGAGTTCAAAATGACTTTGTTATTTAGATGATTTAATTGATTACCCTCTATTGTTTGATGTTCTTGATGAGGAAATGTATGAGCATTATTTATGGTGGCGTGTCGGTCCTCACCTTCTGTCATAGTAGTCTGCGCTTCACTTTCAGAATGCTCTTTTATTATAGGACTGCTATTAATACCTATTCGGATCGAGCTTAATTTATTTAGAGCACTGTTGTTTCACATACCTACTGGTAAACATACGTTACACCGAAAACTGTAGAAATATATTTAAAAAAAAAACAATTTTTATGTTCTTCTTCTTTTCATGGTGGCACTCTATTACTAAGAGGTCTGACGTCAGCTTTCTGAATTTGTATTTTTCCCTCTCCATAAAGATTGATTGATTAAATATTGTTAAAATCTCCGCTTTTGCATAATTTACTAAATAAGCTGTTTTAACAATATGCATTAATAAGGTAGCTTTACTTATAACTTTATAAGTATATGATCAGTGAATATAAAGTAGTTCAGTACTTATCAATTCTATATCGGAGGGAGCTGCTGGAATTATTAATAACCCGCTTTTATTTAGCGAGATAAATCTTAATTTGCCATTAAGGTCCCACGCCTTAGTAGATTGTTCATTTCTCAGTAAATGGTAGCAGGAGCAATTTGAGTCACCACGCCAGCACCGGTGATTCGATCCCACAGCTCGGGGAAATGTAATTTCGTATGAGAATAAAGATCTTCAAACCTAAACCTAATATATGGTAAGTACAAGAAACCGTTTGCCAAACTAGGTAAGCCCTAGGCGTGAATTTGATAAGCTGCTTATGGGATCGTTAGATTGTATAAACGCTTAGAGAAGGCTGGATTCATCGATTATTGAACATAACGCTACGACCAATGTTGATCTTTTATGAGCGACTTACACACTGGTGGGACAAACTATAAACAAAAGGAGACAATTAAGTGTTTGTAGGATGTAAAACAAAATATTAATTATTAATCCTTTATTGTACAAATGAATGACATTTTAACACAGTTTACACATGACATATACAATTAATAAGTAGTCTACGGCATCCTACTAATATTATAAACGCGAAAGTTTGTAAGTATGGATGGATATTTGTTACTCTTTCACGTAAAAGCTACTGAATGGATTAAGATGAAATTCGGCATACAGATAGTTTATTACCTGGATTAACACATAGGATAGGTTTTATCCCGAGATTCCACGAGAATTAATGGAAACTGTCAAAGTGAATATTTGTTACTCTTTCACGTAAAAACTACTGAATGAATTTGGATGAAATTCGGCATACAGATAGTTTATAACCTGGATTAACACATAGAATAGTTTGTTAATATTTTGTTGTTTGTTTTTACTGTTCTGTGTGTGTGTGCAATAAAGAGTTTTATCTATCTATCTCTATTTTGACATTACTCTAAGTGAAAAAAAACGGTAATTCGATCATGGCCACGAGCTGGCTTGTTTTAGTTAACATAAGACATTTCTTTTATATAAACTGATGTGATTAGCCTGATGGGTATGATCTGGATCATCTTTTTTATAGTCTGTTTTAGTTCAGTAAGGTACTGTTGTAAATAGATATGTTGTAATTTACAGTTATACTTGTTTACTACTAAAAATATTTAAAACTTAACTAAAATCTAAAACTTTCTAAGTTCAATGTATGTATAATAAGATGTTTTTTTTTTATAAAAACATATTTTTAGATTTTAAATGAAAGAAAACATACTTTTGAGAGAGAGAAGAACCCTAGTTTGGCGTTAGTCATTTCCACTCTTTTGTTACTTCAGTGTAGTGCAATTGATATTATTTTTAATTGAAACAACCTTTACGGATCTACTCGCGTTTATTTTACACATTACTTTTTAATGTTTATCCTGACGTTTCGAACCCTTTGCAGGGTCCGTGGTCACAGGAAGACTGAGGTGTTGGTCGTCTTATAATTAGTTTGTAGATCGTATACCCTCATTTAAATTTAATCAGGTGCTTTCCGTTTTACGCAGAAAGAGCTTATCTTTCAAGTATCTTTTAATAATGTGTAAAATAAACGCGAGTAGATCCGTAAAAGTTGTTTCATTTAAATGTGTAGTGTTCGCGTAAACTTTAGAAAACAATACGATATTATTTTTATTTATTGGAAGTCCTTAAGCGCCGTATGTACGATGAGAAATTTCCCGGCAATGCAATGGTGACCAGTTGACCGCGAAACGCAAAAACCATAGCTATAACTAGGGGAAGATTCAGCATTATCTTCAAGCAGCGTGAGTTATAGTCCGACATTGCTTATGTGGAATTGTGGAGTTTCTAGTAATCTCTACAACTCGTATTGGTTTGTGGGAAATGGTTTTGCACTGAAAAGTTATGAAGGGAATGCAAACTTGTTATTTTGAACGCCATTCTATTATTCTTTATTTTCCTCTGTGAGTTTTTCTAGTAGCTTAATAAAGTGTATGAGTATTATAACTTTGATTCTAGATTTTAAAAAAACTAATACCTTTGTACTACAAAACAATGTTTAAAGTTAAACAATGTCATAATACGTGTTCAAAATATTGTGTCTCTGTCTAAATATATTAGCTGAAAAGTGACAGCATCTGTTTTGATCATTGTCTAACTAACTTTAGCCATCGTTTCGTAGTGAAACAGATATTGTTTCGTGTTATCGTTTATGAATTGAAAAAGTAGGTTAGTAAACTTAAAAGTTGTAATATGTTTAAACCAAAAACACAAATGTTGAAAAAAACTTCACGAGCAGGATTTGAACCTGCACCCTTCTGACATACCGGGTCAGGTGCTCTTCCAATTGAGCTATCGTGGTTCTAACCAGCCCGCCGAAATTATTCAACACTTTTTACTTTGAAAGCCAAAGGCGCCCATCCAACATTGTTGCTTATGAGCAATGAAAAATTAAAAAAGATAGAACATGAGATTGGATTAGCATTGACAGATTTCGTCCGATCCTCTTCCATTTTTGAAATTTTTGAGAAAGAAGACGACTTTCAAGTGGAATTCAAGCCCCGCTTGAGGCAGTCACTTTTTTCCTTCTTCAGATAGTTGTAGCATCCCAAAGGCCCCGAGTTCTAACAATATAGTTTTCTATTAAATATTTAGACAATGGCGGGGCGTAATAACCAGTGATCGGAATAGGTAGGGCTTATTCACCTAAAGTTTGAAGAACGGACAAAAATAATGGAGACTTCTTTATGACAATATTTTTTTTCGGAACTGTCCGGGTTTCTGGACATCGCATAAAAACATTAAAAAAGAATATTATTAATACAGTAATTGATTTTATTACTTATTTTGTATCTTGGAATTGCCTAAAATCAATTACACTATTATAGATTACAATACAATCTCGCTATTATAGATTACTGGTAAACGAACGGCATTGTTCCACTTCCGAGAAATTCGAGGCTGCCCAAGTTTTGCGAGACATGAGCGAGACAAGAATAGATTTAGACACGCGTAAAAAATAAGTTTAATCCATTATATAATGACGAGATTGTCTTTCATTTTGGAAAACAATAAATAACGTGTCTACTTATTTTCGACAATTCCGGGATACAAAATAAGTAACAAAATCAAAAAATTGTCATAAAGAAGTCTCCATTAATTTTTGTCTATGTTCTTCGAACTTTAGGTGAATTAGCCCTACCTATTGCGATCATTGGTAATAACAAATAGCAAATCGAATTGACGCGTTCGTCAAACAACGAGCGACAGACTTCCGCTTAGCTTCTCGAAATAAGATTCTTGGGACCAAACTTCTATGAAATACGTTTAGGTAACTTCTTATCAGATTATACAATATTACAATCATAATCTACGTATTTATGCAGATCGAGAAAAAACCAGTTAGTTAGTTAGTTGAATTTGAAATAGATTAGAAAATAATTTATCTAAAGTTTCTACTTAGTCACAAAAACATGAGTAAGTAAGGTCAAGCAATGCCTAGCAATGAGCTTGTAAATTGTTTTGTAAAACTGAAAATGGAAATTACAAATAACTACTATTAACTACTTGTTATACTGGATGGCGCAAAAGTCACGACGGGGTTGCAATTGGTTACAACTTTTTATTTTTTTAAATCCATCTTAGTTATTATGAGATAATAAAAAAAACGTTCACGGAGATATTGTTGAGCTAGGTTTTAAAAATTACATCACGTAAATGACCACCATTTTCAGCCTCACAAAGACGGGTTCTTTCGAGAGCACTTCTCATTACTTTCCTCAGAACATGAGGAGTTAGCAACCGCATTTCAGCTCGGATGTTGGCCTTCAGCTGCTCGATTGTCCTGGGTTTATTAATGAACACCTTGTCTTTTAAATAACCCCAGAGAAAATAATCTGGCGCTGTTAAATCTGGGGAACGAGCGGGCCAGTTAAATGTTGGAAATCTCGAGATTAAACGCTAGCCGAAAGTCTGTCTTAGGACGGTCATTGTGGCTCAAACCGTATACGCTGTGGCTCCATCTTGTTGGAACCACATCTCTGGACTGTCAACAAGAGCTGGCACTAAGAAATATTCAATTAAATTGCGATATCTCAACCCATTTACGCCTACGCGTTGATTTTTCTGGATTCTCCTCTACACTCGCTTGCACTCGCTGAATATTGTCTGCACTTTGAGCAGAATGTGGTCTTCCAGTTCTTGGAAGATCGGCTACTGAACCTATCTGCAGAAAACGTGCCGCCAAGCGTCGAATCATGTGTTCAGAGAGTTACGCACATGGAAATGGCGGCGATACGCTCGCTGGGTTTGAATTATCGACTGATGATGTTGAAAATTAAACTCTATGATTTTGGTATGTTGAATAAAATAATTTGTGAAACCAAAAGAATAGTAAATGTCAGCGCAAATGTCACATTTGAATTTTTAAACCACGTCGTAACCCACCACCCAGTATTATTTAAATATTTAAATATTAGACATTAAATAGATTGTTTTGATCCCAAGGTAATTAGTTAAAGCACTCGTTTTTATGGAATTCAGTACAACGACGGTACCACAACCGCCCAGACCCGATACAATATCGAAAAGTTAGTTTTCGACATTGACCCGTCGGGGAATCGAACCCGGGACTTCAGAGTTAGCGCCGCCCAAAGTCCGGCATGCAAGCCGGTCGGCTACGGAGGTCGCCATACACTACTACTATATAGTTATTTATTATTTAGGAACTTGTTTTTAATTTATACTTTCTTTTCTTTATATTTTTTTTATTTTTAAGTGCTAATTGCTGCACTGAAGCTGAATTAAATATTTATAAAATACAGTAAAAAAAAATATATATATGTTTGGTGCTTCATATGTGCAACATAAAATTTTCACTACTGTTTGTTGTATCTAGCCATTGAAGTAATATTATTACAAATAGAAATTTAAATTATCATATTATCCGCAAATACTATGAGAGCTATGTGTCACAGTCCTAATTTGAATAACCATTACAGCTGTTTGATAAACATTAAGCTATGTTTCATACGTCGTAAATACATCAAGCGTATCTCAACAATAATTTGGTAGTTCACCAAGTAAGCTGTCAGGTAATGTTCCACTGCCTCATCACGATTTAGGTCACTCACAGAGACATCAATCTAGGCTCCGAGTCTAGGTTTTGTCTCGTGAACGCCTGGCCAGTTGCGTTGACTGTTGGCTGTTGAATAAGCAGTTAACGTCACAATTTGACTAGTCGAGTAATCATTAGCCAAATCTGCGTGTATTCCCTATTTACTATTACACAACTTGACTGATGATTAATTGCATTAATGCAAAAGTTGAGAGCTTGATTGATTAATTTATTCTCAAATGGACAAAATTTTTTACATCGATCGTTATAAGATCTTAGTTCGTGGCCTGAGCTTTAGTTGCACATTTTACAATTGCTATATCCAATATTCATATTATAGGATAGCTTGAGAAAGAGATAAAGGTTCCACTTTTTATTATCCCTTGTACTAACATTTACTAAATTATTAAATTAACACGTAGTAATTATTAAAGTATGCATCAAGCAAGAACTATACTTGCTTGATTGCATTGCGACACTCGCTTCGCTCGCTCTGTTTCGCCTAGTCACAGTATTATATTGTGCGGAAACATTATTAGGCAAAACAACAATTGTGCGTAAGAAGTTAAGGGCAGTGAGTCAAATCATCTAGTACCTTTATTATGCTATGGAAATCTCATTGCCGAATACGACCGCGTTCGGGGAGACGCAGATGGTGATGTGAGGCTCTCCCCTCAACTTCCAACAATTCTGGAGAAAGGGGGTTATACCTAC
This sequence comes from Eudonia mercurella, assembly GCA_963082485.1. Taxonomy (NCBI): domain Eukaryota; kingdom Metazoa; phylum Arthropoda; class Insecta; order Lepidoptera; family Crambidae; genus Eudonia; species Eudonia mercurella. Next base: position 17,351,122 of record OY720039.1, on the reverse strand, counting down.
TATAAACTTTAGCACATACACTTGCCGCCAGGGTGATCCGGTACGATCGGTTTGACAATCTCCAGATAAAACCTAGTACATATACCCACATCCCACTTAAGAATAGAATAGAATAGAGGTACAATGACTCATACACATTCAAAACACAGGATCGTCACTTTTGCAAATATCAAATTGGTTTCCGCTCAGCATATGTCCTGGCGTTAACCACGACGCTAGTCTTCCGCGGATGCCATATTTAAATTAAAAATAATGTTAAGAAAAAAAATATATATTTGTTTTGCGGCGCCATGACACTGTTTACATTTAATAAATAGGTACAGCTTTTATAAAAAACCTATTTGTAAAATTAATTGTTAAATAAAATATAATACATACGTTTATGAGTTTAGACAATAAATAAGTATAAATATCAAATATAACTTAACATAAAACCTCGCGCATACATCTTCCAATTCCGCATAGAAACCAAAAAGAGGATTTTGATTGTTTGTGTACCTATTGTTCTTCTCAACAATCCCATAAGCCTTAAGCAACGGCCGTTCAGTCTGTTTAGTCTAGTAAAGCGTTTCTGCGAATCGCACGCGATAATCGAGATTAATCGTCTCGATTAATATCTATCATTCGAATGCCTTAACGATTTATTCGTTACGGCTGCGAATTGGACAGATTTTGCTCGAGTACGATAGCGAAGGTGATTATTAGCCATTCGTTATCGAGATTAAGTGTGATATGCACTTTGCGTTTCATTTCTGTCTAGATATGGGTTAAAATTAGCATTTTGTATCTTAAATGCAAGTTAAAGATGTACTCGTCTGTAAATGCACGAATACTCATTTATCAATAGATTATTCGTTATTAATTTTGAAGATCAGTTATTGGATCTATTCGATAATTGTGTAAGCCTTTATATACTCGTATTTTGGTATCTTCACAAATTTAAAAGTTCAATGATATACTAACAAGACAATTAGTAAATTCTAATCAAACTGAATACTGGGTGCTTAGTGTGAACTTTGTTTACTATCCGTATTTATTCGATTACGTTTACGAAAACGAAAATTAGTATGGCATTGAAGCAGCGCCTCCTGGCGTCATACGAGAATAAAATTTTGCCATACAAATTCTCGTTTTCGTTATCGTGATCGAATGCCGAATGAAACTCGCACTAGGCACCCTGATATCTACGTTATAAAAAGCATTTTGTGAAAACGGTGTCTTCTAAACAGTTAGAATTGTATGATTTTTAAATTTTTTTATAGGACTACCAACAAATCGTAAACCAGTTACATACAAAAAATAAAGATAAAGATGTCTTAATGAAAGTGCCGTCATACTTACAGGTTGTCACGGCGGCGTCGGCATGCAAATATGGCTAGTGATTTTTTTTAAATCATCATCATCATCATCATCAGGTCATTTTATGTCCCCACTGCTGGGGCACGAGCCTTCCCTATGGATGGATAGGGAGAACGTGCCATAAACCACCACGCGGGCCCAGTGCGGATTGGTGGTTGTTAACGACTGCTAATGCAGCCGGGACCAACGGCTTTACGTGCCTTCCGAAACACGGAGGAGCTCGAGATGATAAATTTTTGGTCACCCATCCGATGACCTGACCGGCCTTTGCGAAAGTTGCTTAACCTTATCACTCGCAGACCGGGCGCGTTAACCATTGCGCCATCGAGCTCCTCGATTTTTTTAAATATCTTATTTAAATAAAATAAATAAATAAATATTAGACAACATCACATACATATATTGTTCTGATTCCAAGGTAAGTAGCTAAAGCATTCGGTTTATGGAAATCCGAAACAACGACGGTTAAACATTGACCCAGACCCGACACAATTTCGAAAAGGTAAATTATTTTAAGTTTACTTAAATAAAACTAAACTATTAAAATAATATAAATCCAAACTAAGTATCCGATTGTGAGACATTTCAGTACCGTATCAACAAGTCTAGGAAGTCTATTCATGGTGGGCCGTCAGAGGGTTTCTAGAGGGTGTCGTCACAAACGTGTCCCCTTTCCGTAAACCATATGCGCCTGCCTGCCTACTAATAAAATAAATATTTAAGGGGGCTTCCATAAAACAAACGTGATTTTTTTGCTCGTTTTTGCTTGATATTGATAACGGCAACAGGTAGGTAGACGCTTGAAATATTCACAGAATAATTAGTTATATATTCATAAAATGTTCAAATAATTTTTAACGCAAATTTTGTTGCGAACAAATTACAAAAACACAAATGTTGATAAAATTTCCAATTTTTTTCTCGGTCTTAAAAACTATAACAGGTAGAAAATTGAAATATTTTTATAGATAATGGTACGGAACCTTTCGTGCGCGAGTCCAACTCGCACTTGCCCGGTTTTTATAAATTCTCTAAGTTTATAATAGTCCATGGTCTATAAATAAAGTTCGCTATCCCATCTTAAATAATTAAACAACATTATAAGTTACAGAGATACATTGAATTATATTTGTTACGTACGAGAATAAAGGATTCGAATCCATTTCCTCAAACCACTTTCTCTCTATCCGTCATAATTATGATTCATATATGTCGGCTGTTTACGTAATCACTTAAATAAGCTATTCTTATCCGTGCCGTATCCGTTTATAGTTGTAGTTTCATACTTGGTATTAGATAGTGAAAATTGTAATCCAGTTTATAAATCACGCCACGCCGGACATAATTGCTATATTAGATTTGTCACAACATAACGAGACTGTAGAAGATAAGCTTTATACAAACGCGCTCCAGCAACTAGTAACAATCTTGTAACAACTGCGCTCAGACTAGAGATGAGCAATCAACCCGGTTTAAACCCAACTTCTGAGTTGTAAAAATCCATATCCTACCGATGTTGTCTGATAATTGGGTTTATTGATAAATATTATCGAGTTAGCAACATTATTTACAATAGTTAACCATACTATAATCTCTTTTGCATTCTATTTTGTTAAAATTATTTTGTACCAATTGTTGTTTTAAAACTTAAAAGAATGCATGGTAAGTTATGTAAATTGGGTCGTGTAATTTATTTCCATTGTATTAAAGTAATCATATATCAATTATTATCATCATCATAATATATAATGATCATGATCATTAGCACCATCATCATCATGATCATCATCCCCACCATCATCACCACCACCACCACCACCGTCATCATCATCATCATCATCAGTCTAAATTAGTTCACTGCTGGATTCAGAATGAGAACATTTGAATTATACGAGTATGTAAAAATTAAATACCATTTTTTTTCTGTGTAAGCTTTTATTTTAATGTAAAGGTATTATCGTTATTTTATTTATTTAACCATTATTTTAGCAATGAAGCCTAATTGATAAAATATATAGTTCCTGCTACTCAAGTTATTAGTTCCAGTAGTTTATACCCGCTGTTTAGGTTTAAACCCAGGATTAAACCCAGTTTCTACTCAAAATACCGAGTTTAAACCCATTTTGACTCTTTGGGTTTAAATCCGCTGTCCATCGCTAGCTCGGACTGTTCCGAGCTGTCTCGAGGTCCGTATCCATGCAAGAGGTATAATGTGTGTATTGCTCAAGCGTGGAATGTTTTAAGGCTAGGTAGTCCGCGCTTTTGAGTTTTTTCAAACCATCTGAGACATGATAATGGTTTAAATTCTGGAAAAAAGTATGTATTAGTTAAGGATCTAATCTAGTCAAAGTCGCATTCAGTTACAAGATCCAATGAACTTCACTCGATAGAAAAAAATCCCAAAGTTACACCTTTTTGTAATGTTTTATTCAATATTATGACTAAACTACTGATATTTTACATTTAATTTTTGTACTCAACTAAAGACACTAAATATTTCGCAGATAAATTCGCAGAGTTTGACTTGATAAAATGATTGTCTTATTTAAAAGTTTAAATACCTACTAAATGCGCGAGTACCGCTGCTCATCAGGCCCGATTTTACTACTAGGCTACTTTTGCAGGAATACTTAGCCTTAAGCTTGCCTTCTGGGTCTCGTTTATTTTGTGGTTAAGTGCTCATAGAATTCAACATTAGTACTGTGGCTTTAAGGATCGCTGTTTCACTTTCTATGTGGGATATATTGTTTGTGAATATAGCTTAGTACGTCATAAAACCGTTTTAACCGCCTCTGTTGTCTAGTTGTTAAGACCACCAGTCTTAGACCCCAGAGGTCTCGGGTTCAATTCCCAGCGGAGGGTGTTTGTGTTCTGGAATTAGTTCGTGGTAGGGCTTGTTTATCCACCTGGTTAGTTAGCTACCAACTTTTATCTAAATGTAACGCTGTTACATCAATGTTTGTAGCATTGTTGTGTTCCGGCAGCTAGAGATAAGATAGCCAGTGCCTCAGTAGTTGAGGATTCCGGGTAAAGTGTGCTTCCATCATTGGCCTTATCATCACTTAACATCAGGTGAGATCAAGGCATTGTGCTTACCCGTAAATATAAAAAAAACATCTAAATTGTATAGTGATTGTTTTATTTTTATTATCCAAAATTGACATGCGACAAAGAAATTATTTCTTGTGTTGCTTGAATAAATAAATAAATAATAAAGTTAATTACCCGTAAGTTTTAAAAGTACTCGTCGTAAGAGATAAATAAAATCTGTGATAATACACTCTCCGTCGATTCCAGCAAAAGTAAACGCTTTAAGTTCATACAGAATTCACATTAAAACTTTTTTCAATGTTTCTGATGGAAGGTTACTATATATTAATTTTATTGTTAAAACATATGAGCGATATGCTATGCCGATCAATATTTTGAAATTGAATTTGAATTTAATGCTAAGCGTAGATCTCTTCCAATCCACGGCATTCCTTTCAATTTTACGCCTTCCTCAATCCTTACCCGCCACCGTGACAAGGTCATGCATTTTACAAAGTTGCACACTTCCTCTCTGTTTTTTCTTTGGAAGAAGGTAAAGTGAGGAATTTACTTACGTTTAGCAGTTTTTCTTGCTTAACAAGGCATACGGAGTAAGAAGCGTATAAGTCATCGCTAACAATCGCACGTTCATCAGCTGGTTTACGATTACTGTTGTCATAATCTGGCTAAATCTACTTGCAAAAAATCTGAAAAAAAAAAGTTGGTTATGATTTTTTAACGTTAATAAAAAGATTCTCAATTAAATAAGTAGAAAGAACTTCAGTTGAATTACTAATAAGCTGAATAGCTACTCGGGGAGGGGTAACTTCGGTTATATTAAGTTAAGATAAAATTTTGAATGAAATACCTTTAATCAATATTTTTAGTTGCCTTTCATAATTGAATTATTGTTATGCATGGAAATATTAAAATCTAACATAAGTTTAAATATATGAGTTCCTTTCCAGATAAATGTTCTTTCAAAGAAATTGTGAACTTATTAATTCTTTACGTTATTTACTAATTTTATCCCCTTGAGCGTCGAGCGACCAGCAGGTGGCCGATAACAATTAAAATTCTATTGTGTCTGAGTATTCGACGCTTGAACTCTTAGCTGTCATTATGGCTGATTTACACGTAGGTATTAAACGTATTAAGCTGTTAAGTAGTTAACTAAATTTTAACTTAATTTTAAGAACTCGTTTGCGTGAATACCAGACACAATAGAATTTTTTTTGTTATCGGCCGGTGGCTGGTCGTTCGACACACAAGGGGTTAAGTGATTAATTGCATGAAATCACAGAATTTAGTAGCAAGTTGCAAGTTAAAATTTTGCTAACATCTAAACAAGTTAATTAGAATTTTGTCTATTTTTCGGTTAAGTTGGTGGGCGGGGCGGGGCTTGTATCTTGACACGTTTAGACAGGCACAATATTAGTTAAATGCATATGTGTAGTGAGTGACGCACTCGGGTTCAATTTTATTGTTCGTATTAAATGATTGACTAAACAATTTAGAAACTCTAAAAAAATGCGATAGACTGACACAATTGCTATATTATAATTGTCAGTATTGATAAAAAATATATTCTAATATGTTATTTTAATTTGGCATCTAATGCACATCGCATTACAGTATCTTTTTATCGTATTTCGTTTTTAACTTTAGATAACAAGTAATTAAAGGAGTCTTCTGTCATCCGTAGCGCATAAAAATATTCTTGTTTAAATCTTCATTCACTAGCTCCTCAAACAAAGTGGCACTTGCGCCATACTGACCTCTTCTATTTATCCAATATCTCACCCACAGTCTTTTGGGTATGGTTATTTCCCAAATTATTTCATCTTTGGCTTCGTCCAAAACCTCACTAATAACAAATTTAAGCACAGAATTTACGACTTCATTACGTGGTTGATCGTCCATCTTGAGTGAACTAAAGAGCTTAACTACTCAAATACGTATGGACATATACTTAAATATAAGTCACTTAAAGTTAAGTTAAAATTGTGTTACCTACTTAACAACTTAATACGTGTCAATTAACCATAGAGACAATCAGCAGTTATGTGATAAAAACTTATTTGCACGTTATTGGACGCTGTATCTAATATTATTATAAATATCAGCGACTTTACTTGCACTGCTTTGTCTAAGCGCTCTTAAAAATGATTTATTAGTATTTTACAGTATGTAGTAAGAAGGAACATCATCATCATCATCATCATCATCTCAGCCAAAAGACGTCCACTGCTGGACAAAGGCCTCCCCCAAGGATCTCCACAACGACCGGTTTTGTGCAACAACATACAACAATGTTATTGCTACAAAATTTGATTCCGGTATTAAACCGTAAATCTCCTAAACCTAGGTTTAAGAGATTTACGATTTACCTAGGTAACATACACAGATGCAGTGATCTCTTCATTCATTTTATAAGATGAACGCAATAACGTTTTATTGTAGTTTTATTGAAAACTATCAGACACACGTAAAACCGGGTAAAATAAACAGCGCAAAGTTATCATTGGACTGCAGAAATATTAGTAAACTTCATTGAAGCTTATAAATGTTTTATGGAGCAAAATTTTACTGCTTTGTGCTCAAAATGAATGGATTTGTTAATAGTATCAATAATCAAAATATTGGATGAACGAAGTTTCAAAGTTCACATGGAAACAGGCCAAATATATGGAGAGGATTACGTGTACTTTATTGATCGTACTTCTGATATAAATATATCAGAAGTATGTTACAGTAAAATTATGAATATTGATAAGAATTATGCGATGATAATTTGGGGGGTTATTCTGAACTCGACCTTTTTGGGGGATTAGGGTGGCTTTGGAGATGTGCCACGGATGTGTTTATGATAAATGCATTACAGATTACCGGTCATTGTTTCTATCAGGCCGTCTGCCAAAATACATAGTGTGAAACAGTTTTAAGCGGGCATTGTTCATTTAGAACTTTTATGTAGTGAAAATTAATGTTATGACTTCCCAAATATTCCGATAAACTAAACTTTATTGAGGTGTACCTAATATTTTGTGAACTCATTTATTTTATGAGACAAGAGTGCTTTACTGATCGGCCATGTTACACAAAGTTACCGGAAGTGGGCTAATGTTTTGCCTTGGGTTGTCATATTTTATTACATTTAAATACAGAATTTTTACAGGACATTTTTTATTTGTAACCTACAACCTTACCTACACTTACTTACTTACTTACTTACTTACATACCTTATTTTGTATTTAGTTAAGTTATCTTCGTTTTTCGTACTTTATTTTTTCTTTAATGTAGTAAGATTAAGTTATGTTTATTTTCTGTTAATACAGAATTCAAAAATCCAACATAAGTTGATCTCATCACCAATCCGCTTGCTAGTTGTATGAATTATGCTCAACTTTTCTAATATCGAAGAAGCAGAAGTTCAGCAGTAAGACAATTTATGTCTGACTTAGCATTTTGTGCGCAACTTCGTCCGCGTGGCTATAAAATGATAATAAAACTTTTTTTACCAAAATATAATATAGCCTATGTTATATACCTAACCCGCAAGGGATGAAGCATTCTGTCAGTGAAAGAATATTGGGAATCAGACCAGTAGTTCCAGAGATTACCCTCCGCAAACAAACAAACAAACAAACACACAAACAAACAAACAAACAAACAAACAAACAAACAAACAAACAAACAAACAAAGTCACAAACTATACCTCTTTATTAATAGTATAGCTAATGACACTCAAGATCTTGATCTACTTACTATTAAGGTATCATAGGCATACCTTAATAACCGACGTTTCGAGGATTCGAAGTAGTTCATAAAATGTATTATGGAACGCTTTGAAAGTTTTAAAGTGTATAATATACCTAGGCACTCATAGTACAGTATATTATACACTATCAAGTGTGAGGTTGTTCGCTAATGCCTCCGTTACTAATACGGTCATTGTATGTTTATATGCGCCTCGGTGGCCAAGTGGCATAGTGTTCGCACTTATATCAGAATGTCCCGGGTTCAATGCCCAGGTCGGGCAAAGCGAATTCCGAATTTTTGCTGACTATGACTATGATTTATCACCCGCGTTAGTTAATCAACAAATGGACTATTTAACACAAAAATAATTTTTTAATTCGAATCAGTAGTTACTGAGATTAGCGCGTTCAACCAAACAAACAAACAAACAACAAACAAACAAACTCTTCAGCTTTATAATATTAAGTATAGATTTACTTATGTTTTTTTGGCCTTCTGATTTAACCTCCTCATAAGACTGCTATCTCATCGTCTAGCTAGACCTTGCACTACTAGCTCCAACAACGTGTATGTTATAAACCAGTCAACCCTGATTGGTATCAGTGCTGGTGCACGTCTTCTATCTCTTACTAATCCCCATCCAACGATGCCAGGTCGTAAACTCATGGCATGGCCGAACACACGCGTTTGAGAACTCATGCGCCATGCCAGCTTTTGCAAAGAGTCGCAGCGGAAAGCAATTGATATTATTGTGTGTTTTATAAAACACAGCTCTTGTTAAGTACAAGCATAGGTTCATATTACAACAAATGATCTGATTCATAAAGAAGTTTAAACATTTTATATTTACATTTTTTTAGTTGTATGAGGAGCTCAATGGCGTAGTAGTTCGGTCTGCGAATGCTGAAGCAAACGCCTGATATCGAATGGTGTCCAAACACTTTTTTTATGAACTTCTCCATGAAGGAAGGATGAGGAAGGCATTTAAAGCCGTTGGTTCCAGCTACATTGGCAGTCGTTAACAAACACTAATCCGTACTAGGCTTCCATGTGAGGCCGTGGGCTCGTATCTCACTTCTGACACCATAAAATGTTTTTGTTTTGTTTATATAATTTTAACGCAAATTTTGATGTGAAGCAAATTACAAAAACACAAATGTTGAAATTTTTTTTCAACATTTGTGTTTCTGACACTATGTTATGCTATGCTTGTTTTGTTGAGGTTTGGGTCTTCACAATAATACTACTATTGTCTTCAGCTCCACGTTATTCATTAATCAAACAATAGGTACACATTAGCAATAGGTACAGCGTCTGTCGTCGGCCGCCCCGACACCATTGTATAACAAATCATGGCGGCTCTGTAGGGATGTACCACCACGCACAATCTGTGTAGTGATGTACCTAACAGTGTTTCCATCCAGAGGTAAAGCTGATCTTAATGAGCTGCTGATGAGCGTCGTCATTTTGTAATTGTTTAGGGAAAACGATCTGTAATGGCTCTATAGGCATGGCGTGAGGCCACATCGCGTGTCCGAACTGCTAGCCGACTACTAATCAGCCCAATTATCCCTGTAATGAAGCTTTTTGGCAGTAACTTTCGCTCCTGCTCGACCACGCATTCTGTTTTATCTGGAGCGGGGTCGATGGACCGTTTATCTACAATTATACTTTTTTATTATTTTAAATTTTGCATTCACAATGCTGTATACAACGTTAGTTGGAACGGGGGTATTAAGCCGAAAGGAGGGTAAGTATACATGATAGTGAATAACTATTTTTTTTAACTTCTTTTTTATTTTTTATTTATTTACATTTGATTGGTCTACAAAAATCTAGTAGGCTACGGTTTTGACGTAGGTTCGCAGCAAAAGAGTCGAGTTTTCTCTCCATAATTGGACTAATGTATCCAATAATATTGACTTTTAATTTGTTTTTTTTTGTGACCGCCAGTTCTACGACAGCGTCATTTCTTTTGCACCACACTTGCTCAAAAAAGCTTACTTCCACCTTCAAAATCTGGGTGGAAAAGCACTTTTTCTCCCCTTGGGTGGAAAAGGTTTTTGAATTTAGAACGTGACTATGAACACTATGGTGCGCACTATTCTTATATTGCGAAATACGAAATTCCAACTTCGTATTGTGCCGTCCCGCTCACACTAATAAGTGTGTAAAAGAGACAGTATAATACGAATTTAGAACTTGTTAGACCCCCTAACTTTTCTTTCTTAAAAAATAATAATTTTTCATCCAAATAGAAAATGCAAAGGGATCTAAGCCTATACAGCCAAGTGTGATGTAGGTATATTATTTTCTCTGGTTTATGATGAGTCACATCACAGTCGGTTTCTCTTGGTTAATCCCAGTCAATTAAGCTATCTGTATGCCGAATTTCATCCAAATCCATCCATCCGTTGCAGCGTAAAGAAGCAACAAATGTACATACACACACACACACACATACACACAACATTCGCATTTATAATATTAGTGTGATAAAGCTCAACTGTTTTTCTTCTATCCACCATTTTTCGCGCAGTAGTGAGGTGAAAAATTGTGGGTTTTGCTCGGCAACAAAGTTCTTTTGCGTCTCGTGACTTGAAACCCTCGCTACGCTCAGGATTCTTCGTTTAATCCTTCGCTTGCTCGGGTTTCAATACAAGCACTCGCGCGAAACAACAACTTTCCAGTCTTGCTTAACAAATAACTATTGAAATTACAAAAAAACAAATGTTGAAAAAATTTCCACGAGCAGGATTTGAACCCTTCTGACATTCCGGGTCAGGTGCTCTTCTAATTGAGTTATCGTGGTTCTAACCAGCCCGCAGAAATTATTCAACACTTTTTACTTTTAAAGCCAAAGGCGCCCATTCAATGTCAACAACTACCGTCACTAACATCCGATCATACTATTTTTACAAATATTAAAGATCAGTTAAGAAGTAAGCAAGCTATTTATAAAATGTTCAAATATTTTTTAACGCAAATTTTGTTGCGAACAAATTACAAAAACACAAATGTTGTAATTTGTTCGCAACAAAATTTGCATTAAAAATTACTTGAACATTTTATAACTATTTAAATCTTAAAAAAACTGTTAATCTAAAATTATCCATGTTTAATAAAAAGTTCTTAGACAAAAGTTATTCACTATCATGTATACTTTACCCTCCATTCGGCTTAGTATCCCCGTTCCGACTAACGTTGTAGAAATTTAAAATAAATCAATCGTTATAGAAATTTAAAATAATAAAAATAATTATCAGAAATTACGTCTCTATCGATTGTTAAATACTTGCGAAAGTGTTCTTTCTACTGTGAGGGGTAGTAATTTCACAGTGCGTAATACTTCACATAATCCACAGTGGCTTGCAGCGTCAATCACATAGTACTAGAAAAATTCATTATTTTTATTTTGTACATCTGACCCGGCGGACTTCGTACCGCTTTGACAGTTTCCATCATTGTCAATGGTTTCCATGACAACAAAACAAACAAATCATTTTGTATTGGAAAATTAAATTGTCGTTTTTAGTATTTTATTTATTATATTTTTTTAATATAGCCTATGTTATTCAGCGCTAATGTAGCATTCTAATGGTGAAAGAATTTTTTAAATCAGTCCAATAGTTTTTGAGTTTATTCGTTGCAAACATACATACATACAAAAATACAAAGGTTTCCTCTTTATAATATTAGTATAGATGAGATGAAGGCAAACGCTGTCCCGCATGGAATAGTAAAAAAAACCGTAACTACGTCATCTTTTCATCATTGTTCACATACTTTTCACAGAGCTTAACAACACCAAGTAATTTATGTAGTTAGTTAGCTCAATGAATTCAAAAATAGAATCCTAAACCGAACTTGATATATTTTTAAATGCATCCAAAGTAGAAAACCTTTTGATATCGTTTTCGAACTGGTGCACGCGCGCCGACTTTGATCTCAGTTGGTGGCCAGTAATAAATTGTGCCATAGTGACAAATCACCGAACGCGTGATCTATGGTATGCGTACTCTTTTAATTTAAATATTTTGGACAACTTCCTCCGTATTGTTGTACCATTGGTAAATATTGATTTTGTCTGTGAATAAGACAATTGAATGTTAGTTTACTTAGTTTTGCTTTGAATGTTTTTAATCCGTTTAAGTATATTAATTACTTGTTAACTGCGTCTGTGGTTTAGCTAAATATTCTCTGCAGCTGAATTTTCGATTAGGTGATATAATTGGAATACTTCGGTCAAACTACCGGTCAGACCAATTGTTTCCGGGTTCCCTTCCTAACTGGGGGAAGGGGTACATGTTACTGTATTCAGATTGGTCAAATGGTAGGGTTTATTTTAAGTTTTTCACAATCATAACATAATATTAGGTCCTTACCTATGAAATTGACGTTTTGTATGAAGATTTTTTATAAAATTATATTTTTCATACTAAAGTTTTTTTAATTTTCTTAGCATCTATTTATGTTATCACTATAAAAATTAGCAGACATTAGAAAGAAGTCAATCTAAAAAAAAGGGCGATAAATACATAAAATGAATAATCATTGTTATTACTGAAGCCTAAGTAACATAGTCCTAATTAAAGGGGTATAATAATATTAATAAACGGTATTGACTTTTAGAAGTAATACACCTATTAATAAGTGAGAAAAAAACGTCAATTTCATAGGTAAGGACCCGATATATACCTATGAATCGATGGGTCCTATGTATAAGGGCCCAAGTGCAAAATCATAGCATTTTAGAGAGGCTCTCAAAGTTTCAGCTCACTTTATGTCCCAACTGTTAGGGCACAAGCCTTCCCTATGGATGGATAGGAAGGACAGTCCTCAAAGCGCGCGGGCCCAGTGCGCATTGCTGGTTTTTAAAGACTGCTGATGCAGATGGGACCAACAGCTTTCGTGCCTTCCTAAGCACGGAGGACCCATCCACCCATCCGGTGACCGGTCTTTGCGATAGTTACTTAACCTTAGCGATCGCAGACCGGGCACGTTAACCACTGCACTATTGATTTTTAACATTTATAATGTTAAAATAGTCATAATGTTAAGTTGTGTTGTTGTTCTAAGTAGATATATTTTTATCGATATAATAAATATCACGTCAGGCTGGGTGGTCAAACATTTTTTAGTTATGACAAGTGCCTGCCTAAAAAGAATGTTAAACTGTTGACTTTATCTTAACGCTTTATTTAAGTATAGAGGTTTCAAGTTAGTTTTAACAACAGCGCGAGTATGAACCGTATAACTAAGTGAATTACAAAATAAACAAAGCGGTTGGTAGCAAACTTGTAAATGTTGTTCCCAGGGGGTTCTCCTTATTTTCATAACATTAAGTGTTCAAAATTCTAGTTCAATGACTTCTTAGGAGTTTGTTGTTCCAGAAAACGGTGCACAGAGATTTGCAACATTTTCCATTAGTGTTTTATATCAAGTTTGAATCGTATTGGAATTTATTATCTGGCAATTGTGTCTCTACAATACGAATGCTACCGCTTGTGTTTTTTTTTAGATTACAGTGATATTTGACTATAAGCTATTTAATATTTTGGATTTCAGTTCTATGATTGATTAGGTACGTATGTACCAGATAGACAACAAAGATTTCCTTTTGCTTCTAAGCATCAGTCGGAGCGAAATCATTGATCATCTTTACATATTTTTCACACATACACTTTGTAGTTACCATGCGAACATAACTTACTATTGGGTAAAAATGTTGCGCACATCTGCCGAGTCGCCGGCGCCGGCGCAAGTGTGGATTTAGAAATCATTATTTCAGAAATAAATACAAATTACCGCGGCAACAGTAAACACAAACACCTACTATGTTAGCTTTGTTGATCTCTACGCGGAGTTGCGCTGCTGCGGCTAATTAAGGCCGTAGCTTAGTTTAGTGGATTAGCGACACGTCCGGTGGCGCTATAAAAGCTATCATACATTTCGGTGCTTCCTCCGTACTAATTCGCACTGGGCCCGTGTGGTGGCTTACGACCCGTTCTCCCTATCTATCCATTTTTCATTTCAATTCAATCATTTATTTATTTATTTATTATTATTTTTTTTGAGAGAGTTTGCTGATTGCCTCAGACGGCATTTTCAGCTTCACCGGGCTTTTTTGGGGGCGGCGAGGAACGTAAAGGGTCCCTCAAGCCGTGTGAAACGAATCACCTTTGGAGGTTTTCTAGAGGGAACGGCATCGCGCACTAGTGCGCGTCCCCGTGCCCTACTAGATTCTCCGAAGGGTTCGGATCGGATAATCATTTATTGCTCTCCATAAGTATACATGAGTTGTTACAATATTAGTTAGATAGAACGTTATGGGCCCGGATTGGGCACGACAATGTTTTGAGAGGAAATTAATATCTAATCTTATTCTACTGCATTATTATTTTTTATTTTCTTATTCTTATTCCATAGATCGATAGATCTATATATTTAACTATAGTAAAAAAAGAAGCACACGTTTTTACAACATATACCTTACTGTCCTAACTTTATTGTTGTATTGCTCTAAATAAACCGGTATTGTTTATTTAGCAATATAGAACAACTCTAGACCGTAGTCTGAAACAAGGACTTTTGGAACAATGGAAGCTTGTCCATTTCGTGGCTGCGTTGAAACTTGAATTACATTGTTTATTATGACTATAGCAAGTATTGGCGCACAGAAATCTTCAATCGAGTACCTACTATTTGTTGCGCAGTACATAGTGAATTTTGAAATCCAATCTAATGAAAGTAAAGGCCGATTAATGAAGTATCAAATCGTTAAGAGAGCTTTGACAGAAGAAAGAGTCGGTAACCGAATGGAAAGCTTGGGTTAAGTGCGAAAAATCGTTTCTAGATTGATTTATTTTTGTTTCTTGTAGACTTCGCTGGGCAACGACCAAAATGATTTAAAAAAAAGATAGGACCAAAAAGTGCTTATCATCTGCTTTGTTACAAACAAATGAAGGTTCACTAAGAAATAAGTAGATATTTCTAAAATTAGAACCGTTTAAAATACATCGTATGAATGCCACGCTAAAAATACTCAACGCTTTGACAAGTCTCTTGAGTAAACGTCCATCTTTGTCAGCGACAGACGGACAGGCGTCGCACCTGCACCGAATGCACGTTTCATCTTGCTGTCCAAGAGTTAGGGATAACAATTGAAAATCAATTGTCTAATTGTACCACATGTGATTCATGGCAAGAAGAAATGGTCAGCATGCTAAATTTTTCATTTTATTTTCATTTAACTTGTTCATTATTATCATCAGCCTAGAACCTTGCTGCTGTTGGACTCAAGCTTGCTACTTAAACAATATTATCATCATCATTATCATCTCAGCCAAAAGAAGTCCACTCAAGTATTTTCAAAACGACTAGTTTTGTACTGCTCGCATCCAACGGCCCGCAATCTTCACTAGATCGTTGATACACCTTCTTGGAGGCTGTACTGCGCCTTCCGATGCACGGTCGCCACTCGAGAACTGTTCCACCCTACCGGCTATTAGTCCTACTAGCGATGTGCCTTGCCCACTGCCACTTGAGCTTAGCAACTCTTCTCAAGTAGGTAAGTTAGTAGCCTATCTATAAACCATTGCTGGGAAAAGGCCTCCATAAATAAAATCAAGTGCATCAAAAAATCTGACACACTTTGTCCGACCTGGGAAAACTTTACCCGCTTTGCCACTTGGCCACCAAGGCGTTAGGAACAATATCATCATCATCATCATCATCATTATCATCAGCATCATCAGCCTATACTAGTCTAGGAACAATATAACATGAGGAAATTGAGCCATAAGCGAGCTCAATGCGGATGGATGGGCTTTAACAACTACGAGTACTATCGAAAGCGCCGACCAAAAAAAAGCCAAAAGTGAAGTCACGGTTAAGTTGATACATGATGAAAAAACTATCGTATTACATAAACTAAATATATATTTAGTATCAAAGGGAACGTGTTGACAATTAGTCCGACCCATAAATTCATAACACACTATAGTTTTATCTACAACAATATCATTTAAAGTTGGGCAAAAATCATGAAAACGAGTGACGGCGTTTAGTTGATATCTTATAGCCCGTTGAGCGTCTGTCGACCACCAGGTGTAGCCGATAACAAATAAAATTCTATTGTGTCTAGTATTCGCGCGCTCGAGCTCTTAATTTATCTAAATTATTATACCTCTAATTATGTTTAAACAATCACCAATGACTTAACTACAAATCGTCCGTCTCCCCACATTTTCGATTTATCGAGCGGTTTTTTAAATTATTATTTTTCAAATTAACACGTTAAGTTCCCCATACAAAATGAGTATGACCGCGCGGCATCAAATAAATATGGACGAAGACATTTTAAATAAATTAAATGACACGTGTCACTTACGGAAGGTGCACCCTTTTCCAAAGCAGGGAGGTACTCAGGATATTTTACTTTGGTTACCCATTCGGTAAATCAGCGACTCAACCCGAATGCGCTAGCCGCTGTGCCAATAAGCTCTTATTATAACAGATGTTCAACTATTTTTTTTCTAAAATTGGTTTATGTAACAATTTGTCATGAAAATAAATAAAGTCAATAGAAAAAATGCTACATAAGTCACCATAATGCGAATAACTCCAGTACACGAGACACGTAGGCAGACATGCACTCACGATAACTCTTTCGCATCGTAAAAAGTTTCCAGAAATCGTCTGCACGCTGACAACTGCCATTTCAATCAATTATATGACTTGAACGCTTCAAACATTTAAAAGAACTAGTAGTGGTTGAAACTCGACCGTAATTCACAAAATATACAATACCTACAAAATGTTTTTATCCAATGTAATATAACCTATGTTAAACATACATTTTGTCGCTCTGCTCACCTTCTCCTGAACTTAAAACCCTTTCATGGGCAATACGGATATAATTTATCATTGCTTTTCAATTTTATTCCAAGTTCAATATTTGGTGGCAACATAGCTGCCATTGCCATTAAAAGGGTTAAACTATGCCAAATCCCACACTCCTCCGTGCGCGGAATGTGCTTACAAATGGGTTATAATAATATTTCGGCTGAAGTCAATTCAATAATACAACAGAAGACTTGAAAACCTGTATAAAAAATGGGTTGCAAAGATTATATTTATGTAATATGTATAATGTATCTAACAATTTAATTCAATATTATGTATTTATAAAACATTATACGAAAATTTTATTTTTCGGGACATTTTCTTCACCTAAACTATAACTATACCATATTTTAACTATACCAAATCCGTGCGCGCAATATGCTATAAAAAGATGTACCTACCTACAAAGTTTTTCGCTTTACGTATTAGCACAGCGTAAGGTTATATTGTGCAGTTTAATACTGTACTAGATTTCTCAAACGTTAATTGACGAATAAATTAGTTGCCGACTTTCATGGTATTGTCACATTCACAAAATGATCTATTAGAGCTAACTGTGTTTCGGATGCATGGGAAAAGTGAATAGTAAATCTAAAAGTAAAATATTAATCTTATTAGATTGAGTCAGGAAACGAGTATACGGTCTGCCTGATGGCCAGCGGTCACCGCAGCTTCTTGACGTATCGTGGTTTTCTGTTGGACCATAAACTTTTTACTTTTTTATTTTTAAGTGCTAATTGCTGCACTGAAGCTGAATTAAATATTTATAAAATACAGTGAAAAAAAAAGGTAGCACAATGGTCAGTGCAGGCACCCGGATTGCGGAAGACCCAGATTCAATTCCTGGCCGGGTCGGGTAGGCATTTAACCACTCGACATTAGAACTTTAGAACTTAAAAATATGTAGTTTATTTAGAGCCTACTTTTGTATGAAGAAGTTTAGCCATAAACAAACTATGATAAATTTGCTACACTCTAAACACCCAACAACTTTATTTTCTGTGCGTTTTCAATTTTATTTTCCAATGTCAAATTTTATTTCCGCCAAATCGCCATTTTGCAAATTACGTCATCGGCGCACGTGTTTTGTTCGGAGTTTGACTGATTAAGCTATACTTTAAAAAAAACCCTTTTATCCTGTTAATTTATATACTGTTGCTTTCTCACTTTCAAGTCATACAATATCGATATTAAATAGATAAAACAAAACTATCAGGGAGAATTAAATTTGAACCACCCAAGCCAATGAAGTAATTTGATATGCATGATTTTAATGCAGCATTAGCCGTGAGAGCCCGCGTGAAACGGCTGTAAATAACAGCTGTAAAAATAGGGAATATCGATTAAATCCAATACACACGGATGCAGTTAAACGTATAATTTGCGACGTGGCTTATCCTTTTATATTTTACACCACAAAATTAATTGCATATAAAGAAATCAGTTAATAAATAGACATATTTTTAAACGCATCTGATGCTCAGGAAGGTGAAGTGAAGTGAAAAATAAAACTGTTGCTTAGTAAAATAACAAATCTTTACCAAAATAGACAAATATTTTAACATACAACCTGAGAGAGATATTTTAACATACAACCTAAGAACCGGTGACGCTGAAAAGACCGATTGTGTCCATCAGCAAACTCACTCATAAAAACAAATAACGGTAGCTGCTTTTGACTTTAGGACTATGGGAAAATTTACAGAATCAAGTCACTGACTTGCATTAACAAAATCAAAGCTTGTACAAAGCTGTCAGGGCGCCATAGAGCTCTTCACCTAGAAACCTCGGAGGAACTGGCAATCTGATCAAGGTATAACTTTCGGAACACAACAATTGCTACTATCATCATCATCATCATCATCTCAGCCAAAAAGACGTCCACTGCTGGACAAAGGCCTCCCTCAAGGATAAATAATTTTGAGGGGAATTTGCCATAATCGCCACGCTTGGCAGGCGGGTTGGCGATCGCAGTAAGGTGAAAATAATCACAGAGAGACGCTGCTGCCCATCCTCTGGAATGGTCCCCTAGTCGCCTTCTACGACACCCACGGGAAAGATGGGGTGGTGCAATTCTTTACCCCCGGCACCACACGGGGAATTGCTACTATGCTATAACATTATTGTTGTAATGACGACAGCTAAGAGAAAAAGGTAGCTCGCCAGGTCGGCTAAAAACCAATCCACCTCCATCTTCATTGTATAACATGTACCTACCGATCCCTGTCAGTGAATCGAAACTCTCTGTCTGAGACCAGTGGTATAATCCGTAGACTACAGAAGCGGTTCAAATTTAATATTCTTATTCATCATCATCATCATCATCATCTCAGCCAAAAGACGTCCACTGCTGGACAAAGGCCTCCCCCATGGATACATAAGGATACATGAGGGGATTTGCCATAATCGCCACGCTTGGCAGGCGGATTGGCGATCGCAGAAAGTTGATTGAGAGTTAACCTCAGAGAGATGCTGCTGCCCATCCTCTGGAATGGTCCCTTAGTCGGCTTTTACGACACCCACGGGAAGAGACGGAGTGGTGTAATTCTTTATCCCCGGCACCACACAGGGAATATTCTTATTAGTAGGCAGTAATTTCTCAATGTTTTTATCAGGCAGCTTTTTCTGCGTCACCGGACTTTTTGGGAGCGGCGAGAAACTCAATACGTGCGATCGAAACACCGTCAAAGGGCTTCTAGAGGGAATGGCATCACGCTAGCGTGTCCTTGTCCTTTCCCTATTAGATTCTCCGTGGGGTTCGGTTCGGATCGGGAATGGAATAGCCCGAGGGCGCCTCCAAACTCTTGGTTCGGGTTGGCCGGCACGTGTGGTGGTCCTAAGTGTTGCTACTAACAAGTACTTATAGCGCTATATTCTTTTTTCATTTAGTAAAAATGCTACTCTGAACAATGGCCCACCATAATTTGAGTCTTATTGAATATTCAAATATGATTCCTCCTAACAATCAACTGACAAACTAGGTGACAATAATTTAAAAACAAGAGCAATTCGTTTTGAATTGCAATTTGAGAAGGTGCCATTGAAAGTACCGAGTATGACAGGACAACGCAAACAAATATAAGTTTGTTAACAATGAGACTTAAATACCTTTTAAATTGCGATGCTGGTTACACCCCAAACGACCGTTTTCTTAATTCACGACCGTATTACTTTGACAGAAGGTGTAAAAGTGAAAAATAGACTATACAAGTTAGTTAAGGGCAACAATGGTCCCAATTACAACCCAATACCAGGTACTTGAGACTTCGTTTAAGTTGAAGTTTGTGTGTTGCAATAAGTAGGTTCTTTTAGACTTTTTATGAGCACGCGTTGTAGGCTAGGAGTAACAATTACTGATGTTTATTAGTCAGAAAACGGATAAAATTTTAAACTAAATAAAATGAGAAAAACGTAAAGTAGATAAAATTCTGACTGTGAACAAAATAAAACATGGACCTACATGTATGTTAAATTATTAGGTACTAATAGAGCGAGATACGAGCGTAATAAATAAACGAAAAAACACTGTCTTTCTACGTTTCCATGACATTTTAATGATACCTTTATAACATTATATTAGTTTTGTAAGTTTTGAAAGACATAACAAATATAAAATATGAGAGCAATACCGCTTTGATCTCCGAGCTCGTCTGATTAATTTTAGCATCTACGAGTACATGCGGACAGACACTATTATCATTATATCCGTCATCGATGTATCTAAATTCATTATACAAATAGATTTTTAAGAAAAATTGGGTCGTCATTTACGCGTTTCACAATGGCAATAGTAAACAAGATAAATAACTAAGCAACTCCACTTCCTCCATCTATCAAAAGCTCTAATGCCTCGACGATTTTATAGTTGGCCCGCGCGGTGGCCGAGGGCTTTTCAGCGAACTTGCCAAGTTCAATAGCAAGATCGAAACGCACGCACCTACGCCAGTACAAGTCGCACGCGCCGCCCGTCAACACGCGTGACTGACCATCGATCTATCGATACGTAAACATCGTTCGCGTCCATCGAAAACGACGAAGCAGTGACATTAAATTTTTCAAATAAGTTCCTAAACGAAATTCTTTTTTCGAAAATTTTCAGTGATTTGTTTTTAAACCGTTTTGAGTGCGTTAGATTTGAATTTTTCGAATTGAAATTTCTGTGCTCTTGTGTGGTGTAAAGTGCAATTCGCAATGTTGTGCCAGTGCTGGGACTTGTACTGAATTACGTTTATCAGGTGAGTACCAGTTTATGGGTCATTCGATAAGTTATTACTGGAACGGTCAGTAATAGGCCTGCTTTCCTTGCACCTTTCTACCATTTGATTACAGGTAACGGAGATATTTATAATAGTTTACCATGTCAACCTTTTTTCTGATTCTCCGAAATTGGTCAGCATTATTGCTGTAAGCATAGGTTTGACACTTACAATGATTGGTATTCTCATTAAATCTCATTAAATAAAAGTTAAAAGAGACTTCAAAGAATATTAATTCTTTGCTTTAACGTTGTTCTTATTAACCCGTCCCGCGCTGTAGGTATAATTAGCGGGCCACCTTGTGTACGACCGTGCGTTCACAGGGCGCGCGAGGACTTAAAGAACAACGTCAAAGCAACAAAAATACACATAAAACTTAGAAAAACTAACAGACATTTTGAACAATCTTGCGTCGCGTAATTAGATTTCAAGACACAATTTAATAAATATTGTGGCGGCACATCAGATGTGTTTACCCCCACAATGGAGGGTACAAATGAAGTACGACTAGACAGCTTCAAGAGTATAGTGCGTATAAATCAAGTTGGTGCGCAGCCGCCCCGCGCTGAAACGTTGATGACTTTGTTATGGGGGCGCACCGTGATGGTCCAAGGAGGAAGAGACGGGGGCTAAAGATGATGCCTTGTGGTATGACTATGCTCGGAATGCGTCTAGATGGCGACCGCTGTAACGTCTATTTCTGACGCCAATCAGCGTCGTTTTGCAATGCTGTATTCCGGTTTGAGAGTACTGGATTCAGTAAACTACATTCAAAAGGCATAGATGACTGATGCTTCAGGGTTGATCGCATCATTCCCATAATATTGCAAGCGAGAATGGGCAGCGGTGTCCGCTTTTTACAGGGGCGTATGCTCGTTTACCAGCATGGAAATACAATAAAGACATTACACAATTACACAAACAAGATTGTCATAATTGGATTTTGAAAGATTTAGTTTGGGAAATTAAATAGGACAAAACAAAACTAGAAATATAAATCTACACAAATTTATTAAACGTAAAAACGCGTCTGCAAGGTCAGTAAGTGATACTAATTCGATGCTATCTCGATGATAGTCGCTGTGTTTTCTGACTTACGCCATTCAAGTGAGATTAAGTTCGTCCAAACGTAACGACAAGCTTATGTGTGCTTTGACAAATTAGGTTATTAAGTCCCAACTACTGCCTTAACAGTTTTATCACCCGTAATTGTTTTGATGTCAGTGGCTTGTGTGAACTTCCATTCAATTCTATTATTGGGTGTGGTAACTTTCAAGATGGTAGGTCAGTGCCGGGGATTTGATTTACATATGGAAATACTTGTAAGTTGTGTTATAGGAATCAAAATAGCAGAACAATAACTTGAAATAATAGGAACTTGTCATGAAAAGCACTGACTGTGTGAATGTGCTAAGTGACTTTTTTTACTTCCTGTGAGATGATTATTATAAAGAGCGCTTGGAGTTTATCTTCTCCCCTAAGATGGATCGTAAGGATAAAATAGAAGCTAGTGAAGTGAAGAGGGTCAAATTAATTAGTCTTACATTCGACATTTGGTACTTTGAAAAATTCTAAATGTTTGAACTTTGTTTACAGCACAAACGATTATTTATCTAATTTATAACTATTCAGTGTTAATCTTATTTTTTGTAAAAAACCGTAGTTTATATTTTCATACCTACTCGTTTTTTTCTAAAAAAGTTTTCAAGTACTAAACCATAACCAACATTTGGATTTCTCTTCACAAACAATCCATGAGAACCTGACCTTCCCCAAGGCATCGGCCGCCGTGATGAGCACAACACATGTTTCCATATGTCACTACACATGTTTCCATATGTCACTACACGAGTAGCTTGAGTTTTTATCAGGGCATCATCCTTAACCCGTCCCGCGCTGTAGGTATAATTAGCGGGCCACCTTGTGTACGACCGTGCGTTCACAGGGCGCGCGAGGACTTAATTTATGCTTTGAAAAGTGCTACAAAGTGTTTAACATAAATATAAATCTTTCTATTTATGAAGTGGGCTCACGCACTAGCGTCGCAATCGTTTCGGAATTCTTGAATAATGAAAATGTTATCAGCTCTGTTCATGATGGGATTTTTTGATCTCTCTGGTGATCTTGAAAATTAAAATGATTGTATCATTGTAAGATTGTATCAATGACTGTATCAGGGACCAAAAAGGTTAACCAATTAGGTGTTTTAATCCGTTTAATTATATCGATTCGGTTCAAAACCCAAAGCTTTCGATTAACCCGTATGTACCCACTAATCTCATCCAATACAAAGCAGTCTACACATTAGGTTCACTTTCGTTAATATTTAATTGTTAGAAGAGAGATAGACGATAGTATATCCGCGCAGTTCTGATAAATCAGCAATATCCATCTCAGCCAAAAGACGTCCACTGCTGGACAAAGGCCTCCCCCACGGATCTCCATGAGGGGTATTTGCCGTAATCGCCACGCTTGGCAGGCGGGTTGGCGATCGCAGTTGGTTAAAAGTAACCTCGGAGAGATGCTGCTGCCCATCCTCTGGAATGGTCCCTTAGTCGGCTTTTACGACACCCTCGGGAAGATATGGGGTGGTGCAATTCCTTATCCCCGGCACCACACAGGGGATCACACGGGGAATCAGCAATATGATAATGGGTAATCCGAAAAGTACACGGGTTAATCGCCCATTGCGGGTTAAGCCCCTAACCGGTTAACCCGATTAATAGATCACTGCTGAATATATTATACACAATTATTTAAAATCCTTTTAGAATTATTTACAAACTGTTTAAATGCTCATGTGTGTCAAAATAGTCACCGGTGTCTTTGTCTATGAGTGGGAAGGCACTCGCTATTGATATCATAGTGTGAGAATTATTGCCACTAGTTAAAAATTGTATCGAGGTTTCACTGTGAAGCTAAACCCATTCTACAGCTTCATGGCTAAACCTCACATAGGAATACTCGATAGGTACTCGCAGTAGTTGAAAATGGTGAAGCAATCCCTTTAGGCCACGTATCGTTAGCTTATCTTGTTCTGCAATATGCACTCTACTTGAATGAAAGATACGGAAGGAGTAGAGCGATGAAAGATTCGTTGATAAAACAACACAGTTTTTGCTTATTATTTTTTAATAATTAAATAATCCATGACTTTCAAATTTATTTATGATTACTATATTGTTTTAATTATTGTTTTTTTTAAAATGTAATATTAATTTGAATTTTAATGGAATCCTTGACATTTTGTGATTGTATGTATTTTAAAATCTAATAATCCAATATTTTATTGTTATAATTTGAATGCTTTGACCAAATACTCCTTCTCAAACAAAACAAATTTACTATTTTTATTATTTTTATTACTTTTGATTATTATTATTATTTTTATTGCTTTCGTGTAACATCTAAAATTAAGATTGCATTTGGAAAGATCAACTATTATATATAATGTTTACTCTGTTAATGTAAGGAATTCTGATAGAAAAAAATGCAAGGTATATTTAGAACATAACCAATTTGACGACTTAATTAAATTCAAGTAATAACAACTCATAAAGGGAATACATAAACAATAAAAACAAAAATAAAACAAACACCGCTTCGTACATGACAGTGTCTGTCACAACGCATTGACACATAATTTTGTTGGCCGACATTAAATTTGTGAAAGTATTTTATTTTAAATATTAAATTTATAAATGTTGGAACTTATCGATGCAGTTTCTAGCGTGGTCAAATAACGTAAAGTTGAACAACTTTTGTAATATAGGGCCACCGGATGGGTGACCACATTTAAATATGCCTGTATGCTTAGGAAGGCACATTAAGTCGTTGGACCCGTTTGTTGTCTTAAGATGTCTCACGTTCACCCCCATTCATCCGATTTAGGCACTCAATCTCCTTGGGGCTTATGGGAAGCCTAATGGTCTAAAAATAATTAAACTTACACACTTAATTACAACTTAAATATCAATGATTCTCAAACACTATCAAATGCTAGTCAACCCAGAGTTAAACCTTCCGCGGCCGGATACATATAAATTCAACTGTTATTATGGTTAACCAAGTGACAAGTATGATAGCGCGGATATCTAAATTAAATATGTAATTAACTAAAATCAGGTTAATGGACCGATAGCCGCGGCTTTGGATGAATTAACACAGATTGGATTCAAAATAGTAGTATCGATTTCACATAATAGAAAATTGAGAATGTGCTCGTAATTTTTATGAGAGCGATGTTATTACGAAATAGCTGATTGCAGTTTGCTTTAAGTAAGGGTGCTGTTTTAAGCGACTTGATTTAGTTACTCATGTGAAAACCTGGATTTTTGGAGAAGCTGACTTTTTTTACCCCTAATGAATTCTATAATATCACCATTGTTCTCCTTATACATAGAGAGGTTATTAAGTTGGTTAATAAGACTAAACATAAATTAGAAGTTTTAAGACAAACAATGATGTTGCTAAATGTCCCAAATCTAGTTAAGGCCAGTTAACTTAACATAACGAGGAAAGCCGTTTATATAACAATAGCAGTCGACAATAAAGCAGTAGCGATAGCTTAGCAAATCTATAACGATGCAAATTTCGAATCATTTAATGTCTAGACAGACAATGACGGTGCTAATGACAAAACATCGACACAGAATGAGGCTAAAGTGAATTGTGTGACATCTAGTGTTATTTTGATTGTAAAAGCGCTTTAATCATACGGACAGCCGTCTGGCTCTGCACTTACTTTTCATTGACCGATTTACGATTATTCATTATGAAAATGTTTTGTAGTTGCATGTCAGTGATTAAGTAGGTGAATCAAAAGGTGGTGCACTCAAAAGTTTGCGCAATAGTTTACCAGTTATAATTGATATTTAATATAGGACATCAATCACATATTATATTAATACTAAAAATTCTTTATAACATAAAAAAAAATCAAAATTCTAAATCATCTAATCAGTTTAAGTTACAAATAGCTCTTATGAACGACATTGTGCCATCTATAATATCGCCATTTTTAATAAGTAAGGAAGTTCCCGGCGAGTAAAATGTGTTATTCATTTCCGAAACTTGCCCAAACTAAGGATATTTTTATCTGTAAGTGGAGAGCCTTATACGATTTTTGTCGAAAAACATACTTAGTTAATTTTAACATTACTTACTACACAATAATCATTCTCCGATTAAATTTATTTGAATATTTTATTTATTATAAATATTAACTTGTTCTACTTTTACGCAAGCACATGTTAACACAAAACTTACAAATCCTTCTCTCAAATAAACTTCTCGTTAAAAAAACGTATAGTTTTACCTTCAACCTTTGGCCGGAACAATAAATAACTTTTTTGTTTTCACTTTATTCTGTGTATTGTTTACTTAGTAACAGGCAGGCGCGCCTCAGGGAAGCGCGTGGGGTCTCAACTTATATTTGCACGCTTTTTGACGTTCTTTTGTATGGCGTGTAGCAGGACAAATTGTAGGGCTAGTTTTTTTGTTAAGATCTTATGAAGTGATTTGTTTTGCGTTTTTATATCTTATTTTTACATTATTAGTAGCGTATAGAATTTTACTTATAAAATTTCGTAGGGTGATAATAAATTGGTCATCACTTTGATAAGATCTTCACAAAAGTTTCCGAATCTACCAGAAACTATTGCATCATAATTCTCAAACGTGACTTAACGTGTAAATCATTTAGTTGTTGGTTGCTCAAAACCTTCGACGTCTAACTGCCTTAAGCATTCAACTCCTATCACCATACATAATAAGTTAGGATTTATTATCTTAAGTGATACTTCTGCCTTCTTGCTCATTGTACTACTAAGCTCATTGAGATAATGAACACGGTAAATTGTTTTCGTTAGTCATACGTTTTTAAGAAGATCCGCTCTCACCGTGTATTGCTTTGTTAATGGATTGTTAGAGTGCGGTCCATTTGACGGCGGAACAGTCTTGGTCTACTGGCTTAAAGCTTTCTAGAACCACGTGGTCTTTATTTAATCTTTGGTCTGATTTCCCACGCGATTGCTAGACATGACAGCAAGTGGCATTGTAACTTGTCGAACGTTTTGTGTAATTCCGTAGATAGTGATAAATTAGGTTTAACCTTTTAAGGGAATAATAAAAACTGAATATATAATGATAAGATAATGAACTTTTAAAGCATATATACATATAAAGACAGAGAAAATAACCAACACCGACAAAGAAGCAAAGGATTAATATCAACACAACAAGGTGTAATAACATGAAACACGAAAAACAAAATTCAAGTGCACTATGCAAGCACGCACCGCACTCTCGATAATCCGCAGTTACATTGCTTTGACTCCAACTTAGCAAACCGGCGTTTTTTTCTCTCCTGGCAACAATACACGGGATTCTTTTCTTGGAAACATCAGTGTTTTGGACTTCACTCATTGTTTTCTAAGAAATGGGAGCGGTACTGCCAACAATGGAGTAAAGGCATTCAATGGTGACCGCAAATAGGGTAATGCGGTGCAGATGTTAACAATGGCTTGTACCGGTATATGGTCCAGTAGGAATGTAGGATGCTTAATCGAAAGCAATCGAAAGCATCGAAAGCGAAAAAGTTCAATTAGATTTTGCACAGACATAATAATAATATACCTTTTTTTATACATTTTAACGGGTAAGCACAGTGCCTTGATCTCACCTGATGTTAAGTGATGATAAGGCCAATGATGCAAGCGCACTTCACCCGGGACCCTCAACTAGTGAGGCACTGGCTATCTTATCTCTAGCTGCCGGAACACAATAATGCTACAGGCGGACAAACAAGCCATACCACCAACCAAACCGAGTACACAAACATGTACCCCCCGCTGGGAATCGAACCCGGGACTTCTGGGTCTAAACCGGTGGTCTTAGCCACTAGATCACAGAGGCGGTTGATACCTACCTACTTGACTTATTTTGCTTGTGGTTTTAATATTCTACTATAACATTTTATACATTATGATGGTATCGCATGTACTCAACTTTATTTTATTGCGCACAAAGCAGTTTTTCAAATAAATATGCCAATTTCAATAAAGTTTTCTATGAATGTTCAAATAATTTTTAACGCAAATTTTGTTGCAAACAAATTACAAAAACACAAATGTTGAAAAAATTTCCACGAGCAGGATTTGAACCTGCACTCTTCTGACATTCCGGGTCAGGTGCTCTTCCAATTGAGCTATCGTGGTTCTAACCAGCCCGCCGAAATTATTCAACACTTTTTACTTTGAAAGCCAAAGGCGCCCATTCAATGTCAACAACTACCGTCACTAACATCCGATCATAATATTTTTACAAATAGTAAAGAAATCAAAATCAAATCCTGCTCGTGGAAATTTTTCAACATTTGTGTTTTTGTAATTTGTTCGCAACAAAATTTGCGTTAAAAATTATTTGAACATCATCATAGAAATGATTAAAGAAAATACTGAAATCAAGGGATGTAAATAAAAATTCAAGTAAAAACATTTAAAAAACATTAAATCAACTTAATATATGCTATACGAAAATATTCACAAATTTACCTAAAACATTCGGCTTCGGCAAGTGTGTTGTTCAAATTCAAAATATTTATTCGACGTAGCGTAGTAGAAGCTGGGTTAAAGTTATAACAATTAAACTAACACCTTAAATTAATACTACGACGAATTGGACTCCTCTCAGCGTAGGTAAGTTGCAGCTGAAATTGTAAGGCTAATTTTTGAGATTAATACCGCTCAGTGAGTTGCAGAGCTTAATATATAAAGCTCTTTGATACTAATAATATTAAAGTCTAAGTGCCTTACAAATAAACAGAGAATAAGGCCGGAATAGATATTCGGACCTTATTATTTGTTTATTTGTAAGGCACTAAGGGTTTATTCTAAAGCTAAGCACTAGCTACGCTACCAAGCCTGAGACATATATTTAAAAAAAATAATAATTCATAAGTTTCTACTGAATAACACTCGCTATTTGTTTAGAGGACAATCCAAGCGTTCAAATCTAACTCAACATAATTCAGCACACCTTGTCTTTTCTACACATTTAATAGAAATCCTGAAGTGTATAAATTGGTTGCGTGATTATAGTTGTGTAATGTTGCAGGTTTTGTAAGCAATCTAATGGATCCATCGGTTTTGGTGAGTATAGCAGACAATGATAATAATTATTGTATATTCCATAAGCTTAGTGTTAGGTGTTACCTATTTTATTAAAGTACAGTAATTTAACGTTAATATAACATTCACTTTTGCTTTTAAAAGCATGCATGCACTATTATAAAAGTATAAAATCACGAGTCGTAAAAAATTAATACTATATTGTTCTGGTTACATAGACATACTCGTTTACAGGGCTAAATAAATATACTAGTGGTCGCCCAGTGGTCGAAATTCGACCGTAATTTTATTAAGGCTGAACGGACTGTATCCTAAGCAATGAAAAATTTAAAAAGATAGATGTGAGTTTGAATAGGCATTGCCAGGATGTCGGCCGCATTAAAGGCAAACAATACGTGTGTGTCAAATACTAATGGTAGTGTGTGTAATGTTGTTTTTGTTGTTTAAATGTACTTTTTATGCATAATTAAAAAAAATATTAACACTCAGATAACCTTCTCTATATAAACTATAAGTGTGCGAAATTTCATACTCCTCCGTCTCGCGCAAGTTTCGTAAAAACGGGTACAAAGTTTTTGCTTCACGTATTAATATATACATATATAGATATGTAAAACACAAACCTTGATCATCGCCGTAAAAGACAAAGGATAGGATAAGATTCAATCAGTTTTGCCCTTAAAATTAGGTTCTTTTTTAATTCCAATAGCTCAATTTAGTACCAAAGTAGTTTCCCTAAAAATACTGACTGAAATTCGAACTATAGTTGTGGCATTGTTTTTTTAACTAAAATCGGAAAGAAAGCTCTAAATTATTACCTATTACAAATCGAGGAAGTGCTATGGCCTACTATGATTACTTACCCAGTCAACTATCGTTTAGCGGCTTTGGTCCATTTTCATTATGGCATCAAGTTAAGTTCTCAAAGAGCTTTAGACCATAACCATTATTAATATGGAGTGTATTGTCAGTTAGTTGTTTTTGTGCGTCAATATTCAAGCAGTCCCTATTATGATAAAGATACTGATTTATTATATCACTGAGTCGGTCAACGTTTGGCCTGCATCTCACCTAATGGTAAGGGAGAATAAGTCGGAACTTAGAAGCGGCACTTAACCAGGTTTTTTAACTACTGAAGAAGAACTTTAAGGCGTCGGTATCCGAATGCATAGATTCTCTGGTTTTTTTTCTTCATCTTTATAGTCTGCAAACGAGCGATAAATTAATGTATGGAAGAAATTGTAGTTCTTTCTGTATAAAACACTCGAATTAGTGTTCTGGATTGGTAAACAAACCGCGTGTCGGCAAACGTAGTATAGGACGCCCTCAGACTAGGTGGAGCAACGATCTTCGCAAGGTGGCTGGCTTGATGAGAGTAGCGGAGGATCTTGCTCAGTGCCGTGCACTTGGAGAGATCTACGTCCAGCAGTGACTAGTGTAGGCTGATGATGATGATGTGATGATGGTAGCCAGCCAGGCAAACTTAAAACTTACAATACAATAATATATTGGGAATCGAACATGGCACATTTTGGGTCTGATGTAGTCTTACCACTAAACCAAATAACGAATGTAAGATTAATATTGACAGATTTATAATATTGAATCTTGGAGAATCACTGGCGCCATATTTACAAAAAAATGTATCCCTATTAGTAACTTAGACAATGTCAACAATATCTCTTAGCTTTAGCTGTGGAGATGACTTTACGTTTCTTAAAGATGTGCCGCAAAAAAACTGAAGTGCGAATTAAAGATTTTATTGAAAATTTTAAATGGTTATTTTTTTTTTGGGAAACGTGATAGGATAGTATCAATGGTGTCCGACAAGAACCAGTGATCGAAAAGTAAAAGTTTAATAAAATTCCATATTATTTTTGGCGTTGGGTGTCAAACAAATATTGACAAATTTCTCACCTACATTTCGACGTTCACGATCGTAAACTCGCATAGCATAAATTAATAAACAGTGTGACTTTTCATGATGACTGTGCACTAAGTACGGTTTTTTTAACTTTAAACATGTGCCACAGTAAACATTAGCTCAGTTTAGCCGTCTCCTATCTCCCATTACATAGAACAAATCATACTCAGTTTGGAACCGGATGAATCATCATGATCAGCTTCTAAACGTACTACTAGGTTTCCCGACATTTATAAGTGGATAGGGAGGTCGGGCCATAACCCCCACAGTTACCCAACTTTACTGATAGTTAACCACTTTAAGCCCCGTTTTCGTTAACGCGATCAAAGGGCAAATTGGCCCAAGACCGTAGACCGTACTGTCCCCAAGACACGTACTGGTCTGGAATCCCAAGTTTGACACTCGTAGAACAAGAGTAAGGAGACCCGATTCACAAGCGCTCTATACCAGGTACTGTCATGTACCTGAGCGCTTCTCTCCATCCCCAGCCACGACCCGGTCAACCCGAGCCGAGATCCTAGCCTTTAGAGACGCCCTCGGGTCATTCCGCTGCCTATCCAAATCGAACCCCTCGAAGAAAATTGTAGGGAAAGGGGATACGCTTGCGTGATGCAATTTCCTCTAGTAACCCTCTGACAGTGTTACGATCACACGACTTCAAGAACCCTTTAAGATTCTCTCCGCTCCCTAAAAAGTCTGGCGACGCGGAAAGTGCCCACAAGTCCACAAGCATTCTTTAAAAAAATCAAACTAGGGTAGGCACTGCACTGAACTGCTTCAACGCTCAGTTTGCTTATGCGATATTCGCAGTAAACGCACTACAAGTCGCGCGTTATTTTAATAGATACAAGGTGACGCTGTGGTTTGTACGTTGAGCGCATTAGTAATCGTAGCGTGTGTCGCAATACTTTTGTATGAAATATGTATACGCTACAATTGAAATGTGAATTCTTAGAATAGAGTTTGCTGTTAGCCGTATATGACTTTTACAGCGTATTCTGGTTAATGGGCGGCCAGCATCTTATGGGTTCTTCAAGTCGTGACCGAACTATTCTTGGTTTTCGTGGATCCGTACCTTATTATAGACATTTTCTGGGACGTTTCAGTAGGTTTTGTTAATGTCGTTACTGCTAATATATAGCTTTTATATAAAAGCTATGCAGGTGGTGCCCATTCTTCTTTACAACTAAAGTATGTCTTCAATGAAAACATATTGGCGATTTAAAGTGCTTAACCAATTTAGTTTGCTTGAATCAAGATATGACTTTAGGGTTGAAAGTGTTATGGAGGAGTCAGCGGCACCAACAAAACAAGCTTTGAAGTTCCTTCTGAAGCACGGTGGAGCTTCTGTTATTATTAAATTCACTCATCCAGAGATTTGCTAAAGTAGCATAATGTGCAACCCGTTGGACCAATAAGCGCTGAGTAAATCAATAATTACTAATTTAACACCTATGACTGACAAACAATTGAATTTCTATTGTGTCTGGGCTGACGGCGGCGATCAACCTGTTAACAAAGTTCACCTATAAGCTATAATTTTAATAGAGAGCAGAGATAAGTCTTTTCGCTACCACCTGATGTTAAGTGGAAATGGACTCAGACGCGAAGACAACTGGTGCACCCTAAAAGCAACGCTGCATCAGCCACCCTCACCCTGGCGTGCCACAAGGTGCCTCTTAGCGCTTCGTTAGAATCTGCTTATGCAAAAACTGCTAAGTCCGATGTGACGTTAGCTGTACAACAACAAATCATCGCGATAGAACCGCTTTACTCTGTATAAACACACGCGTTTTAGAAACTATAACCGATGCATTGCTGGTTGGTTCGTACCCGCGGTCAAGAGTGTCTCGCCACTCAACGCGTCTCTCCAAACATTCGCCACACTGTCTTTTAATTGTTTATTTACGCACAGTTTCATGTCTACTGACGTTTTGAGTGTTTTTCTCTCCTCAATACGTATCGTCAACGTATTTGGACGACGCAACGCCGTTTGCTTTACGTTTATCAACTGTTATAGTTATAACTGATTCAATTTTAAGATCGGGCAAAGTATGTATGTGTGAAAACAAGACGCGTGCGCTCCCGATCCAGTCCAAACCCCTCGTAGAGTAGGGTACGGAGACACGCAATACTGCGTGATGCCGTTCCCTCTAGAAAGCCTCTGACGGTGCTTCGTTTCACACGGCTTGAGGAACCCTTTAAGTTTATTACCGCCCTTTAAAAGTCCGGTGACACTGAAAATGCCCAGTGGCAAACAGCAAACTGTAAAAAAAGAGACGCGTGTAGCGGCGTATCGACCACACGTCTCAATTTCACAACTGCAATATTATTGCAGTAATACTGATTTATGGTAGATGGCCATGGTAAGATTCCAGGAAATCTATAATCATAGCGCATGACACTATGCCGAAATGTCAAATACTCAAAAACAACGAAAATTTGGATGGAATTCCGACAACAATTACTACAAAGTCATAATTATATTTGCCTGTAGATGCAATTGCTTCAAGCGTGCCAAGACTGCGCAACTGTCCCCGCTGACATCTCTCTCATTAACTACAAAGTTTTAAAGCTCACAATTAAGTGACATCTGACGGGGAACAGACCACAAAGGGCCTTGTAAAAATTAAATGGTGTTTTATCTTTCCGCGTGACAGCATTGAGTGATCGTTTACAGCGTCGAGTGGTCTCATTCGAGATCTTACTTTGTTGTGACTTGAGTCTTTTGTGTCCTGAAATGTGTTTATGTTTTCATGAACAATAACATTTTGACATAGTTATGCAGTTGCTTTTGAAGTGTAATAATTAAGACTCGATTCTCCACACAATGTATTTAAGGATGTGAATTTTCTAATTAGCTTTTCGGTAAGAGCATGCGTATCTAACTCTTGCATAGTAGTTTTGTGAGCACATGTCAAATGTTTTATCTCATCAAACTCATTATCTACTTTATTCATTGTCTTAACGGTATTATATTTAAACTCGCCCCCACCTAACACCTCTTTGGCCAAGAATTCGACTCGATATCCGGAGTTCCTGGGCACAATTTCCTGATCGGGCATTTTGTTTTTCGGATTTTTAGATACATGGACCGGGTGTGATGGTATGAATGTGAACATGGCAAGCGTGCTGATTCAAAAATTTCATAACAGCTTTAGCGATGACTTTGACTTTAATGATATGGAGGCTTTTGCCCATCAGCCGGACAGTGTCAAGGCTAATTATTTTACTTTACGAGGGGTAACGTTCACCTAGAATCATGAAAGTTGCTTAAGCTAATTAAGCAACTTTCATGATTCTAGGTGAACGTCACAGCGTAACGACTTACAATGGGACAACGCCTTTGAAGTCTCGGGAAATGCCGCTTTTATTAAGACATTTGACATTTCCACAGTTGTCATATTTTTAGTCTCTCATTATTTTAATGTTTTTATTTTATATAAACGTGTATGTAAGCACCCAATAACATGAATTTAAATTTAAGCACCTTTTACAAATCTTTTTGTTGTAAACAGAGCACTGTTTTCTTTAGTGACTTCTTTCCGTCCTTCAAAATGCAAACTGCAAATATGAGTTTTGTTTAGGCCATGAAGTTTTCCCAATTAAGGAATCCTACATCCCGAATCAAAATCTCAATCCCGCAAGCCTTTGAGGTTATCAATACCGCGGATTCGTGAGATTTGCGGTACTGAAAAGAGAGCATTAATTTTGTTATAAGTAGGTTTGTTCATGAATTTGAGAAGTGATATTCGATTAAACTAAAATTTCTGTGTTTTCAACCAACGAATTTAAATATTATGTAGAGTTATCTAAGTCCTGGTTCTTTTAACAGATGGTTCTAGTTCATTTTACTAATTAAATACAACGAAACTTCATCAGCTCAGATGCCTTGTCAAGGGTGGCCTTATGATGAGTTCCATGGATAAAGTGGTTTATTCACCTGTTAATGGGACCAGGACAAGTATATATTTAGTACGAAGTTTATATAATTTTTTCTTCGAATTCCATTTTTTATTCTGTCCCGCAAATTCCTTCGTAATCGGACCCACGAAAACCTAGGATACGAAACCCATATTGACTTTTGAAAAAAATTACGTCTGCCATCTTGGATTTCAAAATAGATGTCATATTCATAATCGGCACCCACGAAAACCCTAAAAACGATAACCACATATAGATTTTATTAAAAAAAAATTGCATCCGCCATTTTTGGTTTCGAAATAGATGTCATATTCATAATCGCGGTACACACGAAAACCATAAAAACGATACCCATATCGTTTTTTAAAAATCGTATCCGCCATGTTTGGTTTCGAAATAGATGTCATATTCATACTCGGCACACACACACACACACACACACATTTCAAAACGATAACCGATTAAAAATCTATATTTTATTTAAAAAATCGCCATCCCTTGTATTAGTTGCCATAGTCGTAGTCAGCACTCCCGATAACCATAATTAGTTATATGTTGATTTCAATTAAAATTTGCGTCCCGCTTCCGCTATTTTAAATATATCTATTTCTACAACATAATTAGTAGAATATTGTTAGACTTCTTTTTTCTGTGTGAGAAAAATGATTAAAATTCAACTTCTTATTTATATGAGACGGTGACATGCAGTCCCTCCCAGCACAATTAGTATGAGCCAGGGATGGGAAAACTACGGCCCGCGGTCCATCTCCGGCTCGCGAAGCGTTGAAATCCGCCCCGCGACCATCAATCAAAAATCAAGTATGAAGTTTTCGTATTGTTAGAAATTTCATTCTCATTGGCAATGTGCGGCTATTGTTTCGCGAGCTAACCTAAAAGTTTAATTTAATTGCAATTATTATAATTTGTGTTTCTGAAAATACATACAAATATTTTTATTTCAGTATATAATATACTAAAAATGCAACAACTTGGCCCGCCATATATTTCGTTAGTAAATATTGGCACGCGACCGAAAACGTTTCTCCATCCCTGTATAAACCATTATTACAGTATATATTTATTATTAAATTACAATATTCAAACGGAACATCCCCGCTACACACGACTTTAAAGTTTATTCTGACACTCACCAACCGTTAGGTCATAAAGTAGGTGTCAGACATCCATGCACAAGCACTTCAAGAACACTGTAATGCGCAAGCCCGTTTGTACCAAAAGTCTAAAACGTGAGGTCGGGTCACTAACTCATTATCGGTAATTACGACGTGTCTGGAATACCATTACAACCGTACGACAATATTTGGTCGCATCCAATATAGAAGGACCAATAGAGACATGCTCTGGCCACTTTTACTTTGGCAAACAATGTCTGTCGTTTAATGAAACGGCATAGTTATTTGCAGTACTTCCTTTTTACTGTTGGAGCAGTTGTGCTAATATATTGGAACAAGTAACAAAAACACAAATGTTGAAAAAATCTCCACGAGCAGGGTTGGAACCTTCATAAATATCAAATGATATCATATATCATAGATGACAGTATAATGTGTAAACTTTCCGTTTTGCACAAGCTTTATGTTTCTTTAAGAGTCTTTTATTCAGTAAACAATAGATGACAATAGCATCTCCGCTCGGTGTGGCAATTCTGAAGCTGGCGCCAGTGTAGAGTCCTTGACTCGATGGCGATACTCAAAGCCACTTCAACACAGAACTGCGCAGGTAAAGAACTGTGTAAATGTGTTACGATATTGATACTTAGAAGAAGAAACTTTGAAATATATTTTACTTAAGTTGTTAATTTATTTTTAAGAAAAACTGGTTAATTTTAACATTATGTCAATTAGCGAGCTTATAATTTTTATAAGGCTTACTAATAAGGTCGAAAGTAAAAGCGCACCTCTCCCGGTATCCTTTTAGGAACTGGCAACTTTTAATCGGTTAAATTACGTTTTACTTAAGTTGATCTAAAGATTTATTTTCGTCTTGCAATACTGTACTAGAATTTGCAGAAGTTTGGATTTAGTAACAAGTACGAGTGTAATGATTTTTAATGGTTTTCTTTTATTCCAATTGTTTAATAGTTTTATCGGTTCTCTCCTCTTCTCTATTAGAGTTCGCTGGATGGCGCAGTGGCCTGCGCGTTCGGCTTGCGATCGTGCAAGTTAAGCTTTTTAGCGCTGGGTCACCAGACACCCGTCTGGTGACCTAGCGCTAAAAAGCTTAGTAGCTTAGACCAAGTTATCTCATGCTTCGTGCTTCGAAAGGAACGCCAAGCCGTTATAAATAACAGGGGTAATGTTATAAACCAAACTAAATTATTTCGTGCACCGTGCTTCGTTAAGCCGTTAGCCCCTTTAGAATAAGAAAATATTCTTGGACTATTCAAAAGCGGTTATTTTAATGTATCTTCTTTTTAAATTAATGCATTTTGCCTTTTTACATTTCTTCATACATTCTTATTCCTATAGTTAGTTCTTGTATCAAACTATATACCTTAAGAGCCTGACAAATAAACAGAAAATAAGCTTCGAATAATTGCGTGTTCAGTCTCTTTCACTCTAATTTGAAATGATGTTTACATGAGGGGAACAAAACACGAAGTAACTATTCAGAGCTTATTCTCTGTTTATTCGTAAGGGGGGTATATGTTGTGAAGATCAACACATATTGGTCCATGAATCAGCTATAGAATTTGCGTGGGCGTCGTCTAGCTTGTTTTCTTTGACTTTTCGCCTCATTAAGTGCTTGTATACACGCATCGGATACGTCGTCGGGCATATGATAAATGGTTGCCTAATATAAATCTTGGACGACTGTTATGGGAACGTTATTTGAATGTCTCACATTCTTTGCATTGTTACTTAGACTGGTTGTGTACACAGCAGACGTTTCGTTCCCATTGATCTGTTAAACGAATTATGCTTTATTGCTTTTTTGATAATTTGATAATAAAAATATTGATAAATTCATCGTCGTCGTAATAAAATAAAATTGATGATACTCAAGTAGCGGTTCGATTTGCAATCTCGAGAATTTGCAAAAACTAAAAATAATTTTAATATTGATTTTATGTAAACTTCACTTATAAAACTAACAATTTTTCACATTATGTTCAATTGCGTACAAAACTACAAACTAGTTAGGTACTATTGAGTAAAAACTAGTAAACTTTTCAAATATTTTTATAAGATTTCAAGATGATCAACGCCCAGAGCGCCCGCCGCTTCAAAGTTCTGTGTTTTCCTGATCACCAACTCATTTTATGTCCCCTTTTCCGGGACACGAGCCTTCCCTATGGATGAATATGGAGAACGGGCTATAAACCCCCACGCGGACCCAGTGCGGATTGGTGGTTGTTACCGGCTGCTAATGCAGCGTAAACAATCGACTTTACGTGCCTTCCGAAGCACGGACGAGCTCGAGATGATACATTTTTGGTCACCCATCCGATGACCAGCTTTTGCGAAAGTTGCTTAACCTTAGCAATCGCAGACCTTGCTTAACCTTAGCAATCGCAGACCGAGCGCGTCAACCACTGCGTCATCGAGCTCTCTGCATTTTTCTCCCCATTCACCAATTGTTAATTTGTCAGCACATACTCTTAAGCATTGAGGCATGTTTCATACAAATTATGGATATTATGAATTCAAAGTCTGATTAAAATCTGTATATTCGACTTCCTACTTACCTATTACGCCACGTGGCCGGATTGCGAACCAGATATTTGCCTAGGATCGATATTTCTTAACTGGCGCATACGTAATCGGTATCAAACAACAGATAACCTTTGCAAGCCTTCCGCGGTGACAACAACACTCGAAAGTTGGTACATAATAGGTACTACCTTTGTCTTATTAAGTTAAGTTATCGCAATAGGAATAGAACACTTTTTTACACCTCGTAAAGAAGCGCTTGCAGGTCGGCAAGGTGAGCACGGTTCGTGACAATCTGGACTCTGCTTCGACTTACCGTTTCAGGTGGAGGGGATTCATAAGCCCACTCATTTAAAGAAAAAATAAAAATAAAGAATTTATCTACTCGCTGTTATCAAAATTTTTTGAGTAAATCCGTAAAAGTTGTTTCATTTCAATGTGTAGTGTTTGCGTAAACTTTAGAAAATACATTCTTTTTATATTTTTTACTGTTTTTAATATTGTTTTCTAAAGTTTACGCGAACACTACACATTGAAATAAAACAACTTTTACGGATCTACTCGCGTTTATTTTAGATACACATTATTTTTAATTAATGTTTATCCTGACGTCTCGAACCCTTTGCAGGGTCCATGGTCACAGGGAGACTGAGGTGTTGGTCGTCTCATAATTAGTTAGTAGCGTGTATACCTTCATTTTAATTTAATCAGGTGCGTTCCGTTTTACGCAGAAAGAGCTACCAGTATCTTTTGGTCTGCTTGACGTCGGTATGCTTGTCGACCGTCGAACGTCAGGATAAACATTAATTAAAAATAATGTTTGAAATAAACGCGAACAGATCCGTAAAAGTTGTTTCATTTTACTGTTTTTAAATCAAAACTATAGCGGATTTACAAAATTTGGCTTATACTGTTTAAACCCAAAATGTTGACTAAAAGTGAGGCTAGCTTAAAACAAGCTGTCTTAATTTTATTAATAAAAAGGACACAGCCACTATTTTATACAGTTTTACTTAAAGTCCATAATTTATTCGTTTTCTAAACAGCAGGAAAAGACTTAAAGCCTTGCCTTCTCTTCAATACTGCCTCGTAACAAGCAGAGCCGCACAAGTAATTTACCACGGGCTAGCATTGAACCGTAAGTGAAATATTACTTAACAGACTTTTATAGCAGCGCACTGCCTTACCCGGAATAGGCTATTGTTTCAACACAAACATTGTACTAAAGGTTTTAATAAAAAACAGACGCAATGTTAGAACCTGATAAATACATAAATAGCCATTACAATGGGCGTTATGGAGTTTGCGATCCGAGTTCAAGTTCCGACCTTTTGTTATATTTTTTACAGCTTAATTGGAACTTTCATGAACACTATTTATTTGTATTTTAATCGCCTCGTGGTCTAGTAATAACACCACCAGTCTTCAGGGTTCCGGGATCGATTCTATAAATAGCATACACTTCTTGCCAGCCACCCAGCCAGTCTGAGGGCATCCTACACTACGTTTTAAGTACTGTCTAGCCAGGCGGACTTAAGAAAAGTCCTGTCATCGACCAAATTTAGGTTTCTGTTTACACTATAATGGGGTAGCCTTTATCTCACCTAGACCTCGATTCTACTATTTCGTCAAGCTCTAAGCTTCTCGGTAGGCTGTCACTAAATCAATCTTCCACTTTTGTTTTCTTCTCGATTTATTATCTTGTTATTTTCAAACTCAGATCACGTCGTGTGCCATAGAGCTGCCCGGAGCAAGTAGTCCCGTTACTACAGTACCGAAACCACCTGACTACAAAGATCAGGCCGATCCGACCCGAACCCCTCGGTGAATCTAGTAGGTTACGGGGACACGTACTAGCGCGTAGTGCCGTTCCCTCTAGAAAACCTTTGACGGTGCTTCATTTTACACGACTTGAGGAACAATTTAAGTATCTCGCCGCCCCCAGAATGTCCAAATGTCCAGTAACAATCAGCAAACTCTCTCCAAAAAAAGCAGTGGAGAGTTCTCCAAATATATCTACACTAATTTAGACGCTGACAGACTGTATCATGTATGTATCCTTGACTGTAGCACTAAATGCTGGTATGGGACTAGGCCTAGGGTGCTCGTGTTTAACCTTGACAAGCCAGACGGAAGGGCATTAGCAGCGATAGCCGAAAGGCGGTTCCGAGAAGCCAGCTCGTGTTCGCATACCTCGCTTCACTTAGCGGGCTATTGTTTGACGGGTGTACTGTGGACACCAGATCTGTAATAACGTTCCATTAAATTTTGCTATACGACCTTTTTTGATCTTTTATTAAAATGTTATTTTCTTTATTTTTCAAACTTTCTTTGTTTTCTTCACACAATACAAATGTGTGAAGGCCTGAGGCTTGCTGTTGACTATTTATGAGCTGATGATGATGAAATAAACATTTAAACTTTAAAGAAACAAGACAAACATACAGCGCCCACTGCCAAAATATTTCCGTATTTTCCATTAAAAAGATAAAAGACACGTTATTCAATTGCAGTAAATAGCTTAATACATCATAATGTTTTAGTTAATACATCATAGTAAGTAGTTAAGTTAGTGGCTTTGCGAGTTATAACAATACTGCTTCCACTCACAGCTTCCCCATTAAACAAGAGATGAAGTCAAACTTCTCATATGCATATCATTTACGTTGGCTGAAGCGGAACCCTTCTCGGAAGCCGGCGGGCGGTCCACGGAACCCCATTAGCGGCCAAGTGATAACTGACGCCTTGTCCAACAAAAACTGGACCGGCATGCAAACGGGATCGGTGACAAATGACAATTGACCTGAAAACAGATTGAAATTTTAATAATAACAGTCGAATGAACATCCAACAAAGTGGATCGACGATCTGGTGAAGGTCGCGGGTAACCACTGGATGTGAGCAGCACAAAACCGGTCGCTATAGAGATCTTTGGGGAAAGCCTCTGTCTAGCAGTGGACGTCTTTTGGCTAAGATGATGATGATGTTGAAGAACAAGAGCGAGTAACATTGAGCGGATTGTTCTTTATTTACAACGAGGAAGCGATGGTAATCACCTCTCTTGAAGTTAAGTGACGATAAGGCAGAAGTAGAAACGCATTTTTTCTGGAATCTTTAACCTTTGTAGAACTAGCTATCATATATCTTTCATCATCATCATCAGCTTCACCGTTTAGCTGCGGATGTTTAAAAAATGTTCAAGTGTATGTACTAATGTATGAATGTACTAAAATAACTATGAATCCGTTAAAACCGCCATACTACCAACATAAATTTGTATTAATTTAAATTTAAATTTGTATAACTAGTAATTTTAATTTTAACACTGTAAATATTGTATTTAAGTGTAATAATTAGTTTGCTGGCGTCTTGGCCCAAGCTCTCATGCTTCAAGACTCGCATGCTTATAAATAAATAAATAAAACGGCAATGATACCATTATTGAAAGGAAGTAAGAGCAGCCGTTATTTTTAGATAATTCTGTTGGTATAAGACACAACGTGGTTAGAAAACGTCCCAGGTTTGATTCCCACTAGATGAATTATATACATAGATGAACATTATCAGAGTTCAGATTTCATAACAGCTCAGGTTTGTGCCATTCTGCTGTTCTCACCACTGCTGTTGTAGCAAGAAGAGAATTCGTGTGCTGGGAGTGCATTCTACCTTTCGGTAGTGCATCAAAGGAATGAGTGACCAAATATTTTAGTTCTTCATGGCTTAGTGGCGATGGTAGCTCGGTGAAGTTTTAAGAAGGCGAGGATAGTACTGGTACTGTCCTCGCCTTCAGATGCTGGCATCTGCGGACGCAAGCCACTGTGCCAAGAATTCCGCAAGCTCCGTTTAAAGGTTGCCAGACGGTTCCCACGTTAGTGCGTCCACAAAGGCTGTTTACTCGCGTGTTAGTGCCGCGGGTGTCACCGCCGTCGCCAGTGTCACGCTGCCACTGCGGCCCATAGACCTCCAGGCCGGTAGACATGACCAGACCAGACCGCAACCTCGATGGCTTAATAATAACGCGCTTGGCCCGATATCCAGAGGTCTGGTTTTATTTTCCTGATCGAGTAAAGTAGGATATTTCAATACATAGACTAGGTTCATGACCGACTCCCTCGTGAACTTTAACACATAACTGACCTATCATATTTGTCTAATTCTTACTAACTTTTTAAAATTTTTAATATCACATGGTACCACGCATGGTACATGTTGTCGGTTATGTCATCATGTTAAGTCTATGGCTGTCCCGTTTCTGACACCCGTGTGGCAGTTTGCCGCGTCAATAGTAGTGGACAATGATCGATGGTGCCCGCTACAGATGGGTGTTGCAATTGATGAAGTGTTATGTAAGACGCCGGCAGATTCACCTGTCTGTAGGGAAATTGCTTATTAGTCTCCTCGGTGGCTGCGTGGCAATGCGCTCGGTCAGATACATACGGATGTCCTGAGTTAAAATACCAGGACGGCAAAGTGTGGTTCTGATTTTTCGATACATATACTCATAACCCGTAGAAAGCATGGTGATTATGCCTATACCCATCAATTGTAACGATGGCTTGATTTAAATGGTGGAGGCTTCTGCCCAGCAGTGAGACAATATAGTTTAGGTCATAGCGTTAAATTTTATGTTCATACCATGCCTAACGTACAC
This sequence comes from Eudonia mercurella, assembly GCA_963082485.1. Lineage (NCBI taxonomy): Eukaryota > Metazoa > Arthropoda > Insecta > Lepidoptera > Crambidae > Eudonia > Eudonia mercurella. The sequence continues at coordinate 17,307,504 of OY720039.1, read as the reverse complement.
TGATTGTTTCCTTAATAAATAATAAAACATTAATGATTATTTACATATAATTTTACGCAAATATTGTTGCAAACAAATTACAATTTGAAAAAAGACAAAGTGTTGAAAAAAATCCACGGTCGAGCCACGATAGCATAGTTGGCAGTGCACCTGACCTGGCATGACATGGGGTGCGGGTTCGAATCCCGCTCGTGGATTTTTTTCAACACTTTGTCTTTTTTCAAAATATTAATCCCTTTGGGTTAATTAGATTAGGGTTAAACAACCCTCAAAGGGTTTCTGGAAACCCGGTGGAACCCGGTTTCTAAAACCCGATATATAAAAGCGACCACACACAAACAATTTCAAAAAGCATCCGCATAAACATCAACATAACAAAAATGCAGAGAAAGATTAAATAACAAGCTACAAAAAAAACACATCACAAAAGTTATTTAGGTTGGTATTATGTAAAATAATATAAGCATTTACTAAATGTTTCTCAACTTCCAAAGCAGCTGACAAGGGTATTAACGAAAGTACCGTGAAGTTTAACGCATAACTAACATCGAAATATGAAAGCTGTATCACAACTTCATTAAGACCACTTCTCATCTCTCATCTCATAATATTTGCTTAAAAGTTAACTACGTTTCACCCGCAGCTTCGCACGCTTAAAACTCAGTTCATCATATTCTCCATCAAGTGACATCTAGAATATTGTATTACATATATATGGATAAAAGTAGCCTAAGTCAGGCTCTGACCATTTTTTTTTTTAAATAAGACAAACGAGTAGGCTGGTCACCTGATGAGGAGTAATCACCGCCGCCCATGGACACCCGCAAAACCAGAGGAATCGCAGACGCGTTGCCGGCCTTTAAGGAAGGAATAGGCTCGTTTCTTGAAGATCCCAAGGTTGTAACGGTCCGGAAATACCGCTGCCGAGAGCTGGTTCCACAACACTGTAGTTCGAGGCAAGAAATTTCGTGAAAAACGCACAGTAATAGACCGCTATCCATCAAGGTGATGTGGATGGAATGACAGTCGATTGCGTGTAGTGCGGTGAAGGAAAACAGCGGCAGAGATCAAGCCGAACAATTCCTCAGAACACTCCTCATGATATATGCGGTACGATATACAGAGAGACGCAACGTCTCTCTCAAGTGCCAGTGGATCGAGCCGACCTGAAATAACCATGTCATTTAATTATCGCAATTGCTAAAAACCACGTTGATTCGTTTTCCCGTTTTGACGTTAACAAAGAATAAACAAACAAGCAGAATACACACCTTTGCATTCGTAATCTTAGTTAGTATAAGCGGTGTTCACACTGGTAACACGACGCGTGCGTTTACTGAACGCGGCCGGCCGTTGTTCTTGATTGCCTCTCTGTGGTGTATAGCACTACCAAATTAGTCGAAAACTTGAAATTTAAGTTAAAATGTGCCTTCTACATGCAGTTCCTTAAAATAATCACGTGTTATTTTTTTTTATTTTTTTTATTTTATTTTTGCCTTATGAGAAACATACAGCACGTAATAGTTCAATATACAGTACACAAAATATATATAATTATAAGCGTAGTTATTCTAAAGTGAGTAGGTAACAAAACAAAAAAATAAGTAAATATTTTGCTTTTCAGATTTTGGGCAACAGTGACCATTTTCTTTTGCATTGCTCAACAAAATTTCAAAATTCATCCAAAACTTTGTCAAAAACTATTTGTCCACGATGTCTGCTAATTGAAGGCTAAGTCGCATATTCCGCGAACTCCAACGCATGTGTAAACACAGCTCAAAGAATACGAACGAGATCTCCTTGTTGGCGGGTCTTCAACCTGCGGGTTATGTAATGCTAATTTTGCATCACCATCTATCTGTCTGTACGTTACTTTGTTTTGTACGCGGATTTGCATACAAATTAACAGTCGGATGTGAGTGGGATTTTAGCTCTTTGTTGGGTGTCTCTGCCAGTGTCGAGGTCTGTGGTGCTGTTATGTATTCTGTGGTCGATGCTTGGTTAAGAATAAGATGGGTTTAGTCTATTTTAGACAGGTTTCTTACACTTCACGTCTGGCAATTTAATATATGCACCGACCAAATGTCTAGGTAGATCTTGGGGTTTACAGTTCGTTATGGCATAACAAGGTTGACACGACAGTCTTTAGAATAATTAAAAAATATATATATTTTGGATTGACAATACTGTTTTGTTATAGGTTTTGTTGCTGTTTTGTTACAAACATTTTAGTAACTCCGTTGGAAAAAAATTCGGCAGAATTTAGAAAGGTCATGGATTGGAGTGGCACCTGATGCAATTCGTCTTTTTCTCGCCCGATTCTCAAAACGCCCCTACAAACTCAAATACACTATACATGCACACTAGTATAAACCCAAGACACTACTCGTAGAACAAGAGTACGAAGACCCGGTTTACACGCGCTGTATACCAGGTACAGACATGGGCATTTCCTCCCACCTACAGCTGAACTTCAGAGCCTCAGTCACCGTCGCAGAGTTGCTGGTCTATCTGTGTTTTATAGAATACACTTTGGAGAGTGTGCGAGGGAAATACACGATCTCGTTCCCCCAGCCCCCTTCCACCATCGGGGTACTAGACGCAGGTTAGCCTACCATCCGTACGTTGTCGACATACCACCTGTCCGTACCAAGCGGTTTGCTAACTCCTTTCTTTTGCGAACCGCCAAAGAGTGGAATGCGCTACCTGGTCACGTGTTCCCTGTTCACTACGACCTGGGTCTCTTCAAAGCAAGAGTGAATAGGCATTTCCTGTCTAAGCATGTACCACCTTAGGCCACATCCCGCTCACCAAAAGACAGGTTGGTGGCCAAATGGTTAGACAGTTTGTTTTAAAAAAAAAATAAAAAAACCTCCACGTCCGATCAACCCTAGCCGAGGTCCTAGCCTTTAGGTGTGCCCTCGGGTTGTTCCTCTCCCGATCCGACCTGAACTCCATGAAGAATCTAGTAGGAAACGGGGACACGCTTGCGAGATGCTATTCCCTCTAGAAACTCGTTGCTAACGTCAATAAGCTGCTTCTGACCACATACCATCAGGCATCCGTTTAATTGATTTGTTTCCCGACAGAGATGTATCAAAAAGTACTAGATAATATGTAGAAGTATCATCACCAACTCATTTTTTGTCCCCACTGACACCTCTGGCCTACAGGAGTACCGGACCATAAACCACCACCCTGGCCCAGTGCAGATTGGTGGTGCTAATGCAGACGGGACCAACAGTTTTACGTGCCTTCCGAAGCACAAAGAAGCTTGATATCATACCTACATTTTTGGTCACCCATCCGATGACCGGCCTAAACTAGATATGTAAAAGTAAAAAATCAAAATTCCCAGGTGGTATTTCTATTTAACCTATAAAGGCAAATTATGTAATACTTAAACCACTCTATCCAAGAGAAACTTACCGTGATTTCTGTATTAAAATTCGCTCGCGTCTTGTTAGGGCTTATTCAAAGTTATCATTTACGAGCTCTAGAGATGGCTTGAGTCGTTTGCCGCCATTGTGTTCAATTTATTATTTATTAAATATTTTATTAAATACGTTTGTCTTGAATTCTTCATGTCTTTTACAGTCTCGGTAATACAGCTGTCACCTGTATTGCGAAAGGTTCTAGATTCGAGGCTAACTTGAAGCTAAGTTGTCTTTTTCAAGTGTTATTTTCGGTACGGATATAAATATATAGAATTATAAAAAATTGAAATGCTATCAATTTTGTGCCCTAAAGATATTTGCGTTAATGTAGCCTATAATTATAAGTCACTAAATTTATTTACCAACAAAAACCTAATTATTAAAATGTTAATTTTATTCCATATTAAAATAATAATATATACTTTTTGTCACACAAAAACTTGTGCAAATCAATTGTTATGTTACTTTAATTGTCAGTGTTCTACATTGCGACACAATAAGGCTGACCAAGATTCATTCCTACATGTAAATAAACACGATATATCACCACAGTGCACACATTTAATTACATTATTTGCATAATGAGGATTTATTGTCGGTTACATTGGATATTCGAAGGCAATGCAGGTTATTATATCATGAATATTGTAGTATTGTTCAATCGACTGCAAACGTTGTTGGAAGTAACACATACGAAATGGAGTAAGAGAAAATTGTGACTTTATTGTTTCCTACAGATTACGATGAACATAATATTAACACTACACGATGCTCGGTCGATGGCGCGCCCGGTCTGCGAGTGCTGAGGTTAAGTAACTTTCGCAAAGGCCGATCACCGGATGGGTGACCAAAAATTTTCGGGCTCCTCCGCTTCGGAAGGCACGTAAAGATGTTGATCCCGGCTGCATTAGCCATCGTTAACAACCACCAATCCGCACTGGGCCCGCGTGGTGGTTTACGGCCCATCTATCCATCTATAGGAAAGGCTCGTGCCCCAGCAGTGTGGACATACAAATAAGCTGATGATGATGATGTTCTAATGAAAACACGTTATACGGATGAACTTGCGTTTATATTACTTTCTTTTATTCATATCGTCGGTCACACAACCCATCCATCTTTAAAAACTTTAGTACCAACCAAATCGAGTAATATTTACTCGCTGCGCGCTGTTAATTAAACCCGTGACCTCTGAGTGTGATACCGTAGTATATCTTATCTTATCTTAGTGGGGGCCTGCCGAGGTTTCCTTCTCGAAGCAATACTTCGACCCATCGGGATCTTTTGTGCAACCCCATCCTTTCACTCTTCTTCATCTGTAAAGATAGACGCTATAAGCTTGGCAACGTCCTTAAGAGTGAAGAGCCTGAAGTCCTCCGGTTTCGGGTAGGCTGACTCCAGGAGTCCCGTTCTTTTCTTAGCCAGGGAGTGGCAGTCACACAGTAGGTGCTGCATTGACTCCGTTTCCTCCCCACATGCCCTACCGTAGTCTAACCACAAGACCACAGAGTTGATTGAGCTAAGATTTATCTTTATCGAGTACTTACTCTTAACCTGCCGTTATTAATTACAGCATTACTATGAATTACGTCTTCCCTTTAAGTATGAATATTACCCAATCGGCCGACAGTCGCCAACATAATTTTCATCTAATTTGCGATAAAGTTCCATTCGGAGTTTATTGCATTTATTTATACGACTACTGGTAACTAAGGCAATTATAACTTAAACTGGTATATAAAGACACTGCTAATACAATTTGTGTAAGTCCGTTTGTTTACTCAATTAAGAATGAATGAACCTTTTAAATGGTTACTTTCGTTCAGTTTTATGCGAAATCTGTCGTCGTTGGTCTGCTCTGTGTTGTCGGTAGTAATTGTAACTTAATTAGTGTACAACCAAGTTATTAAGTAGGTATTAGGTATGGTAACATTTTAAACTATTGCATATTTAGTTGTGTAGAATTATAAATTAATTTATAAGACAGTCACATCATTGTCATAGAGTGGAATCTAAATGCAAAAATAACGATTTAAATAATGAAATTGCAATATTGTTTCACTGGCAGCTTTTTGTTTCTTTTATTTTTGAAGTCTTCTTTAGCTAGCCGTTGTTTTAATTTTTTGTTTAGCTAAAAACACAAATGTTAAAAAAAATTCCATGAGCAGGATTTGAACCTGCACCCTTCTGACATACCGGGTCAGGTGCTCTCTCAATTGAGCTATCGTGGTTCTAACCAGCTTTCCGAAATTATTCAACACTATTTACTTTTTACTTTGAAAGCCAAAGGCGCCTATTTAATGTCAACAACTACGGTCATTAACATCCGATCATAATATTTTTACAAATACTAAAGATCAGTTAAGAAGTAGGCAAGCTATTATAAAATGTTTTAAGTAATTTTAACGCAAATTTTGTTGCCAAACAAATTACAAAAACACAAATGTTGAAAAAATTTCCACGAGCAGGATTTGAATTTTTTCAACATTTGTGTTTTTGTAATTTGTTTCGCAACAAAATTTGCGTTAAAATTATTTAAAACATTTTTGTTTAGCTCTTATTTGTTTCGCATTTCCTTCATTTATAATACCTATTGTTAATCAAGTATTTTTCTAACTTAACACTTGTCTAACTTTGTCGATTTTTTGGTTAACATGATGTCTGCACATGCCCGTGGAGTTACAGCATACCAATGATGCTGTGTCCTTGTTTGTTCTATTGTGTTGTCTCTCTTGTAACTCTGTTATGTGTGGCTAGTAAATAAATAAATAGATAATATGCTCCTAGCCTTTGTATCTAACTAGTCAAACTAATTATATTTGAGGCAGTAACAGCAAAGTCAAGTAAACCCATACAGTTCTACTAGTCGAATCCAACTGATGATATCTCCGCTGGTTTACCAGTGAATTAGTGTAACCAGCTTATATTGTACGACAGACGGTAGATACGACGGTAAAGGACGAAGAGACCTATTTATTGAAAATCAACATTATGGAATATCAGTAGTAGCTATATATGTACGTCGTTTAGTTATTTACTGCAACAAGTTTGTTGTTTGTTCTGAAATGGTATGTATATACATATGTTTGACATATATATATGGTTGTATATATGTATATATACATGTGTATTTATGTGTATGTAATATATTATTACTGTGCTTAAACTTTTTTTCAACGTCTCCATCTAATCAATCCTCTCCATCCCTAGGTTGCCTGGAAGATATCGCTTTTAGTGATAAGGGCGCCTTTTGTTAGACTCCAATATTTTTTTTATATTTATTTGTTAACATGTATGTGTTTCTATTATGTCAACAATAAAGTATTTTATTCTATTCTATTTATTCAACATGTTTTTGAATGGCTTGTCGACGCATGATTAAGACCACGGTAGCTTTTACTCGCAGCTTAGTATGTGTGGAAAAGAGGTTATAATCAACCTTATGCCATACAACTATGTCGGTGGGAAAAGTTACGCTGCACAGAAAAAAACTTTTTGTTATAACCATCCCCTGAAAATAGACTATGAAATGACCTGCCCCCCAACCGCCTAACACTCTCGCTTTCGATCGCTTTGGAAGCGAGGCCCTCGCCTCGCTTTCTAATATAATATCGAAATATAATATCGAATAATATCAAAAGCTATAGCCTATAGCTTTCGATATTGCTTTCATATTGCTTTCGAAATTACAAGATGACGCCTCCTTCTCGCCTCGCCTTCAAAGCGATCGAAAGCGAGAGAGTTAGGCGGTCGCCCCCCAGATTCGGTTACTTATAACTGTAATTTTTTTATAGAATTGTATGATAACTTGCGTAAGTTAGAATAACTTCTAGTTTAGTATTACAGTGAAAGATTTTTTTTGCAGGGAATTTGCTGATTGCCATAAGTCAGGCGGCATTTTCGGCGTCTGCATTTTTGTGAATCAAAATATTTCAAAAATACATTGTACAATATAAGTTCACTATTTATCAACTGCAAATATTTTGACAAAACATCTAATTATATCAGAGAAATAAGGCCCTAGCATTTAAAAAAAACTTTTTTTTAATTTTTCCCGACACAAAAATTGTAATATTTTTTAGAGCCGCCTCTCTGTCAGCATTTTTTGAATGAAACTAGGTGCACGTGTAAGCGGTGAAAGCATTGCGACCTCTCTGTTTCGGCTCCTTTGAATTGAAACTACCGAAAGTGCTTTATTTTTCTTTTTAATCGAAATGTCTTTTGGCGTTTTTCTTGAAAACTAGCGTATAAAAGTTTAAGGTTTTTTCATAAAAATAGTTTACATATGTTGTTGAATTTATCCTCAAAATATTTATATATATTACTATATATTATACCAATATATTTGAAAAACCATGTTCAGTCAAAATATAATTTTGATAGGTATTGAAAATAAAAACTAGCATTTTTTGCTGGCAATATGAACATAGCGTCGCAAACAAATAAGTTTAAATTATGAGTAAAGATTTAATGACTGTGCAAAAAATCGTATTAGGTACATATGTTAAATAATAAAAAAGAAAAAAAGCTTGCCCCAGATATATCCTGACAACGCTGATCGATCGTTCATTGTACGTCATTAGGTCTTGTTACTTAGTCGCAATCAGTGAGGATCCGAAGAGGACACACCCCCCATTGTACCAAGAGCTGGCCTTTTGCAAATGCTTAGTCAATAAGGGACATTTAAGTTCAATATTGACTCAAAAGTTTTATTATGGTAAATATGTACGTTGATAAGGAAAAGTATAAAAGATTTATTTATTTATTTATAAACATTCAACAAAGCATACACCGAACACACTTTTACATTTAACAAAAAAAACCCTATGACTTATGCTTAATTTGGAACAGTAATATAAAATTAACTTAAAACTAGAGATTATAATAATAATTTGTTTGACTAAAACATAGGGAATCTTCACCATCACCAGCTCCACTGCTGGGACACAAGCTTTCTCTACGGATGGATAGAAAGAACGGGCCATAAACCACCACGAGGGCCCAGTGCGGGCGGTTGTTAACGACTGCTAATGCAGCCGGGACCCAAGGCTTTACGTGCCTTCTGAAGCACGGAGGAGCTCGAGATGAAAAATGTTGGTCACCCATCCGATGACCGGCCGTTGCAAAATTGCGTAACGTCAGCAATCGCAGACCGGGCGCGTTAACTACTGCGCCATCGAGCTCTTCAAACAACGGGAAACACAACATATAGAATGATAAGGGATAAAGCAAGAATAAAGAAATAGTTTAATTGCACCAGTTTTCGACACTTTAAGCCCAATGCTCAACATAGTTTTCATAGCCAAAAAGTAACATAGGTTTTCATTGAAATTTAACGAGATAACAACTGAAAGCAGGTGGAATTTGTAATATTTCAATAAATAAATTATGAAACAATCGTAATTAGGTAATTAGAATAATATATTTGTAAATTAATAAATGAACCAAGAATCACAGACTTCGCTGGCTCGGCCACCTCGAGAGGGTGGGAGAGGATCGTGCTGTAAAACGAGCGTACATGGGACGTCCTAGTGGCCGACGACCGGTTGGACAACCCAGGTACCGCTGGGAAGACGAGGTCTGTAAGGACTTGCGCGAGCTCAACGCGGACGACTGGCACCAGGTGGCGCAGGACAGACCCAGATGGCGACTCTTATTATCGGAGGCCAAGACTCACTTTGGGTCGCTACGCCATTCTAGTTAGTTAGATAAATTAATAAAAAAATATTTTTGTATAATTTGACTAATATAATTTGTGATACTTATTTAGAATGATAATAATAATTTAATGAAATAAAAAATCACAGTAATATTATAAATGCGAAAGTTTGTGTGTGTGTGTATATATTTGTTGCTTCTTCACGCTGCAATGGATTGATGGATTTGAATGAAATTTGGCATACAGATAGTTTTTAACCTAGATTAACACATAGGACTTTTTATCCCGATATTCCTACGGGAACGGGAACCACGCGGGTGAAACTGCGGGCGGCCGCTAGTTATTTATAAATGTCTTACACTTAAACTAAAATGTTTGCATGCTATGGTTATCTATATATTAATACGTGAAGCAAAAACTTTGTACCCGTTGTTACGAAAATTGCGGGTACGGAGGAGTATGAAATTTCGCACAGTTGTAGTATATAAATATAAATAGAGAAGGTTATCCGAATGTAATTTTTTTTTTAATTATGCCTTAGATTAATAACGCCTAGATGGATAGTCTTCATACAAACGCATCGCCTAAAGTGATGCAAAAAGCAGATTAATGTAGGCGTGAGCATTACGTGCTTACGGTCGCCTACACGCACACTAACAAAACTTTAATGTGTACAGTGAATGAGCAATTTCCCCGAAAGTGGGGAAATGTTATACTTACGTGAAATAATAGTATAAGTAGTACAGTAGTTCATGATAATGTCGTTAAAAGATAAGTAAGAAAATAAATGTCTAACATCCTATATACTTTTTGTTGATAATTTAGTTTAATACGATAATGTTTATATGACATTAATCAATAATAATCAAAAGGACCTCGAAATCAAATATTTAGCTTTTCTCTTTACTAAAATTTGTAATAAAAATCAGGAGTGGTGGTAGCTCAGTAATCGGAGTCACGCGCCTCATATCCGTCGTTGGGAGTTTGAATCCATGAAAGGAACGAACCGCTAGGAGGATGATTTATAATAAAAGTCATAATATGTCATGACGAGGTCCTTTTTTTATTATATTATTTATACACCTACGCAATAAAAACACTTTGCGTTTTACAAATAAACAGAAATAAGCTTCGAATAGCTCTTCCGTGTTTTGTCTCTTTTACTCTAATTTTAAATGACGTTTACATGACGGGAACAAAACACGGAATAACGATTTGGACCTTATTCTTTGCTTATTTGTAAGGCACTTTAGGTATGACTAATAAATGAAAATAAATATAATTTGAAAAAAAAACCAATTTATTTTAAACCAATGTGGTTAAAGTATTCAAAGATCGATATAGATGGCATCATCGCCGACCGCTCTCCACATTCGCCATTTTGTGAATTTGTTGTTTTTCGCTCTAAAGTTATTTGCTAAAAAATCACTAATCATGTATCCGACGTGGAGTGTAACCCAATTAACAAAGGCTAATAAAGAGGTGTCGACTAGCGGAAAGAAATCAGCTTTAATTGAACGGTAAACAAATTATCGGCTTTTTATTTTTATGCATCATTATTTTGCCATCTAAAATTGTAAATGCGGACGTTGGAATTGCTATAAAATACTACAATATACAATACAAGTAAAAACTACTTAGAAATAAAAGTATTTCCAAGATCTGGGATTCAATAAAAAGAAATAAACAACATTTTGGTGCTATTAACCACTTTTAGTGTTGTCTTGTCGGCAACTTTAGTTAAATTAGCCACCTTCATTCCGATCACTGCTCATCATTATACCATTACACTAAATAGGGAAAGATATTATCTTACTTAAGGGCAACACTTAAAATATATTATGGTGTCAATAAGATTTAATTTTATAACTAACATACACCAATGAATAATGGGAAAATAATTTCTTCTTACTAGTAACACTTTCATAAAATCGCGGCTTGTAATTTTATTTTTGAAAGTAGTAAATATTTAGCTCAATACAAGTCAATTTGTAATACTTACGTATGAAATGTTATGTTCATAGTTTTTTTGTCCTTATGCGATGCATTGTGACACCCATTAACTGCACAAACCGTCATAATGTAATTAATTGTCGGAGATGTTTGCACTAGCGCTTGATCTTGACAACTGATGTGACGTTCGGGCGGACTGAGCCAAAATGGCTTAGTTTGAATTGCTTCACTTTTCTTGCGTCAACTCGGTTTCTATGCGTTATTATTCTAAGAATTATGCATAAAAAATACATTAAATCAACAAAAACAACATTACACACACTACCATGTATTTGACACACACGTATTGTTTGTCTTTATTGCGACCGACTTCTGTCAATGTCAATCCAAACTCACATTCTATCTTTTTTAATTTTTCATTGCTTAGGATACAATCCGTGCAGCCTTAATAAAATTACGGTCGAATATCGACTACTGGGCAACCATTAGTATAGTTAAATAGGCATAAGATGCTAATAATTGTTTTTACCATCTGTAATGATACAAATATTATGATGATGATGATGATGATGATGATGATGATGATGATGATGATGATGATGATGGTGGTCTGTATGCAATTGCGGCTCAAGCTAAAATCAGTTGCTGACCCCCTATTTTTAATGATTGAAAGGAAAACATATCGATCGCTGGTTTCTGTCGGACTGGTGCCACTTCTGGTCTGGAAAAGGAGAGGAAGTACTAAGTGGAATAATTAAGTTAATTAACTACTTGATTAAGTTTGAAAAAAGACAAAGTGTTGAAAAAATTCCACGAGCAGGATTCGAACCCGCACCCTATGACATGCCGGGTCAGGTGCACTGCCTACTATACTGTCGTGGCTCAATCCAACTCGTCGAAATTAATCAACACTATCTACTTTTACTTTATAGGAAGGAGCTCTATAAATTCAATGACGACAACTACGTCATCAACATCCGATCTTAATATTTTTGCCCGACTGCTGCTTTATCTGTGCTTTATCACTTCATATCTCCTGAACGGATTCACATAATTGAGGTATCGTTAGATTTGTCTTAGCTACCCATGTGTTCTTAGATAGGTGACGTTAAAAAAACATGGCAGCTGTGCGACGGCGACGCCATTGGAGTTGATGAAGAACAATTTTTTATTTTCGAATAAGTACTTCATTATGTGTATCAAATTAGAGGGCTCAACACAAGGATTTCTAAAAGGTATATCATGAAATTTATCTAACTAAAAAGACATAAATAAAATAAAATAAAATTAAAAAACAAAAAACCCACCTGCGTAAAAAATAATAAGTAACTAAATAGAAAATCAACTGAAAAGGCCGGAACAAGATAAAAATTCAATTTATGCAACATCATACATAACATGCAGTCGGAGGCATACAATTTAATGATAAGTCAAATCATTCTCACTTTGTGCGTGTCCGTGGGTTCTTTTACAAATATTAAAAGATCAGGTAGGAATAAGGCAAGCGATATTTATGATTATTTACATATTTATTTTTCTCAACACTTTGTCCTTTTTCAAATTGTAGTTTGTTCGCAACGATACTTGATTATGGTTTTACGTTTTAAGAAATGTAGTAATTTTATATTTCCTGTCCTAGTCAACTTAAAGGTTTAATTAGAAGAGCAATCGTCGTTGTCATCATTTTATTAGTTTCTTATACGTTAATAAAGTTTAATAAAGTACAATAAGTTAGTGTTTAATAAATTTTGTGATTTAAACACGTATACCAAAATACTTGAAATATTCAACAATAAATTATTGCGCGTAAAACTAAATCATAATTACTAAATATTATTGGCTGTCGTATATTTCAGGTTTTGTAAACAATTATTCTCGCGTTAGCTGCTATAATTCAGCGGAAATTTTAACTAGGCACATTAGGAACGGCTACTGCCAACTGAGCCTTAAAAACATTGTCAAATAAATTACTGCGAACCCGTTTTACGTGTTAACCTACTTTCGACTGTAGCTGTATTGGTTAGAGTCTTGTTTTTACTATCTTATATTAGTGCTATAATAAAACTATCGATTTCATATTTATTTTCACGCTTGCTAACTTTATTATTACTAGCGAAATCGACATTTGTATGTATTAAACATTTTATTATAATTTCACATGGATATGATACTGATATCCAACTGGATCAACCATCGATGCCTTGATAGGGCACTAGGCCGCAAAGCAAATGCTTTACAAAATGCAGCAAATAGCTTGTGTAGAGCATGTGGAGAGGAAATGGAGTCAATGCAGCACACTGTGTGACTGAGACTCTCTGGCTAGAAAAAGAATGGGACTCCTGAGATCGGCTTATCCGAAACCAGAGGACTTCAGGCTCTTCGCCCTTAAAGACTTTGCCAAACTTATGGCATCTATCATTGCAGAGGAAGAAGAGTGACAGGATGGGGTTGCACGAAAGGTCATGATGGGTCGAAGTGCTACTGCGAGAGGGAAACCTCAGAAGGCCCCAATAAGATAAGATAAGATAAGATCCAACTAAATGCTGTCATCTACCATCCACCCTAAAACTTATTTCTTTGAACAAGCAGCAATGTTTTGCATCAATCAAGTGAAATCAAACTAAACAAATTTCAAGCTCTAAAAATCTTTCAAACCAATAAGTGAATTTTAATAAAACTTGCTATGTTTTTATTATTTTGATTTTTGCATTGACAATGCTATAAAACAGTTACAAGATAAAACTTTACTGGACAAAACAACCAGTCCCAGGAAACTCGAGTAGGAATCGACTCCTACTAAACTTTCTATGCTTAAAGGAAATACAGAGTTTGCTGACAGTTAGTAGAAAAATTTCAAAAAAATATAGTGTAAAACTAAAATTATGAGCTTCAAATCGATGCAATAAATGACTAATGCATCTTTGAACTGATTCTATACAGTTCAAAGATGCATTAGTCATTTATTAAAGCTTACACTTGAAGATAATGTTTGTCAATAGAGAATTGGGTGTCTTTACTATCATCATCATTATCATCATCATCATCACCATCATTAGGACTCTCTAAGTGCACGCCACCGAGTGTCAATGTGGTCTAGCGTTGAAGACCACCGGTTTAGACCCAGTGGTGCCGGGTTTGATTCCCAGCGGGGGGTACTGTTTGTGTACTCGATTTGGTTGGATATAAAATTTAAAAAATGTCAATACTATGATCTGTTGGAATTTTTTAATTAAGTATTACACCAAACACATCAAATCAGTCATCAATAAACCCGATACTAATCGCTTACCATTACTAGGATAATAAAGAAGCTATAAACCATTATCCAATAAACGTAATAAACTATTACATAATGCTACTTAAATTAATGTTGTGGCATCATTAATAATAATAAAGGGCTCATAAGAGTCTCATGTAAGGGTATTCTTTTTATTTATTTATTTATTTATTTGGTTATCGCCGTTGACGTCGTTGACGTTGACGTCAACGGCGTATACGTCACTCACCTTCGATTTACTGACGATATAGAGGTCATGGCTGAGACCCTGGAAGACCTCGGCACAATGCTCGGTGGCCTCAACAGAGTCTCTCAACAAGTAAGTCTTAAAATGAACATGGAGAAGGCAAAAGTTATGTCGAACTCACGTGTGGTACCCACTCCTCTAAAGGTTGGGGATTCTGCCCTTGAAGTTGTGGACGATTATGTTTACCTGGGACAAACGGTCCAGCTAGGTAGGCCTAACTTCAGCAAAGAGGTCAATCGTCGAATCCAATTAGGCTGGGCAGAGTTCGGTAAGCTACGAAATATATTTTCGTCCGATATACCGCAGTGTCTCAAGACGAAAGTCTTTGACCATTGTGTGTAGCCAGTGATGACATACGGGACTGAGACGTAGTCGCTCACTATGGGCCTTATCAGAAAGCTCAAGGTCACTCAAAGAGCAATGGAGAGGGCTATGCTCGGGGTTTCTCTGCGAGATCGAATCAGAAATGAGGAGATCCGCAGAAGAACAAAGGTAACCGACATAGCCCGAAGAGTTGCTAAGCTCAAGTGGCAGTGGGCAGGGCACATTGCTCGCAGGACTGATGGCCGCTGGGGCGGAACAGTCCTCGAGTGGCGACCGCGTACCGGAAAGCGCAGTGTGGGCAGGCCTCCAACAAGGTGAACCGACGATCTGGTGCAGGTCGCGGGAAGCCGCTGGATGCGAGCAACACAAAACCGGTCATTGTGGAGATCATTGGGGGCCTTTGTCCAGCAGTGGACGTCTTTTGGCTGAGATGATGATGATGATGATGATTTGGTTACCCAACAATTGCTACACTTATACTAGACTAGAGATAGTCTATTTTATGCACTTGTGCGCCGTCCGTAAGTGACAAGTGTCATATTATATTTAATTTGAAATGTCTTCGTCCATACTAATTTTGTATGGGGAATTTAAGGTGCTTCATGAAAAATAATAATAATAATAATGGCGTCTTGTTGTGTCGGAGGCCAAGATCTACACGGGTCGCTGAGCCAGCGGAGTAAGTAATGAAAAATAATAATTTAAATAAGCGTTTGATAAATCGGAAAACACCACATGCGTAAACGATATTTGAACTATTCTAAAACAAAAGCTCTCCTTTATTTGAATTTCAACCAAAATAAAACTAAAAACAAAACTAAGAAAATAAGTAGTAATTTTCAATCGTAATCACACACTAATAAATTGTAAATAAATATAATGTAGTATTGAGTACCTTTACATGGTACAGGTATTTCATATAAATAACGGGATAAATGTGGGTCAAAGAGACGTGTGGCGTTTTTTTTTATCAGATATTGGTCTTTTTTTATTCTCTATCTCTATCTCCTCTATCTCTATATCTATTTATTTATTTTATTTATTATATTTTATAACATATTTGATTTGCACATAACCAACACATACTAATTGTGTTTTGTTGTTCTACATTTGTCATAGAAGAATCTCGTCACAATTTAAAGACAATAAAACAAAGCAAAAGAATCTATATATATAAAAATTAATTGCTGTTCGTTTGTCTCGCTAAAACTCGAGAATGGCTGGACCGATTTGGCTAATTTTGATTTTAAAATATTTTTGGAAGTTCAGAGAAGGTTTGAACGGTGAGAAACATAAACAATAAGTAACGGAAAATACTAAAAACGACGATTTAATTTTTCAATACAAAATGATGTTTGTTTTCTTGTGATGGAAACTAGGGTCAGCTAGTTAAAGAGTCTAAAATTAAATGCAAGAATAAATGTTTATTTTACCGAAGATTTCGAAAAACATTTTTCCTTACAACATTTCACTATATTGTTTCGACTGAAGTTTCGAAAATAAGTAGTCCAAACAAAAATAACGCAATAATAATACAGTCACAGGCACCTCAACCTATCCAAAACTGACAAATTTCTTTAATTAATGTTCAACCTTACAAACATACACATAAAGTTCAAAGTTTATTGAGACAATTTGACAGTTTGTGGTAAGTCTGATGTGCCGGCGTGTGTACTGTAAAGCGGGCTTTACTTATAATAAAAGGGGGTTTATCGATAGAAACATACTAAACGTTTAAGACGTATATTTTTTTAGCTCAAGGAATTACAATGGTGCCGGTGATCGCGGCGGCTGCCAGTGAGCTTGCCTAACCAAGTAGTCCCGATCATTACAGTACCTAACAATTCTTGACCTACATTTTACAGTTTCCAAAAAAACCATGAATTCTAATTTGTTTCTTTACGATGTATAATATAGAGGCGCCCATATAATTATAAGACAGTATAAATCGATAATTACTCACACGTCGGTCGTTCGCTCCGTTCCTGGCGGTGATTTGTGATCGTAAAACATTGGTAATGGAACGATGTTTAATTTGTTAAAGAAGCCGCTTTTGTAGCAGTTTTTCTTGTTTCTCTGGAGACTTGCTGCAGTGTGTATGCTTGTGGGAATATGTTTGGATTGAATGGATGAACCAGCAACATTTATAAATAAAGATATTTCTTAATCCTCTTTAGAAAAGTACCTACAGATTTTTTCAAATTATTTATTTTTGCATTTATAAGCAATGAATATAGTTGAAATAGTTTATATGCAAGGAAGTATAGAGATAAGATAGCCACAGTCTTGAAAGTTGCCTTTGCTCGGTAATGGAACAGTATAAATAGGCGTTTACTTTTCTTTAAATCTATAATACCAGAAACCGAAGACTAATGTACGTTCTACGAAGGTTGTTATTGTAAGGAAGTAGTTACCTAATACCAAATGATCAACATTTTGAAAAAAATATAAGTATCTATATATTAATACGTGAAGCAAAAATTTTGTACCCGTTTTTAAGAAAATTGCGCGCACGGAGGAGTATGAAATTTCGCACACTTATAGTTTATATAGAGAAGGTTATCCGAATGTTAATATTTTTTTTAATTATGCATAAAAATACATTAAATCAATAAAACAAACATTACACACACTACCATGTATTTGACACACGCATATATACTCTTTTCAAAAATTTCAAAAATGGAAGAGGAGCGGCCGAATTCTGTCAATGCCAATATTTGTAGCAGTCACATTTTATCTTTTTTAATTTTTCAATGCTTAGGATACAATCCGTGCAGCCTTAATAAAATTAGGGTCGAATTTCGACCACTGGGCGACCACTAGTATAATGTAATCTGTAAGTACAAATAAAATGTGTCATTTCAATCACAATCTCACATAATTTTTTATTAAACTATTCTTTTGATGGTATTCAATAAGAATGGAATCAAGCATGTATTGAATGGATCGAGACCTTTTATCTTTGCCGTTCACACTCCACCAATCTGTTTAGCACTTTAAGCCTCCTGTGAGAACTTTGGTAATTATTGAGGAGTGTGAAATTCGGTTATAAGCATGCCGCCGCGTCGCGTTCACATCCATGGTTATTGCCGAGACGATATGGCTTATTAATGGGCGGAACCATATTTGAATGTAGACAGTTCAATTGATGCCTAATGTAAATATGCATTTTGAAAAAAGACAAAGTGTTGAAAAAATTTGACGAGCGGGTTTCGAACCCGCCATGACATGCCGGGTCAAGTGTACTACCAACACAACAAACGTTTTGTTCGCAAAAAAAAATCATAAATAAATTTGCTTTTATTATTAACCAATTTTTTCCACTGCTTACGTTTCATAAGACAACCTCCGTAGCCGAGTGCTTGCACGCCGAACTTTGGGTGGCGCTAACTATGAGGTCCCGTATTCGATTCCCGGTCGGGTCAATGTCGAAAACGTACTTTTCAATATTGTGTCGAGTCTGGGTGGTTGTGGTGCCGATGGCGTCGTTGTTTCTGATTTCCATAAAACGAGTGCATTAGATGGAAGCGCACTTCGCTCGGGATCCTCAATCGTCGTTGCGTCGGTGCACCATAAATAATTGTAGTCACTTACTACCATATAATGTTTATATGGTTATATTATATTTATATAATATGGTTATATTATATTTATATAATATGGTTATATTATATTTATATAATATGGTTAATCTGATATGCTTATATCACCATATAATTATAGCATTGGACCGAGCGCACTGCCACTAGGCCACCGAGGCGTTAATTATTAAAAAAAACAGCCTAGCAATCTACAAACAAACAACACGAAATGTTTAACTCATCACGTATTCCAGTTTACTCACCAAGAGTTAGAATCTAAAACGGTCAAGAGTCTAAGCTCTTGAATGCAACACTTGCTTCCCACGTCACTTGGGTATGTTATTCAAAACATTGTTAATACTTTACCGTATTCAGGATTAAAAATAAATATGTATTCTTTTGATATCGAGGTATCAAAGAGTATTTATTATCCCGGACGAGCATCCAACAATGTGAGATAAGTAATAGTAAGAATAGATGTAACTGAAATACATTTGCGCGTTTAATATCAAAATTTACTTGTTACCGGTGGATATAGGTACAGCACTGTTAAAAAGAGCATATTTGGAATGATTCCCATTGCAGTGGGGGTACACGTTTGTGTACTCGGTTTGGTTGGTGGTAGGGCTTGTTTGTCTGCCTGGCAAGCTACCACTATCTTATCTCAATATGTCACCATAACATCAATGTTTGTAGCATTGTAGTGTTCCAGTAGTAACAGGTAAGATAGCCAGTATCCACTAGTTGAGGATCCCGGGTGAAGTGCGCTTCCACCATTAGCCTTATCATCACTTAACATCAGGTGAGATAAGGCACAGTGCCCTTATTTGATGACAAAAACAGGTGTTGAACACTTAAGTTCACGTTTTGAAATCGCCTAGTCAATCTAGGCGCACATTTACAGTCTCAGCTAATACAAACACGCCTCCGATCATAACAGGCGTAAAATTACATGAAAATATCAACGATGACAATCAATCAACGCGCAAACATCATTATGCGATGTTTGCGGAGCCCACGCGGCCATCAAGATTACAATTTGTAAACTTAATAAGAAGCCATCAGAGCAGCGGCGAGCAAATTGAAATGCCTTAAACACTGTCCGTTATTTACATACTAACTAGTATCGGGTTTTGCTGAGCTGAATTGGGTAATCATAGATTGTGGTTCGTACTATCGGCCCGCCCGAGGCTTCGCTTGTGTGACTTCGAATCCCGTGATGGTTCGGATTAGGATCTCCCCTTACCTATATAGATTTTTCATCATATTCACACAATTAATTCCCGATGCGTGGCGATTATGGCAAATTCCCCTCAAAATGATTTATTCCTGAGGGAGGTCTTTGTCCAGCAGTGGACGTCTTTTTGATGATGATATCATTCTGTTAGTGACTTTTTAAACGATGACTTATTATAATGATTTAATTTTGTTAATGTGTTATTTCTTTTTTTTTGTTTAAATTCAATAATAAATATATTCAATCAAATCTTTTTCATATTAATTAATTAATTTTACAATTAATTCCCGTGTGGTGCCGGGAGTTTCCCGTGTGGTGCCGGGAGTAAAGAATTGCACCACCCCATCTCTTTCCGTGGGTGTCGTAGAAGGCGACTATAGGACCATTCCAGAGGATGGGCAGCAGCGTCTCTCTGTGATTATTCTCACCTTACTGCGATCGCCAACCTGCCTGCCAAGCGTGGCGATTATGGCAAATTCCCCTCAAAATTATTTGAGGGAGGCCTTTGTCCAGCAGTGGACGTCTTTTTGGCTGAGATGATGATGATGATGATGATGATGACACAATTAATGCTCGGTAGTACAGTGGCTAACGCGCCTGGTAGGCTACTCTTGAACGCAAACTCAATCTCAATACAATTCCAATGCGATTAACATGTATCGATTTCGCAATTTCGGAACGCCCCATCTCGATAATAATTTGTTCACTCAATTTCCACGCAATTTAATTCCAATGTGGCGCTATTATCGCTTTTAAGAGTGCCATTTGACATTTTTTAGATTTGTGATTGGAAATTGATTAATGTAATTGTGTTTCAAGAGTAACCCTCTTCTTCTTCTCTTCTTCGTCGTCGAGTCCTCATGCCTGAGGGTCGTGACCACCAATAGCAACATCGCAGACCAGGGCTCTCCAAGAGGTCCTATCCTGGGCTAGACGGATAGCCGCCTGCGTGTTGCATTTCAGGGCTTCCAGAATAGCATCCGTCCACCGGGCAGGCGCTCTTTCTCTGCTTCTTCTTCCTTCAACGTGACCCACCAGTACAAGCTTTACCAAATTACTAGGTTCCCGGCGAGCAATGTGACCCTACTGGTCTGCAATTGCTTAGGTCATGCAACTTTCGCAAGGTAGGTCATCGGATGGGTACATCAAAAATGTATTTATGAGCTCCTGCGTGCCGGCCGTTGGTCCCGGCTGCATTAGCAGTCGTTAACAACTACCAATCCGCACTGGGCCCGCGTGGTGGTTTATGGCCGGTCTCCCTATCCATTCATAGATAAGGCTCGTCTCCTCTTTGTGAGGTGGGGACAAATCATGAGCTGGTGTTGATTGGGCACAGACCTCCATCGTTGAAGTCGTGTTATCGGATCTTGATAGATATTGACTTCACCATCACTATAACCGCCTCTGTGGTCTAGTGGCTAATACCACCGGTTTAGACTCAGAGGTTCCGGGTACGATTCCCAGCAGGGGGTATATGTTTATGTACTCGGTTTGGTTGGTGGTAGAACTTGTTTTTCCGCCTGGCTAGTTACCACCATCTTATCTAATTATGTTGCCATAACATCAATGTATTGTTGTGTTCCGGCAGCTAGAGATAAGATAGCCAGTGCCTCACTAGTTGAGGATCCCGAATGAAGTGCGCTTCCATCATTGGCCTTATCATCACTTAACATCAGGAGAGATCAAGGCACTGTGCTTACCTGTAAAATATTTTAAAAAAAACACTTGTCAATTTGGTGTCTGTTGGTGATCAAAAAACCCTGGCTTATGTTTCTAAAAATTAGAAACACACTCATCATCATCGTCATCATCGCTACAATTGATAGGTATTGTGTTATAGGCACATAAACAAATAATCGTCTTTGTAAGCAAGCATACATTATACTTATGCTATACTAATAGATTGACTACAAAAGATAAGTTGTAGGTACGAGTACAAGCAAGTGCTTAAACATTTCTGTGTTAAAATCAGGCTTTAGTCCTTTAACATGTATCGTGTCGTTCAAACAGTCCCTTTACTAAAGACCTTCACGCTCACGTCGCATAGCTTATTAATCCAATTTATTAATTTAATTATCCTCTCCGGTATATCTAAGACTTAGTTCACATTAAGGAATAATAAATTTGCTACAACTTTAATATTTTTTAAGCTATTTTTACTTAAGTATAAATGTAAAAATCAGAAAAGGTATTGAAAAACTTTTCAAGACCGGAATTTGTACCCGCATCGTCTGAACCTAAGTCAGGCGGCCTACCGTGCCAGTATCTGACCCAGTTAGGTAAATTTAAAGCTCAAATATTTAGTTATAGCATAAACAAATTCTATGGACATAATATGTCTGAATTAAATAAATAAATAAATAAAATAATCAATGACTGCCGCAAATTTTAATGACTGAATGATTTTTTCATCATCATCATCATCATCAGCAAATTTTTCTTCTCTTCCCTTCCCTCCGAGCCTTCCCTATGGATAGATAGGGAGAACGGGCCATAAACCACCACGCGGGCCCAGTGCGGGTTGGTGGTTGTTGCAGCCGGGACCCACGGCTTTACGTGCCTTCCGAAGCACGGAGGAGCTCGAGATGATAAATTTTTGGTCACCCATCATCGTCATCGGATGATGACCGGCCTTTACGTAAGTTGCTTAACCTCAGCACTCGCAGACCGGGCGCTTTAACCACTGCGCCATCAAGCTCCTCTTAACCACTGCGCCATCGGGCTCCTCAATGATTTTTTATTAATAAAAAAATACTACTTAATTTTTTTGGCGCTTGGAACGAATACATTAAAACATTTGCACCACACCTAAGTACTATGTAAGCTATGCATAATATTTTCAAATATGTAG
Source organism: Eudonia mercurella (assembly GCA_963082485.1). NCBI lineage: Eukaryota > Metazoa > Arthropoda > Insecta > Lepidoptera > Crambidae > Eudonia > Eudonia mercurella. Next base: position 17,284,935 of record OY720039.1, on the reverse strand, counting down.
AAACCTGTAAATTTATTGTTATTAAATTCATCGCCAATTGCCATTTAATGTACTCGTACACACCAACAATCTCATTAGAACCAAGTGGCTTGTATGCAAGAAACATAAATTCTGACAATAGTTAATACACAAATAAAGATAATTTATAATTATCAGTAAATAGTAACTGATATAACAGTTGTTAACATTATAAAAATTCAGCTTTCTAAATTAAATAACTTTTTCGTAAAAAAAAATTGCCATTCTAAATGAAGTAGCATGTTGGTTTTGGCAAAGTTAAATTTTTGCGGCTCGAAACAAAGTTTACGATACAGATAACTGAAAAAAAAATTTAACTGAATTGAGAACCTCCTTTTTAAAGTCGGTTAGAGATGAAACGTACACCGCAAAATGTATTTAACCGCATGAAGCTATCCCTCCAGAGTACTACCAACAAATTGAACAATAAAAGCCAGAAGCGAAATTGTTAAATCGAAAAGGCAAAACAAAAGTAAAGTGAGGCCCATAAAAATATTTTTCTGCCATAAAACTAAAAATGAGTCATAAGCCACCCATGACGAATTCCCGCTGCCGATGCCGTCATAAAAGTGGCCCACAACAATGCATTATTTACCATTATATCGGCAACGCGACAGGAGGACTAATTACAAACATAAATACGAGAGGGACGTAGGTGTAAAAGCTACGGGTTATATGTTTGATGATACCACCGAAAAACTAGAGACGCGACTCGACGGCAACTATGAAATGCGTGAACCAATATTGACCCTTGCGTAAGCCCTGCGTTCCCACGGTGTCCTGCTTGATTTTTCTCATGTTACGGGGAATAAAAGTTGGTCGGTTGTAACTTTGGAGGCGCCTGGTCACTCATGGGTTGCGCAAACAAATTGTAGCTCAAATATTGGACTGATTATTCGGGTGCTCGTGTAGCTGTGGGCCACAAAAGCGGCTTTTAACTCACAAAAGATGTGGTAATTGAATTGGATTTTTGTGTAATCGCTATCCACTTTTGATCCTCGTTTAACATCTTTACAGTGTAGCTCTACCGCAGGGTTGATTTAAATGTTCCGTTTATGGAGCTGTAAGGCGGATTATTATCTGACTACTTGGATATGCTTGTTCCATTTACCAAGAGCTTACAAGATCATAGATTAATAATGAAAAAGTAGCTGTTTCTACATTGATAATTTGGTAAAGTTCAAAAATGTTATTTTTGAATTGAAAATTAAACACAACTACATAATATGCTTTATTTATAACTTTGTAGGTATGTATTATGACATGTGGCGAACAGATATTATAGTGAAGTTTTTCTAAAAATTTTCAAATTTATTTTCTTGGTCCGTAATAGACTTTCCCTAATTAACAGATTCAAGGAGTAGGTTCTCTCGTAGCTTCACACCACAACCCATAGACGACGACAGCAACGGATTGTATTTATCGCATCCAGTCATTTTATCGGCAGATTTACAGCCGCATTACACTCGACATTTGCATTTAACTATAATTATAACAAATCATAATGTTTGAACTGCATTACTGTTCACGTTCGCTCGCCTCGTGAAGTAATATTTCGTTAAATGGACTCAATGGAGATGATCATCCCTTCACACCATTTTGAATTCAATGAGTTTCGTATCAAAACTCTAATTTGTCTGCCATTAATAGTGGGTTTATCCTCTAATTTTGAACGATTACAAGCTTTATTATAACTGCGTTAAAGTCTAAGTTGTTCTAAACGATTATGTGTAGTAATGGGCTATTCAAGCCGAGGCTAATAGTGTTAGTCGATTATGAAAGTGTTTGATATCTCTAGATGTTACTATTTGTTGTGAACAGTCGTTAGCGGATAATTTATTATTTTTGTTGTGAATTATTCCATGTATATCACTAAAACTATTAAGTTATGATAAACAATGATCGAGTGCATCAGTTAGCATGCTGCACACGTGTAAGATACAAACGATTAATCGATAAAACAAATCTATATGATGTCTGAATCGGTATCAAAAATCTTTGTATTTACAAAGTTTTCTGTCAAGTTCGTTTTCACTGAAAAATCAAGGTATGTTCAGTTTAACTTTATTGACGAATTAATTTGAGACGAAAAAGTCTTTATTGAAATAATAAAAATAAGAAATGATTATTTGATTATAGTAAAAAATATATTTATTTACAAACAAAGACAAAAACAAGATATTAAACTATTTGAAATTAAACTTACATAAAACTATAAACTAAAACTACTCCTAACCATAAATAAAAATTTGTTTTTATTTTCATTTTGAAGTAGAGTTTAAAAGTTTAGTTTAAGTATTGACAAAACGATAAAAAAAAACTACATAAACATACGAACTAAAACAACTTAACAATATATCCCACTGCAGTGCTAAGGCCTCCCTCCACTGTCTCTTGCTAGTTCGGGCCAATCCCTTGTGTAGGAATCCAGATCATCTCACCATCTCTGGTCTCTCGTCTGAAACATTCGTAATTATTTAAAATATCACTTCTGCTTGTACATAGTACCTTGTTCTTAAGCCAATCTAGTCGTTTATCCGTTTAACTTCGCAGTAACATCACTAGTTGTGTGTGTGAGTAACTCGAAGGCACCCCGCCGCGTTGTTTGTTGCACCTGTCAGTGCATGCGAATTGATCAGGTACGAACACGTAAAGGCTGGTGCGCATGATCGCTGAGAAATTAAACTGACGAGAATGTAGTTATTTTCGTCATAACATTAGTATGTGTTTTATAAAGAAGACGTAGGGTACCTTTAAGGCGGCTGCGCCCACCTACTAAGTCTGCATTGAAATAGTGCGTAATGCTTGCTCCGTGGCTTGGTTTATGTAATGAGCCTCCCAAAGCGTTGGTCATTTATATTTTTGTTAACGTAATTAGAATCTAATTGTGTGTTTTCTTTTTCAGACACATCACAAAGACTACTGAACCTCATTAGAGGTGCGAAATTAAGAAGGTAATTGCAGAATCATACTTTTATTTTTAAGTTTTCATTCTTTCTTGATCTGTATTAGGATCTGTATTAGATTTTTTTTAATATTTGATAATGCAACTGGAGTGAACAATGGACTACGGGAAGGTCATGATGGGTATATAGCATATAAAATAATAAACATACACCCTAAAAGCAGTTTAATAAGAATTACCAACTGTATCAATTTCAGCTAACTTTATATCTATATATATTAATTCGTGAAAAAAAAACTTTTTCCCCCTTTTGTCACACACATCGAGCGCACGGAGGAGTGTGATATTTGGTATCGTCAAAGTTTTCTGGAAAAGGAGGTCCGAAATTTTTTATGGTATATATTAGTTACTTACAATAATTTATTATAAAACGTTCGAATCTTGACCACTGACAGCCGAAATTAATAACCTATTTCTGGTAAGAGATAGGATCTTAGTTTAGTTACCAAGCAACCGCTGTTATTTTCCGATAATTAACAGAAAAAACTTAGCAACAAAACTCTAGAAGGCCTATCTCTTGTTGAGGATAGGTTATTAATTTCGGCTGTACGTTTTTATACATAATCTGCTAAATTAAGTGAATTACAGACGGCTCCTTCGTTAAACAGTCGAAAGAAACGAAATCAAACCGACACGAAAATTCATTAATTCAAAGAACACAAGTTAACATCCAAGGTATCATCGCGTTCGCATGCCCCTTTGAATTGTCTCTTAACTCAGTTGTTAACAAACCAATTTACAGTGACAAACGGCTTGACAAGTGTATCGCGTTAATTTCTCCCATTAGTTCCATCATCCGTCCTTTCATTATGAACGACAGGAACCCTTTCTTGTATGTCTCAATTTAGACGTTTAAATGGTTCTTTAATCTGATCGCTTTCTTTTTCAACTTCATAAGACACTCGAACACAATGATTGTAATTGATGGCAAATAACAGAGGCGACTTATGGTCTTTTTGAAGTTGACTGTTATTTTCGTAAAGAGTTTCGACTTAGTGTTCAAAATACAACAAATAGCACCTATGATATAAAATCTTTTAAACATTATTAACAATTCTTTATTTATGTATCTACTAACCGTACGAGAAAATAGCCACTGATGAGTTTCAATTTAAGTGAATATTTCACCCCAGAAGTATTTTTCAAACAATGTGAATCAATTTCAATCAATGCCTTAATAGTCAAGTAAATTGTAAAAACGTTTTAGTACTCGTAGTAGGTACACTGTTTATATTGACATTTTTAAAGGATTTATTATCTTTAACCTTTTTTGCTTAATAACCCAACCCAATAACAAATTGGGTAGTGCTTTATCATTGGCAGCTTTCTATATGGAAATAACCCCATTGTGGAACGTTTCCAGGCTTATGTTGATGATGACAAAGTATTTTGCAATTCTTCGTCAATCAAAAAAAAGAGATCAGATCACAAAGTACAATGACCCACCCGTTGCAAACTCAGCCATGACTTTCAGAAATAAGTCATTGGTAACGAATTGACTTTTCGATCATTCAAATAATACAGTCACAACGATTTCATTTCGCACATTATTGATACTTATGAGATTTTTATTACGATTTGAGTCTTGACCTAGAAAGTGAAGATTGATTTGTTTTTGTCGTACAGTCGCACAAAATGGTCATATTACACGTATACATACCGCCAGTGGCTTCGTCCGTGTAAACACCCGTATCTCGTGACAAATCCTTAGCAAATGGTTAAAGGTTTTTGAGTCAGTAACTCAAAAACCTTTGCAAGCGTAATGCGCACAAGCGTACAACTATTTACTAAGGTTTTTTTCGCAAAACATATAAAATACTATTTCATTTCATTTCAGCAGCCGATTTTTCAATGCTTTTGTTAATCCACAATTTGTATTTCTTCTATAATAACTTTCATGATAACTTGAACACTGATTAAGACACATCATTGAAAGGAAAAACTTGAAAGACAAAGGCAAATACTTTTTATTTCGCTTGAAATATGGTATTTAAGCGGTCTCACATATTTCACCAGAAGCTAGTATACAAAAATGAATAAAAAAACTATACAACAATAAGGGAAAAACTCGAGTTACAGTTATGTTGTTCTAAAGAGCTGACGGGCTAAAGTATTCTTGCAAAGAATAGTAAATACGGATCAATTCATACATTCAGTTGTGTTTCTAAATATATGTCATAACATAGTTTATTTTGTACTTAAATCTATGTATCTTAATATCATTCCAAATCTTAATGATAATGTGAAACATTATATAAGGCACCGAAACAGTTGTAAATAAATCATGGAGTTGCTTATTGAATCATAGATTTAGATAATAGCTACTTCACAGCGATAAACGATACGATCTAGATCACAGAGCCGATTCTTAGAACGGTTAACCAATTTCACAGTTCTTGCTTTATTGATAATTCAGAATCTGAGCGCGAGGCTTACAATATTTATTTGAATAAAACAAGAGTATAGTGAATAAGCTCTTTCTAGGTGAACATGTTTTAACATAGTCCACACACCAGGTAAGATTGTGGTTAACATTATTGACAAAAAAATCTAATATATTTAGAATTACTATGCTGTAAGTAGTCTTCGTCATCATCGGCTTTATCACGAATATACTGTAATAGTTTTTAGAAAAAAGGAAAGAGTTAGGACTCTTAAACCTGTGCTCAACAACTTACTACAGTTTCATCTCAAACCAATGAATGGTATAGCAATTCAAGAACAACAAAGAAATATTCAATTTTTAAAATACCTATCATCATCAGCGTCATTCCCCATTCATCCCCAGTCATTCCCCACTGCTGGGGTACGAGCCTTCCCTATGGATGGATAGGGAGAACGGGCCATAAACAACCACGCGGGCCCAGTGCGGGTTGTTGATTGTTAACGACTGCTAATGCAGCCGGGACCAACGGCTTTACGTGCCTTCCAAAGCACGGAGGAGCTCAAGATGACACATTTTTGGTCACCCATCCGATGACCAATAAAACAAATACTACATTGCAATCAATAAAAAACAAAGTATCGTCAAGTGAACATTGCAAAAGCAAAAAAAACAAGCATATAGTCTCTATTACTGAGTAAAACTGTGGTAAAACCTTACGTAATTGAAGTCTAAAAGTGTTCATTTAACTTCTATAAAAGTACATCACAGCCCTTGACATTGCACCAAATGCTCTACAAACAGGCCCCCCACTTAACACCGTTCAAGAGCGGTTAGAGAAATGATTATTTGATGTGCGCAGGCGCCGCATTTCTCCGCTGTCACTGTTAAGGTCAACGCTGTATAAGTTCTTGATAGGAGCAAATTGGTCAAAATGTTTGTAGCATTTGTGATTTTTTCAATAGTTTTCCATAAAACACTTAACCCATGTCAACTTTAAATCGCTATGTACAGTAAGAAAAACGAAAACGAAAGGGCTGTTGGAAAGGTTTGCTTCGGAGAAACTTTTTGAATAGTAGGAAACCGTTTGTAAGCAATTAAAGGAATTTATTTTTAAAATTGATTTATTACCTTTTTGAAAAACATATTTCAGGTTTTGTTTATAAAAAAAATCCTTCATGGTCTTTTGTTCCGGTATTAGATCTGAGGTCCTGGATTCGATTCTCAGCAGGGGTGTTGTACGCAGTTTGGTAGTAGGTCAAGCTTGTTCTTAGTTCACCTGTCTATTTCTTAGTCTGTCACCATTTCAAAATATTTTTCAGTAGCTGAGAACTCCGGGTTTTCCATCACTTGAAATGAAGGACTCTAATTTATTGTGCAAATGTTTTTCAATATAATATTATAGTCTCTCAGTATAATAGTATAGCTCTTATTTAAAACAAATTGTGATATGAGTTGTTAATAAACATGCAAAGTATTAAGTTAACTTCGAGAATAGTTCTACATAAAAACACAAACCAAACGTGAACTCTTAATTGGTAGTTCAAAAGAAGTTCACGACGAAAATACATAAAAGTGACGCAGTGCCAAGCCGTCTGCTGAATCTGCCTCGCTACTAGACCATAGTAAATTAACACAAGAAAGAGAACCGCTAGCAATTAGATTGGAGCTGATTGATTAAACTCGGGCACAGGCAATTACTGTGATGAAAGGCCTTCAAATGATACATCGAGCTAGTTTCATTCTGATTTAGTAGCGATATCCAGCTAATTACCTCGTGAATTTATAGTATTTCATTAACACGATACATTATTCCACATTCCAGATACGTATGGAAGAGTTGATAAAAACCTGTTATTTTTAAATAAAGAAAACGAATGTGTTTAAGAAATTTCCTTTTCCCTTTATAAAGAATGCATTTTTGTGTCGGACGCTCTTTAAATATTTAATTTTGTATAAACTATAATCAAATTTGTATGTCTCCGGTACAAAGACAAATATAAATATCATGGCATACATTTTTAATGTTCTAGGTGCTTCTTCACTTCACTAAATCCAATCCAAAGCTGGTCATCATGAGACCATAAGGTGGTATGAAGGCCAAGCACTGCTTATTTGTGGAAAAATAAAATATCTATTAAGTTTGTAGGTGTAAGTGGTCGCTTTTACAGCCATATATGTTTCAGCAATCATCAACTGCTCTGTTAACATAAACGATAATCATCTCTCATGAAGTGTGAACAGCTGAACCTTGGCACGCAAACAAGTTCCTACTTATTATTTCACCTTTGATAAGCGAATATGCTTCAGCGCAAAATAATTTTATGGCCGGCGTCGGCGAACACCAGCGGAGTTGTTGAAAGAAATCTTTTGTTACGATCGTTTGCTAAGTGAATTGGTTCTGATTATTGGCTAGTATTGATTGATTCGTTTATGAACGTGGGCATCAACTGATTCTTTAGTTCTTGTAAAAAGCTACCGAAGGTTTTGTTAAAATCTTCCTCAAATTAGATAAGGTAATAGGGTTGGATAAGATTGTTATTATACGGCATCTGCAAGGAAAAACCATGTAACTAAGTTTATGGTGGTTTAGGTGAATTCAAAAAGTAAAGAAAAGTAAATAGCCTATAACTGTCCCACTGCTGGGCAAAAGCCTCCATCATTGAAATCAAGTAATCACAACAATTGATGGGTATTGGCTTAATCACCACGCTTGCCAAATGCGGGTTGGTGATCAGAAACTCGGGCTAAGTATCGAAAAATCAAAACTCACTTTGCCCGATCTGGGAGTTTAACCCGAGACCTTCGAGTATCGGGCCGATCACTTTGCTTCACGGCCATCCCGGGGCGTTCAAAATCACCTAATTTTGAGTTACAATGTTTTCTCTTGCAGGTTTCGTATTGTATGTAATCTCTGCTTATATAAATCTGGTCGTAAAAATATGTTTATTCTTTGTTTTTATCCTGCCGTTTCCGAACTTACCGTTTCCGTTGATTAAGTATATGTGTTAAGATTTACAACAAGATACCCAGCTATACTACAAAAGAACAAAATTTTATAAAATTTAAAAGTGTTTTGTTTTAATAGCTCAACCATCACACATTTCACAATTTGCAGAAGTTTTTTGATTTGTTTGTGTATTTTGTTTATGATTGTTAATGTAATAATTTTCTGCAATATTTTCAGATTGTGTTATATTTGTATGCCTTTTTGATTTGGCTAAACATGTTTAAAAATACAAAAATACAAAAATATTTATTTTCGTAACTAGAGTAAGGATACATTTACAGATTTTTGGGGACTTCTTTTAGACATACGTATATATCTGTTTCAGAAGACCCCATGTTTGTACTACACATGTTTGTACTACACTACTTATTTTGTTCTAACTTTTTATGCCGTGATTTAGTGCAAATAAATTGTGAACTCTTTACATGGTCCGTAGTCACTGGAAGAGCCATCCTTCCGAATAGATTCTTATAAGAAGTGATCATTAATGACAACTTTCAATGCTATTTAAACTATCACACTGTTTTTCAATTTCACATGCAACCGTAGTAATTTGTCAATGAAATTCAAGATCGTAACATCCCATGCAGCGAGTACAGTCGCCGCCGCCGGTGGTCGAGCGCGGCCAATAAACCGAAACGATTCGCACCCACACCTCGCTGCCGAGTTTTATACCCCACCTTTATGTGCGCTCTCGTATTAACGACGCGGTGACGTTTCCGGGTGAATCGTTTTGTAGTCTTCGATAGATACTGAACAGCAGCCGTGAAATTGATCCTTATTCCATTTGATCACATATCGTCACTAGCTCATTTTATGTCCCGGCTGGGGAACGAGCCTTCCCTATAGATGGATAGGGAGAACGTGCCATAAACCATCATACAGGCCCAGTGCGGGTTGGTGGTTGTTCATGACCGCTAATGCAGCCGGGACCACCGGCTTTATATACCTTCCCCAGTACGAAGAAGGTCGAGATGATAAATGTTTGATCCGAAGCGTTTGTGAAATTGCTTAAATTAAGCAATCGCAGACCAGGAGCGTTAACCACTTTACCATCGAGCTCCTCATGATCGTGTATAAGTTTTGCTTATCCTAACTTTGGGATAATGATGACGATGAGCTACCAAAAGTCATTTAAAAGAATAAACTCCTAATATAGACAGAAAAAAACTGATTGACCGACAACGACAACATTCTGAAGAAGATTGTTACAACGTATATTTGTTTATTTTAAGTTGATAGAAATTAAATGTTCAGCCCCAATCCCCCTTTACCTCAGAGTGTGGTCAATAATGTCAAAGTGTTTATCTATTTGATTAAAAAAAACCTTAAATGGACGACAGTTTTATGAAGTTATAAAACCATAACAGTGCTTAAAACTATACCGCTATTTTCACACAGCTTTAATATATCAAGGACACGTTCGTTCTACCAAACCCGTCGGAAATACACTTTAAAATGTATGTACACTAACTTTTTAGCTCAAACCACATTATCTCTCAATAAAACGCACCCACAGCAAAAACCAGACTTTATACAGAGCTAGTTCGAATTGCTCCCAGACCTGCGTGGCTATAAATCATGGTGGTCGGTTCACCTGCGCCGGCGCCGATACGCATCTGGGTGTGCCGCGAATTGCTCCGGACTAGATAAAAGGACTTTCGACTACGTTGTAGTTAAGAGAATTTGATAAACATACCAAATTATTTATAAACGATTATGTGGGTGAATGGCTACGCGTTTGCTCTATATCCGTAGTCCTAATTTTAGGTCGGGCAAAGTGTGTTTTAGATTTTTAGGTTCATCCTGTCACGTTGCATAATTTGGCATGCGTGGTAATTAACCTATAATTGGTAGGTACCCATAAATTTTTGCGTTGACTTGATTTTATCAAGGATGTATCCGACTTGCCATGTCACATGAACCGAAAGGGTTTTGGCAGCATTTCTTAAGTATGCCTAACGTAAGGACATCCACTGCGCCCAGTACCTACCTCTAGCGCCTTGGTCTGTGACTGTCAGCAGACTCTCACAACTGTGAGGCGTTCCTCAATCTGCCATCCTTGTGGAGAAACGTGCGGGTCGGCAAAGTGGGAACGGTTAGAGAGGCACACTCCTGCTCCAGTAGCTGTCCTCGCATCTGGACTCTGCTTCTGCTTACCATCAGGTAGATCGGAGTCATCTGCGTACTTATCCAATACTTCATTGTACGTAATACTACTCTTACGCGTCTTTCACGCCTTTACAATAAGAAATTCTTTAGCTTCGATATTTTTCTCGAGACAAAAAAACACTTTAAAGGTAAGTTAAAATTAAGCCTTTTCTCCCTTAAACTATTTATACACATCATGGTATTTGTTTGCATAATTTTAGTATTCATTAAAGTATCATATAAGTAAAAATAAAAATAAAACATTATTATTTACTTATACTATTTTATTATTATATAGTACTTAACTATACTTTTAAAATATATATAATAATATTTTTATCTGTTGACTGTTTGTGTTGTGGTTCACAGATTTCATGTTAGTCCACTCGTTTTATGAATAACTAGTGGACCCGGCGGACTTCGTACCGCTTTGACAGTTTCAAGAGTCTGTCAAAATATTAATAAAAAACTATAAAAAACTACCAAATAGGTTCTATTCCCAACATCAAATCCAAGACCTAAGTAATAAATTGTGGAACCAAATATAGAGAAAAGGTATGAGTTTAATTCCCGTGGGAATATCGGGATAAAAACTATCCTATGTGTTAATCCTGGTACTAAACTATCTGTGTGCCAAATTCCATCCAAATCCATCCATCCGTTGCAGCGCGAAGAAGCAACAAATATACACACACACATACACACAAACTTTCGCATTTATAATATTAGTGTGATGTGATTATTGTTAGTTGTAGTGTTTAAGCATCAAGTATCATTACTTTTATATATTTTTTGTTTTCAAACTAAGTTAGTTGTGTACATTTATATTGACATTGGCTGTTTATGTACCGATTAAAATAAAATAAAATAAATTAAAATAAAATACGTTTTTTTGAAAATGCCAACCAAACTAATTGCCGTTCTTAATGAACTGGCTAACGCTTCTGTCCGCCACGTTACTCGTGTACTATCGCGATAACGATTGCTATCTTAACTCAGCCGCTCAATGTCTCAATTAAGACTCTTTATTGTTGAAATCGCCGTAAAATCTGCGGCAATCATAATAAAACACATCTTAGCGTTTACGCTTCGGTCTTAATGTCAGTAAATGTGGACATTTCGTTGGTAAATAAACAGGATTCGGTCACAGTTTTATTGTTTTTAGAACGTAGCGGTGCGCCTTTGTTGTATCTTGGAATCTTTATCATCGTAGTCGGCTTTAAATGTCCTCCTGCTAAGCTGAGGCCTTCCCATGTTAACAATAACATATGCAGTATGCAGTACTGTTGCAGTATGCAGTATTACCATCTGGTAATAAGTTTAATTAACATTGTTTATATTCATTTAATTACTGTTAATTTACTGAACAGGTACACGCGAGTAAATCAGTTGATTGTCTTTTAAATTCCCTTTAAATAAAAATTATAATTGTGTCAATAATGTCTTTATAATAAAATTAAGTTTAAATTACATTTATCGTTATTGGTTAACGAAAATATAATCTTAACAAACATTTAAAAAAAAAAACCAAACAAAACGTTTGCATACTAAAAAAAGAGTATTCAAAATTTACTTGTCACTGCTACTTCAATGAATTGATAACACGAGCGCAGAACTCGCGTACAGCAAAACATAAATGCATTTAAACGCTTCTCCCAGCAAGCGTGGTCATTTAGACCTCCTGTCGTTAGTAATCGCAATTAATCTGAGCCGTTCCTGAGCGATTTCAACCTGGCAGGGTCAAATGGGCCGTAAAGCAGACGGCCACTAAAACTTGGATGGTCAAGGAAGCTAGCGTTAGATGATATTGCTTTGAGCGTAAGGGCTTGCGCACGTTTTCGGATGTTGCCTGTTAACCGCGCTTCGGAAGGCATGTTTTTATTTTATAGTTTGTCTGAATTTGTCTAATATAAATAATTGTATTTGTACATATTTGTATTAATAAACATTAAATTTCAATAATAGAGATTTAAATAGTGTGTGTTAATATTGAGATGCCCCTTAAGGGCTCATTTGAGGACATTATACCAGCTTTAAGATTTTATAAAACCAAATGAATCAATCGTTTATCAGTCCGTGCCGGTGGTTGTTTGTCCCACTGCTGGGCAAAGGCCTACATCATTGAAATCAAGGCATCGCTACAACTGATGGGTTGTCTTAATCACTACGCTTGCCAAAAGCGGTTTGGTGATCACAAACCCGGGCTATGCATTAAAAATCCGAAACACACTTTGCCCGACCTGGGAATTGAACCCGGGACTGTGGCGGGAGCGCTTTGTCACTCGGCCATCGATGCGTCACCGGTTGTTGTATGTACGTATGATATCTAAAATTTTAAAATACATTACAGACGTGGTTGGTTATGCTCCACCTATATTATCTACCTATCATCTCAGCCAAAAGACGTCCACTGTTGGACAAAGGCCTCCCCCAAGGATCTCCACAACGACCGGTTTTGTGCTGCTCGCATCCAGCGGCTTCCCGCGACCTTCACCAGATCGTCGGTCCATCTTGTTGGAGGCCTGCCCATACTGCGCTTTCCGGTACGCGGTCGCCACTCGAGGACTATTCCGCCCCAGCGGCCATCAGTCCTGCGAGCAATGTGTCCTGCCCACTGCCACTTGAGTTGTTACCTTTGTTCTTCTGCGGATCTCCTCATTTCTGATTCGATCTCGCAGAGAAACCCCGAGTATAGCCCTCTCCATTGCTCTTTGAGTGACCTTGAGCCTTCTGATAAGGCCCATAGTGAGCGACCACGTCTCAGTCCCGTATGTCATCACTGGCAACACACACTGGTCAAAGACTCTACCTATGCGCTAATTATTTTTTATATCATCAACCTTAAAATTACCCACTACCTACAGGGCTTAAAACCTTTCTACATAAACATTACACTTGTCATGTTTTTGACTGCCCAATAAATATATAAATAAACTTTTAATAAACGTTATAATATTAAATACCTTTTTGTCATCAAATGATTTTCCACTGTCCTTTGCCCAATGTGCGCGGAGCTTAAAGTTTTGAATGTAACTTACCTCGTCTATGTTAGTAGTTAGGTAAGTATATGTGAGAACATTACCATGAAGCTGGTTTGCATTCTCACTAAAAACTCACAGTACGATTTGTTTCATTAAAGCTATCTCATGAGAATGGTTAGGTTAATAACCAGTAGTAAAATGTTTAACAACTTTGTTTTCAATTTGTTTGAATTCTCTAAAGCCGATTGGTGAATTTGATAAGCAGCATCTCTCTGAGGTTACTCTTAACCAACTGCGATTGCCAACCCGCCTGCCAAGCGTGGCAATTACGGCAAATACCCCTCATGGAGATCCGTGGGGGAGGCCTTTGTCCAGCAGTAGACGTCTTTTGGCTGAGATGATGATGATGAAATACTTATATTAGTAAAGTCATGCGCGTCAGGCGCGCATAAGCAAGCAGCAGTGATCATAAATGTAAGTACAAAGAGGTTACTAAACCACTAGGGCTGTGACTTGTTTATTTTGATTGTGACGTCACAAAATGAAATATTTAATTAAAAAATGCATAACAAATTAAAGTTAATAATTATGTCTCAGTAACTCTGATCGGATCTCAGTCAAAAGACGTCCACTGCTGGACAAAGGCCTCCCCCAAGGATCTCCACAACGACCGGATACACTTTGGATCTTTTCATTTTGACCACACCTTTCTGTTACACGTTGTATAGGTGATGATGACGATGATTACTTTAAGGCGAAAGGTAAGGCACACTAGCGCCACCAATTGATAATTTGACAATTACTAATGGACCCGATCTTTCTTTAAACATTGCGTACCGTCCGACAACAGGAAAGCATCCATAGTATTTATTTAATAATTGTGCACTACTTTTTGTTGCGTGGTTTATTCACAAAACGGGCTATCGCATTTATTCACAAACAATGGCCACTGTTGGTGTTAGCGAATGAATACAAAAACAAACCTAAAAGTAGTGCACAATTATTAAATAATAGATGTTTGCCTAGTGTCTGAAGGTCCGCAATGTTTGAAAAAAAATCCAGTTTAGCGGTTATCAAATTAAATTCATTAGCGGCGCTAGTATGCCTTACCCTTCGCCTTAAACATCTCATACTTATTATTGAACTTTTTCAATCGTAAAAGTAGGTACTGTAACAACCAGATCGATCGTCACTTAAGGTACCAGGGTTTTATATAATGAATAACGCCTTATTATCTCAAATCCGTGTATTGATTTTAAAAACTATCATAATAATAAAGTATTCGTAGTCGCGGTCCGTCATAGAATGTCCGCGATGCTCTACTTTTTTCTTCCATCCTTCTTTTTTAAATTATGTTTGGACTTCTTGGCGGGAAAGTGAAGAGTCATGTCTGCGGTTTTGTTTTATTTTCGAATATTTGTATTATATCGAATATTAATGTGAAATAATGGTGGATTATTAACCGTTAAATGTTCGTGAGTGTGCATGAGTATTGGCAAATGAAACAAAACAGTGCAACGTCACTTTTCAAACTCTCTCAAGAAGTCCGCCCGAGGACTTAGTAAAGCCCCATATCTTTACTGAGATACTCGAGGGTTTAGGGGGTTACAACATTTCTCACTTCTCATTTCTATTATCATTCATCATCATCATACAGAAAAAAAAATTGTTTATTTATGTATTACTTGTTAGAAAAATTACTTTGACACTGGCTAAATGTGCTAATCGCACAAAGCCATCAACAAAAAGAAAAAAAAAAAGTATGTTTGAATGCAGGCCACGGCGACTGCCAGTAAGCATGCCCGAGCAAGGAGTCTCGGTTGCTACAGTACCTACGTTAATATAATAGAAGAATACAATAGAATAAGTATTTATTTCAAGTAATAATTACAACTCATTTTTGTTAGTAACAAATGGTACTTAGAACTATGTTAGTATCGATACGTTAATTTATATTTTACTGCTATGCCACTTGATATGGCACAGCAACGCTTGATAAACGAGCAGTCTAGTCTGCTCGCAATCATGTCCAGGATGCTGTTGGTACTCCCTCGCACCCTACGCACCAGGGACGCACATCTTTTACGCATAGTTGCATAAAAGCAATCAATGCAGGCCTCTGCGAACATTCCTGATGCATTAATGAGACGATATTCTGTAATCATACGTGCAACCTTTACTGATGGACAAATGTATACCTACAATATGGACTAGTATAATTAAACAATTTGTACCTTTAACCCTAGATGCAATCACATACTTAATTAACTCTGTTATTATACAAAGATGGAATGAACTTCAGGCAATTTGCAACTAATAACGAACTCCCTTCTTCCCGCCAACTGCAATCGCATCATGCGTCGTTGTTCCAACATGGGTGAGATACAGCTATGATACCCACCCACAGAGCCTTAATAGGGAAATTGACATCAACAATATTGAATTCCAGTACCTATATTAAACGTTTAATGACATCACATTACGTAATAATTCTTTAAAACATTAACTATTTTTATTTGACTTGGCATAAATTTTTATAACCTAAAAAGTTTTTATTAAATATTCAATTGATAAAACACAATACAAGTAAGCGTCATTGTTTGCCATTTTGCAACAGTTTTCCCACAATTTTTATCATAAACTAGCTGACCGGTGGACTTCGTACCGCTTTGACAGTTTTCATAATAACAAAACAAACAAGTCATTCGTCCGCTTAAGAACACCCGTATCCCATGATGGACCCTTATAGCAGCGCCTACCGGGTCCAATTGTAAATCTAAACCATTCTCGAATCCACACCAACACACACAGAAAATTTCTTTCAAATCGGTCCAGCCGTTTAGAGTTCAAGCACAGAAGATTTATATATATTAAGATAAATCGTTAAGACAGTTGCTAAATAAGTCTATCTATTACTAACCAATCAACTACTCAATTCTGCTATTTTAAAACTTCCACAATCGTGTCTCTGACGTTTTTTTTTATACTAGTAGCTCATTTTTATGTCCCCACTGCTGGGGCACGAGCCTTCCCTATGGATGGATAGGGAGAACGGGCCATAAACCACCACGCGGGCCCAGTGCGGATTGGTGGTTGTTAACGACTGCCAAAGCAGCCGGGACCAACGGCTTTACGTGCCTTCCGAAGCACGGAGGAGCTCGAGATGATAAATTTTTGGTTACCCATCCGATGACCGGCCTTTGCGAAAGTTGCTTAACCTCAGCACTCGCAGACCGGGCGCGTTAACCACTGCGCCATCGAGCTCCTTTTACTACTAGTATAATATTGTTAATAACCGCCTTTGTGATCAAGACCACCGCTCTTAGACCCAGAGGTACTTAGTTTGATTCCCAACATGTTTGTAGTCGATTTGGACGGTGGTAGGGCTTCTCTTTAGTTCGCTTGGCTAGCACCATCTTACCTAAATATGTCCCCTTACATCAAGGTCTGTAGCATTGTGTTTCAATAGTTAGAGAGGCCAAGTGCTTAACCGTAAAAAATACAGGGATAAGGTACCTACTTGATTTAAACTATGGGGGTTTTGTCCAACTGTTGGGTAATAAGACTATTCATAACTTTCAACCCATAGTCCAAAGGAGGTGCAGATCTTATTCACCAACATGTAACAAGTCTATCAATGTCGACTTCCTCCAATCATAATTTAACACCTAATATTCAAGATGTCGGCGTGCGTGGTGCTAAATTAGCCATAATTTGTACACTAATGATACGCTTTTAGCGGCCTGTTGCTGCTAAACATAGGCTATTAAAGGCTTTAGTTTTTTTTCTCTGCTAAATTAAGGCGTGTGGTAGGTGGCTTCCATCGGCTGCGTTTAAAAGAAATCGTGTTGAGGACTTGGAAGTTATTTATTTAGTACGTTTACAAATAGCTAGAAAGTAGAAACTTATGGTGACTCGGTTGTCGCACCTCCAAAAGGTGGAATAGTCTATCAGCACACGTTTTCCCTCCTTCCTATGATATGGGGTCCTTCAAAAGAGGCGTTAAGAAGCACCTTGTGGGCCGGCAGAGTGAGATTAACTGATGCTACGTTTGTTTTCACGCTGCACCAGTTATCTTCGCGTCTGGACTCTATTTCCACTTAACATCAGGTGGGATGGAGTCATTTGCCAAGCTATCTATAAAAATAAAATAAAACTTATGTGATTATTAAATTTTTAAGTGATAAAGCCATTACAAATTGTAGTGATGAATTGATTTTAATGATGGAGGCTTCTGCCCAGCAATCGTACAGTCATAGATTATTTCATCATCAGCTCATTTTATGTATGCGGGCCCGGTGCGGATTAATGGTTGTTAACGACTGCTAATGTAGCCGGAACCAACGGTTTCACGTACCCGTTCACGGAGGAGCTCGTGATGATAAATTTTTGGTCACCCATCCGATGACCAGTCTATGTGAAAGTTGCTTAACTTCAGCACTCGCAGACCGGGCGCGTTAACCACTGCCCCATCGAGCTCCTCATAGACTATTTACTTTACTTAAAAATTTAAAGTTTATGCCAACTTTTCACATAATTAATATGTGAGTAAAATAAGAGTAGATCCGTATGAAGTGTTTTGTTTTAATGGTACGTCATCATCATCATCATCATCAGCTCATTTTATGTCTCCACTGTTGGGGCACGAGCCTTCGTGATAGGGAGAACGGGCCATAAACCACCACGCGGGTCCAGTGCGGATTGGTGGTTGTTAACGACTGCATGCTAATGCAGCCGGGACCAACGGCTTTACGTGCATTCCAAAGCACGGAGTTCGATCGCATTTTTCCACATCTTCTTATCTACTATCTATTAGGTACCTACTTCATTCTAAATTAACCACGTAACTCTGAAATCGGTCGTATATCTTATATTTACTGAACGCAAAGCCTCCTACAGTGTACACCAACCAACTTATTCACGGCAATCGTATCGCAATACAACCTTTCCTTTAATACCTCCAAAGAATGGGATGTTAAAAATTAATTGCCACCTCCATGCACTTCTGCGGTTTATTAGTAGGCCCTTGTTATTAATATTTTTGTTTTATGCCCATTTTACGAGTTCGGGCTATGGGAAAAAGAATGAAGGTGACATTAAAGTGGCCCTGTTGTTCTGTTATATGCGCTATTCGTTTTGACGATTTACTTTTTTATACGCAATTATAATACTAAGCGCTGGAGCGCGCGTACACGTGACACCACGCGTGACACCAGACACAATAGAATTTTAATTGTTATCGGCCACCTGGTGGTCGATCGACGCTCAAGGGGCTAAATAAGTTTTTAATGTGACATTTAGTTTACCGTTTCTAGACTTAGGCTGCGTTTCCACCAGAGATGTGCGAGGTAGCTAAGCGGTGTGCGAGGTAAAAATCCACCAATAGAATTCCTTCATTGTCCTTGCAGGATAAAATGAAATTCCCCTATTGGTGGATATTTACCTCGCGCACCGCTTAGCCCGCACATCTCTGGTGGAAACGCAGCCTTAGAACCCGGGCTTTGATTATTCTCAGCAGAGGAAAATATATTACCGCCACGGTACAACTACATATTTGCTTGCTCTTTATCTCATTTATGGTAAGCGTCGATCTGACTGAAGGTAAAAGTACTTTACTCATAATCTTCAACTACTGATGAACTGATTACTTACCTTATAGCCGGAACACAAAAATGCTAAAGACATTTTTGACAAACAAAATACAAATTAAATTCTTCTTTTCTAACTTGTTCAAAATTAGGTAAATGTAATATTAAATTTTACTGACTTGATAACAAATAATTACTAATTATGTACTCAAATCGTGTACACACGGCGGCAGATCAACTTGTGTACCTGCCCGTAATACATATGTTTCTGATATTGTAAAATTGCTGTGTTATACTCTGTTTGTTTACCGAATAAGTAAAATAACAACCTGGCTTTTTTATTAACTTATTTATGTCATAACAAGTTTAAAGCCCGTCTTAATATAACTAGAAATTGATTCAATGACGCAGCTCACTTTAACATAGTGATGATATTGATAATGCAAAAGTGAATATGTAGAACCGTTCCCAGTATCTCATATCAAACCATTAACTCCTCAATTTACACGTCCTATACAAGGTCATAACGGTGAGGCTGCTGTGTTGAAACGCGGTTCGTTTTAATTTGCGGCCTGTCGGCGCACTCATAAAATTATACTTTTTCAATATACAAAAAGACAGAAGCTTTGTTATGTATATCCTTTCGAGGAGGTACTGGTGAAAGGAACGGTGCTTTCCTCTTAGCACTGTCATTGTCGTCGACACAAATTTAAGAGTAATATTAATCTTTGCAAGTTTAAAGAGATGTTAGTAATTTTTAGGTGTATATCTTTATCACACAGTTATGTGTTTAAATATCGGTAACTAATTTCCCAAATGTTTGTATTAACCCATTTGTAGGTAACACAGGCTAGACATAGGCAAAATCATCATCGCTACAATTGTTAAGCATTGTCTTTATCAAATAGCTTGTGTAGGGCATGTGGGGAGGAAACGGAGTCGATGCAGCACCTACTGTGTGACTGCCACTCCCTGGCTAGGAGAGAGCTAAGAGCTAAGAATGGGACTCCTGGGGTCGGCCTATCCGAAACCGAACGACTTCAGGCTCTTCGCTATTAAGGACGTTGCCAAGCTTATGGCATCTATCTTTACAGATGAAGAAGAGTGAAAGGATGGGGTTGCACAAAAGATCCCGATGGATCGAAGTGTTGCTGCGAGAGGGCAACCTTAGCAGGCCCCATTAAGATAAGATAAGATAAGATTGTCTTAATCACGATGCTTACTATATGTTATGGTGTCGAGAAACCTGAAACACTCTTTGCCTCCTCAACCTCTGGATATCGGACAGACTCAGGCCACCGCCCCTCATCATAAACATCAACATCATCTTCTTGCCGTTCCCAATCTTATTTGTTGTTGACGCAATATGTTTTCTTCTTCCACTCTCCTTGTTCAGCCATCATCTTAACATTGACTACTTCCTTTGCTATATCATCATTTACACAGTCTATCTTTTATTCCTTTCTTGTCGTCTCCGTCCTTATGTTATGATAATATAATAATTTTGTTGTGGACTTTCCGCCGTAAAATAAGGCTTTGCACTTTCGCGGCGGCTGTTGTGACAGAACTTGAAGTATCGCCGATTTGCGCGTCACACGCTTCCCCGTAATTACATCTTTACGAGCGCATATTTTACTTGCGCTACGTCTTTCATTTGGGAAGCCGAGGTGTTGAAATTGACACCAAATTTAATTTTTGGGATTATTGTAGGTACTGTTTTTACAACAGGCTTAACAGACGTAGGGTTCAAAGTGGCCAAGCCAAGAATGGGGGGGTCTGTCCAGAAAAATATGGCAAGGACGCTTACCAGACCAACTGGCATGAGGTCTCCCAGGGCATAGACAATTGGAAGGACTTGATGGAGGCCTTTGCCTAGCTGTGGGGCAGTGTAAGATAAGGAAAAAATATTGTTTCTTCCTTCGTTAATAGCAACTTGCGGGTCAGCAAGGCAAAAATGGTACAATTGTTGTAGATGGCTAGATGCAAGAGTGGAGTGAGGTTTAGAATGTTACACGCTTTAATACAACAATACAAGTATGCTTACATACCGACCTAGTGCCAGGAAATAGAGCGGTAATAATTGTTTTATATGTACAAAACATAACCATTATAGTAATTATTAAGGGATTCTTACCATGTTTATTATATGTGAGTATCCGATATTTTGGCACAGTTGCATGCGCCTTGATCATGGAATTACTGGAGTTAATGCGGGTAGGTTTTTTTATGAGCAGACAAAGCGATCTACCCTCTTGGAATTAATGAAGAGTAATTCCGTCCGTAAAACTGTGCCGAAATATCGGATACTCACAAATAATAAACATAGTAAGAATCCCGTTAGTAATTACTCTATTACAATTGACCATGATAGTTTAAATAGTTATATACAACTTGCAGATTTGCATTCCCGCCCTAAATTTACAGCTGATCGTAATTGGTATAGTGAACACGTTGGACTGGTGGTAGAGATTCCGGTGAAGAGCTAGTGGCACGTCGTCAAGCATTGCATCAACTACGTGCTGCAAAAGTTGCAAATACGAGTTGCTGTTGAGATAACCTTCGATGAAATAGGGCCCGAATAAATGTCCACCAACAATGCCAGCCCACACATTGATGCTAATCCTATGCTAGGACGAATCTTTTTTGGTCTTGTGCGGGTTCTGTTCGCGGTGAGCCCACCAATGTTCATTGAGGACGTTGTAAACACCGATCCGCGTAAACATACACTCGTCCGTCTATAAAATGCTGACTTCTCAGTGTTCTAGTACCCAGTGACAAAAAGTGACCGGGCGGCATGGTCTTGCTCGCTCAATTCTTGAACTCTTCTGAAGTGGAACGGGTGTTGTTGTGTGGCCTCTAAGAGGATAACATACCCAAGTTAGAGAGGGATCCTAAGCAGAAGAAGAATATAATTTTACAATAAGCTTTATAATTGCAACATAATAGGATAAACATTCTCCTCAGCATTGAAGGACACAAGTTAGAAAGAGAGGAATGAAAATTCCCAATTACAATTACAACACAGCTGACCTAAAGTTATTCAATGAAGTGCGACATGAAAATTATACCGGTAGCCGCGATTATGCCTCCACTTCCAACACTAAATTTATCGATAAATTTCCGTCCAATTTAAAACTATTTGCAAGCAAATTACAATGTACGTGCCGGCTAATTCTGAAATGTATCCATAATGGCGCCAAGCAGACACTCAACGTTGTACTATCTAATGTTAACCCATTCATCACGAGCTTGTACGACCGATCAGTCAGGCACCTACACCAATAATTATATTCATTAATTCCACCCATAACTGCATTGGATCTCACTACTATGCCACAATTAATAAACGCGGCGTTATCACAGAAAAATATCGACCTAACAACCCTAAAGATATGATTGAAAATTGTGTAACAAAACTTAATGATAGGTCGTGAAAGAATTTGCATAGACCAACACTCAATCCGTAGGATTATGCCCCCACTTTGTCAGCCTTCCGATAGGTCGTTTATAAGGACCGACAGGTATTAAAGTGGACTGATTTCAATTTAAAATGCAGTGAGATCATTTGCGACAATAAAGCTATGAAGTAATTGCGCTGTGATATTGTTCTAATCTCAATGAGCTAACAGCCGTTTGCAAGTCATAATGATCTCCGTGAATAATTGGTTTGTCACGATATAGCTAAGTGTTAACTTAAATGATTAGATCAGAGCTTAGCCACTCTGCAAGGTATTGACGTGGAATACAGTTCAAAACGCTTTGTCAAGTCACATATTTAAAATAGAGAAAATAGGACAGCCATAAAATAGGTATTTGATGACTGGCCTGGAGCTCTACTCTAATTCATACGAAAACGAAAATTCAACGAATATTCGCATTGTTTCTTACCATGGTTCTTTTTGTTTCGAAATTTCGTCCGCCCGCAAATTGTTTGACATTTAGATTTTCTAAACCTACTCTAATTCACAAAGGTTGCGAAAGAACTTTGAATTAGACAGATGATTGTTCGGAATTATAACCTCAAATTGACGAAACCAAAAGTGTTACCTTTTGACTCTCGTAAGTGTGAATTCTATTGAAAATTTATCGCAATGGGTTCAAGAATTATAATAATGAATGAAATAATTTCATTTGGGATATTAAAAGGTCGATGGAGATTTTTTTTTTTTTTTTTTTTTTTTTTTTATACGTAGCACGGCAAATGACTCCAATTCACCTGATGTTAAGTAAATATGGAATCCAGATGCGACGATAACTGGTGCAGCGTGAGAACAGCGCAGCGTCAGTTATCCTCACTTTGCCGGCCCACAAGGTGCCTCTTCACGCCTCGTTTGAAGGACCCCATATCATAGGAAGGAGGGAAAACGTGTGCTGGCAAACTATTCCATGTTTTGGAGGTGCGACAAAAAAACGAGTCACCAAATTTCTTAGTGCGCGATGGAATATTAGAGACAGTGAAGCGGTGACTCCGGAGAGCAGCACGTGTACTCCTATGGAAGAAGGGAGAAGGTGGGATGAGGTCAAAGAGTTCTTCAGAGCACTCGCCATGGTATAAGCGGTAAAACACGCTGAGTGACGCAATATCTCTTCGCAATTGCAGAGTTTCAAGAGTATTTGTGACGTCTGCGTTGCCGATAATGCGTACAGCGCGACGCTGCAATCTGTCCAAAGCATCGAGAAGGTACTTTGCGGAACCGTCCCAGATGTGCGAGCAATACTCCACGCAAGACCGTACCTGTGTCTTGTACAAAAGGCACAACTGGTCAGGCGTAAAGAATCGCCGCACCCTGTTCAGAATACCGAGTTTTCGCGAGGCTGTTTTGATCACGGCTTCGATGTAGTCCTTTTGGTTCAGATCGCAGCGAATCGTCATACCGAGCATGTTGATACTGCTCTGCAGGCTTAGAGATGTACCCTGAAGAGTTGGAAGGGGAAAGAATGGTGACTTTTTTGCCGTGAACGCACACACCTGTGTTTTCTTGGCATTGAACTCAACAAGATTATTGGAGCCCCATTTAGATATGAGGTCCAATACCCGATTGAGCTCAATGACAAGATTCACTCGGTTAACTTCGGTTTCGACCCGCCCAGCCGCTGGGTGACCGTTATATCCCCCATGCACTGTGCTATCATCTGCATAGCAATGAATATTTCCAAGTGGAAGCATATCATTGATATGCAGAAGGAACAGCGTGGGGGACAGAACGGAACCTTGAGGGACACCAGCGTTCACTGACATGAACCGCGAAGCGCATCCATCAGACAGGACACGGATTCTCCGCTCATGTAGGAAGCCAGCGACCCAGTTGCAGAACTGAACTGGCAGACCGTATGCCGGGAGCTTGGAGAGAAGAGCTTTGTGCCAGACCCGATCAAAAGCCTTGGCTATGTCAAGGCTAACAGCCATTGACTCACCACGCTTGTCAATAGCCTCACCCCAGAGATGTGCAACGTACGCTAGAAGATCACCCGTTGATCGTTTCGGCCGAAACCCGTATTGGCGATCATATGATGATGATGTCTTTTGGCAGCTCGGGAACTTCATTACTGTTCTGAAACAGCAGGTAAAATTATGATAGCCTGCAGTGTTCTACGTAATTTGTGTATAAGGGTTGGTATTGATGTTCTCGAGTTGACAGAAGAAGAACTCCAATCCGAAAGAAGTAGGCAGGTACTCGCTGAATCAACTGCTTCTTCAGCTCAAGCTCTACAAGCTAGCCAAAAGGGCAAGAGCTCTATTAGTGCAAATGTTGGAAAGGAATAGGTAAGATAAAGTTATATCGAAGCAATTTTATGTTATACAAATAGACAAAATAAACTTCGTTGAATCTAATTTAAGTATTTTTACTTTGTTTTAGGAGACAAATTTATGAAGATATGTAGCAGAGAGCTTCTTGATAACTTTTCATCAGCATTATCACACCTTTCAAAGTGATGAAGTTTTTTTCATACAAGAATGTAACACCCTTTTTTTAACTATAAAACAATTATTTTGTTTTAACTGTTAGTAAAAATTTAAAAATTTTATTTTAACAAGTTTTTCTTTTCCAACATTTGTGTTTTTGTAATTTGTTTCGCAACTTGCGTTAAAATTATATAAACAAAACAAAAACATTTCATAAATTATTTAATCTTAATCTTAGGCTCCACATACAACAAAACACTTCGTCACTTATAACTTTAAGAGGCTGTGGAAAGCTCGGTGGTTGGCTTTGACTGGGGGTTGAACGCAATGGGTCATTGGTCTGAAAAGAACATTTATTTTAGTGTATAATAGACATTGGATATATTTCCTATATTTCATAAAAATATAATTTTGAATTTTAAACTAGCTAAGCTTCCGCTAAGCAGAAGGTGCTGGGTTCGATTGCCGCCCGAGGTGTCGTCTTTTTTCAGTGTTTAAAATTTACTTAAGTATATTTCAGCGTACAATATCAAATTTTGAATTTTGAAATAAAAACATATTGCGAATTTACTTTAACATGAATATGAAAATGTGATAGGTTACCTCACCAAAGGCTGGCACTCTGGCTCCAGTTTGGCGTTCACCAAACCCATCTCCCATTATGGAGAGGACTTTCAACTCCCATTGTGAGAGTTGGGGTGCTGTTGATTTTCTAAGAAATTGAGGAGCGCATCTATTTGCTCAGAAGTGCAGAACCCGTATGTGGAGCAATATAAAACTGTAAAAGTGATAAATATAAATGATAGGTATCAAATAACGATATTGAATAAGCGAATAGGAAATGACAATCAAAAGTAATAGTAATCTAATAGATATTGTGAAAAAGAAATTTATTTGTGTATTGGGTACACATGGGAAAGTAAAGTTTTACTTACAAAGTTTTTAAGTCCAAACAACTTGTGAATACCTACACTTTCAAAATGCAGACTGACTTGATATGAAAAAAATAGCAAATTAAAATTTGAATTTGACTTTTAATTTGAATCATGCATGACATTACGTGTGAATATACGGAAAATTTTGTTGTCACACGTTACTACCAAAAGTCTGCATGAAATAGTACTTTTTAAATTAGTCGCATAACAATGACAGTAAGTGGGTGTTTTATAGAGTTTCGATTATTTTCGTCGCAAACAATTATTTGATTTGTATGTTTAGCTTTATAGCATTAATGTTACTAGAAACGCTTAATAAATCACACAATAAATGTTTAACTTAAAAAGAAAGCAAACAAGTTTAATAAAATTACGTTGAAATAAAAACCGCAGTTTACCGGTAACGACATAAAAAAAAACCTACACTCTTTAATCATTCCATTCGTTCACGAAGTTTGATCTATGGATTCGAACTCTTTGTGCGTATTCGAAAAAGATATAGGGTAGGGTTTGTGACGAAGTTTCGTTTCAATTTCGTATGCTTGCGAATTTTCGTTTCGGAGAAAGAGAGTAGACCTCCTGCTTCGGCTGTTTTCGTTCTTAACTTCTGAACCGTCGGAATAAACAATCAAGCGCGGATCCAGCACACAAAAATGGTTGTGGGTACCAGACTATGATATTGGGTACGGCGACCCAAATATCGGCCAAGTGTGAGTCGTAATCAAAATGTTTTTGTTTTTTGTTTTTTTTTTGTTTTTCTGGATTTGGTAAGGTTTCAGCTGTGAATGTGTGCGTTTGTTGTGTGCTGCTCTACGTTCAGAATCACACACGCGCACGGTTCATTGCTAGTTTTTTTTAGGGATTGAATATAACCGTAGATAAAAATAAAGAAACATTTATTGACCTGCACAACACATAACAATAAAACATACAAAACGGATACATAATACATAAATAAACATTGAAACTCGTCCAGTTTTAAAATACAAATAGCACAAAAAAATATCTTCGATCTCAAGTTAAAGTTGTGGGCATGCCCACAACGGTGGATCCGCGCTTGAAAACAATGCTACTAACATTGTCGTTAGGTACCCAGGCGGTATAACTATAAAATAAACCGAGAACAATATGTATTTTCGCTGGGAATTATCTACCCCAGGACCCATCTAAAGACAAACCAGCGCTTATGAGTACTTACCTCAACCGGGTGACTAGACCAAGAGAGGCGGGTATAACACCTAAGTTTATGATCACAAGGACCATTATGGCAATGAACCGTGCGTAATGGAAAGTGGATTTGGTCGACAGAAACTCAAAGGATCAACGCATCTGTTGACCTAGTGTTCGGGGCGCGTAGTGCAAGTTTTATAATATCATTCGATAACGTTAACGAAAACGAGATATTGGATGGCAATATTTTAATTCTTCTCGTTTTTCACCAAGAGACGCTGCTGCAATGCCATAATAATTCTCGTTTGTGTTCAGCAGCATCAGCATCAGCAGTAGCATCAGCTCATTTTTATTTCCCCACTGCTGGGGCACGAGCCTTCCCTATGGATGGATAGGGAGAACGGGCCATAAACCACCACGCGGGCCCAGTGCGGATTGGTGGTTGTTAACGACTGCATGCTAATGCAGCCGGGACCAACGGCTTTACGTGCCTTCAGAAGCACGGAGGAGCTCGAGATGATAAATTTTTGGTCACCCATCCGATGACCGGCCTTTGCGAAAGTTGCTTAACCTCAGCACTCGCAGACCGGGCGCGTTAACCACTGCGCCATCGAGCTCCTCCGTTTGTGTTCCGTTTGTGTTATTGAATGGCAAATAGAACATGTACTAGGCACTCTGATGAGTGATGACCAGTGATCGGAGTAGGTAGAGCTATTTTGGTTCATTGACCGTAAACGTTGATGTTAATATGGACATTCCGCGAGATTCTAACTAAATTTTTTTTTTATAAACATGAAAGAAGGCTTGTCTTACGTATTGGTAGTGGGCGCACGACGTTGTCAAACTTACATTAGTGACGCGTTGCCAATTTCTATTGCGCACACGCGTGATGTTGCCGCACAGTTTGCCGCTTTTGGAAACAAAAAATACAAAAGCGGGCTCCGCACCTTGTTTGTGTCTTTCTACAGCATTCAAATGGTTTATCGACAATATTTATAATCCCGGCGTTTCGGGAATGTCCATATTAATACTACGTATCGCAAATAAAAAAAATGCTCTACCTACTCCGATCACTGGTGATGGCTGTACAGTGTTAGGACTCTACTCGACATACATTGTTAAAGTATTGAATAGGAGAATTGTTATATACTAACTAAACGTTGTAAACTTTACTTTTTATTAATATGATATAACATTATTTTCACTCACATGTTCTACGCACAACGATTTACCGCAGGTTTATTCGATTTTCAATAAACAAGACTCTTTTTCAGTTCTAAAAGTTAGGTGCTTACTATCGCATACCATTTGTTGAATTCCTGATCAATCTAGTTCAATAGAACCACAGTTACTGCCATTGTAACCTTCCAAGGCTGTTGGGCTGACTCCTTAGCCCCTTATTTGATTAATTTCGACCGGAATGGTAATGTAGCTGGTTCGGTGCGTGCTGTTCGATTGTTGATAAGCGTCGCTAGATCTCTGTGCTGTAGCTGTTTCGGCCGATAATGAGCTGTTGAAACTATTAATCAATGTTGATAATGTTATCTTCTCACGAATCTCTAAAGACCATTGTGTTGTGCACCTTCTTTTTCGTTAAAATCTGAATTCAAATTTAGATTATAGAAAGAAGATAGACAGGCGTACCTAAAACAAGCCCTCATCATCATCATCATCGGCCTGTGTTAGTCCACTGTTGGGCATAGGCCTCTGCAAGTGCACGCCACCGAGCACGATCCGCGGCTACTCCCATCCAGCTCTTGCCTTGAGAAGATCGTCCCTTCACCTGGTCTGAGTGCACCTACCACCACCAAACATAAATGTAATCAAAGATGTAACACAATTTTTAGTGTCAGACCAATTACCGGTGACTTTGTTTACGAGACGGAAGAAAGTTGCACACGCAATTAACATCAAAAATAATGTGAGAGTTGTTATTGGCAACGATTCAAGAATTGTAACAAAGACGAGAAAAATGCGGTATGCCCACTATTGCCCACCTGAAATCGAACCTTATTTGTCACCGAAGGTTTATCTGGCTTAGTTATACAAATTAAAAACAGATTAGTCACCTAAAAATAAATTTAGAAGTTTTTAAATATTACAAACAGAAAAGCTTTGTATTTTTGTATGTATGTATGTATGTTTGCAACGAATAAATTCAAAAACTACTGGACCGATTTAAAAAATTCTTTCACCATAGAATGCTACATTAGCGCTGAGTAACATAGGCTATATTAAAAAACTAAATCCGCGCCGGGTCAGCTAGTTTTCAATACAGTGATAACGCCTCGGTGGCAAAGCGCGCGTAAATAAGTTTATGGTTTGCGATTCGCTAAACCGTACTGTGGGCCCGCGTGGTGGGTTATGGCTGTTCTCTCTGTGGTGTTTCCATCCATAGGGACGTTTCAGCTAAAAACGGCCACTTTTATATGTATTTAACTAAACTATAACATGTCAGATGTTCATTAGGTGACGTAAAAACGCTAAATTACTTCATTCAAATAGTTGGTTCAACATAATTTGATTTTCTATCTCTATTTACTAGATATGTATGTTTTTTTTTCATTGGCGGCGCTCTAGTATGCGGCGTAAACGCTCTTAACAACAAAACATACAAGATCTAAATGGGATACTTTGGATCTTTTCAATTTGACCACACCTTTTTGTTACACGTTGTATGTACATACATTTGGGCGTCGGCATGTATACACACAGCTTTCGATGATTAATAATTACGACTTACAGACTACATAGGTACAGCTCGCAATTTATTTTATACACCAATAGGATTCATTGCACTCAAGTTATTGGCAAACTGTATATTATAACATTTATATTGAAAATGTAGTTGTACCGCTTGATAAATCACTCACGACTCTGTCAGATCAAGTCGCAGTCAAAATATCTTAATTTAGGCTAAGTAATTACGAGTACAAGCACTTGGTGTATAAATTATTACGCTAGATTTGATGAATTCCTAGGATATTTTTTTACGCTTTTTTGAGATTGTTTCAGGTGTTCTCTGAGAATATGACCAGCGGAAACCTATGTAATTATTGAAGTTAAAAGGGGAAACAATTTTAGCTGGAAGGAACTGGACAATACAACTTATGAACTTTAAGCTAAATACATATTATACAAAATAAGTTAACTATAAAGTTATGAAACGCAATCTACTTATCACAAGTATCATATACCTTAAGTTATTGACCACCACAGTCGTATATAATCGACAAATGCCATATACGCCAACGACTATAGTTTACAATTTTTTTTTTTTTTTTTCATTTTGATGATGGCTTTGTGCGATTAGCACATTTAGCCAGTGTCAAAGTAATTTTTCTAACAAGTAATACATAAATAAACAATATTTCTTTTCTGTATGATGATGATGAATGATAATAGAAATGAGAAGTGAGAAATGATATACCACCCAACCCCTCGAGTATCTCAGTAAAGATGTGGGGCTTTACTAAGTCCTCGGGCGGACTTCTTAAGAGAATTTGAAAAGTGACATTACACTGTTTTGTTTCATTTGCCAACACTCATGCACACTCACGAACACTTAACGGTTAACAATCCACCATTATTTCACATTATAATTCGACATAACACAAATTTTAGAAAATAAAACAAAACCGCAGACATGACTATTCACTTTCCCGCCAAGAAGTCCTAGTTTACAATTACACAAAATAAAGATATTTGAAAGTTTTGGAGTCCCTATTCTTGTTGCTAGTTAGAATCGATTTGCCTTGAACATGTTTGAACCCCTATTGTTTTCTAAAGTTTACGCGAACACTACACATTTAAATGAAACAACTTTTACAAGCTACTAACTAATTATGAGACTACCAACACCTCAGTCTACCTGTGACCACGGATCCTGCAAAGGGTTCGAAACGTCAGGATAAACATTAAAAAGTAATGTGTAAAATATACGCGAGTAGATCCGTAAAAGTTGTTTCATTTAAATGTTTGAACCCCGTTAAAAACATTGTTTAAAATATAACGGGAAAGTTTAAACGTGTTATGAGTTAACTATGTAGCATTAGGAGGTTCTGGATTTCATTTCTGGGTAGGACAAAGTGTGTTTCAAATTGTCCTTTGCCCGGACTATACGTGTCCACGGGGCGACTAGCTTGAGACACTAGTCTTAAAAGTACCGGATGAAGAATGCGCCTCGGTGCGTCCTGATCTGGCGTTATGACCTGACGTAGATGGTCCCTTGTGCTTGCACAAGGATGTCTGACACCTGCTTTGTGACCTGATGGTTGGTAGGGGGTGTCAGTATAAACTTTAAAGTAGTGTTGAGTGGGTTGTCCTTTGCCCGGCAGTGGGCTAAAGGCATATTATACCTGTAACTGGTAGAGCACGCTTATGTTATGTAAAAATCCTTTAGAAGTTTTGGTCATCAATATTGGTGATTATAAATAAATAGAGATTACAATTAATTACAGTATTAAGCCATAAATAATCGCTCAAGAGTATCGGTGAAGCAATTAGGTTTACCATAATAATTTATTCTTGCGACTACTGCAATGTAATTAAATTTAATATAATTCAATTTACATAATATCTTGGAACACACTTGTGCGCATAAGCCGGTACTAACACTGTATTTAAATTAGTGTGGCTGGATGAGTTTCATTTATATTTATAATAATATCTAAACAACAGTCGCCATACGAGGAGCTCGATGGCGCAGTGGTTAACGCGCCCGGTCCGCGAGTGCTGAGGTTAAGCAACTTTCGCAAAGGCCGGTCATCGGATGGGTGACCAAACATTTAACATCTCGAGCTCCTCCGTGCTTCGGAAGGCACGTAAAGCCGTTGGTCCCGGCTGCATTAGCAGTCGTTAACAACCACCAATCCGCACTGGGCCCGCTTGGTGGTTTATGGCCCGTTCTCCCTATCCATCCATAGGGAAGGCTCGTGCCCCAGCAGTGGGGACATAAAATGAGCTGATGATGATGAGAGTCGCCATACTATCAATGTTAATAGCATGTATATAGTAGTAAGTAGTTAGAGGTAAGAGAGCCTGTTGTTCTTCAGTAATTTAGAATTCCGGGTGATGTGCGCTTCCACACGAGTTAACATCAGGTAAGATAAAGTCAAGTTTTTACCAACCATCATCATACATCATACATCCAACCCATTTTATGTCCCCACTGCTGGGGCACGAGCCTTCCCTATGGATGAATAGGTAGAGCGGGCCATAAACCACCACGCGGGCCCAGTGCAGTGCGGTGATTGTTAACGACTGCTAATGTAGCCAGGACCAAAGGCTTTACGTGCCTTCCGAGGCACGGAAGAGCTCGAGAAGTTCTTGGTGAAAAGTTTTTGATTACCCATCCGATTTCCGGCCTTTACGAGAGCAATCAAAGCAGACCAAGCGCTTTAACCATTGCCCCATCGAGCGCATATGCGCTATCAATGTCTTCAAGTTTGTACCCTCAAGGGTTAAAGAAAATAATAACTTGTGTTGTAGCAATATAAGGTCACTTTTTATCAACTGCAAATATTTTGACAAAACATCTAATTATATCAGAGAAATAAGGCCCTAGCATTTAAAAAAAGTTTAGGCTAGTTTTTTTTACGTTTCCTGACACAAAAAGTAATATTTTTAAGAGAGGCCTCTCTGACGATTTTTTTTTAATGTAACTAGGGGCACGTGTAAGCGGTGAAGGCATTGTGGCCTCTCTGTTTCAGCTCTTTAGAATTGAAACTACCGAAAGTGCTTTATTTTTCTTATTAATCGAAATGTCTTTTGGCGTTTTTCTTGAAAACTAGCGTATAAAAGTTTAAGGTTATTTCATGAAAATAGTTTATATATGTTGTTGAATTTATCCTCAAAATATTAGCAGTTTTATTTTATAAAAGAAGGAGGCAAACGAGCAGGCGGTTCACATGATGGAAAGT
Organism: Eudonia mercurella; assembly: GCA_963082485.1. NCBI lineage: Eukaryota > Metazoa > Arthropoda > Insecta > Lepidoptera > Crambidae > Eudonia > Eudonia mercurella. Next base: position 17,251,908 of record OY720039.1, on the reverse strand, counting down.
AATCACCGCCGCCCATGGACACCCGCAGAACCAGAGGAATCACAGACGCGTTGCCGGCCTTTAAATGCAGCAGCCGGCAGTTGATAAAATGTGACCTTATATAACAACCATAATTTAATAAATAACATATATGTCGGAGTTATTTCATAGACTGGTAACGGCATCTATCGATATTAGGCTGAATAGCTTGGCAGAATAGCTTGGCATTATGAAATTATCCCTGAGTCAGTAGTTCGAGCGAGTAGTGGGAGCATAGTGAGTCTATGACATCTGTCACTGTCACTTGTCAGTGAGGTAACGTTAGTTTGTGAAACTCACTCTCGCACTCACTTTACTTCTGGAGCTCGACTGTGCCGGACGTGTGCGCACTGACTCTATTCTACGCACAAAATGGCGGACGGAGACGACGTTTTCAAACAAAATCCGTTTTCCATCTCCGACATCAGAAGTGGGATGTAACCTTTGCTCTACGGATGTAATCGACGCGAACAACTAGAAGAAAACGATGCCAAGTTTTATCGTAAATGACAACGGATGTTGGAACAGCAAAATCAGAATTGGATGGCGTTACTTGATGTTCAGAAAGCACATGAGGAGATTCATTACCGGAGTTTATACGCGTGCGTAGCTACAGTCGACGTATGGATTGCTACATTCTCCATATTTAGAGGCACGGATCCTTTTGCAAACATGTGCCCACGCGCTCATACCATCACTGCGGGGCACGGGGAAGGGCGCTACTAGCAACTGCGGTGCAACCGGCAGCAGCGACACCGACACCGGCAGCATGGCGAGCAACGTGAACCAGCGTCATCGGGTAAACAGACCTGTGCTGCATCGGCAACTCTGCTGGACGCTGAATGTTTCTGGTGATGTTTTCATGATTCAGTATGATTATTTTATAATGCTTAGAAATTTCTATGATAAAAAAGTCAAATAGCCAGAGGAAAACGTTTACTTACCGAAGTGACAATGAGTTACTGGACAATCTAATGTTATTAGTACTGTACTGTTGGTTATTACAGTTAGACAAGTTTATTACAGGTGATTTTGTCTTGGTTAAAAATAGTGAACAAAACAAAACCAAGTTAGATAATAAATTTAGAGACTCGTTTTTATAACTGCGGCATTAGAAGTAGACTCACTAGAACTTACGTTTAGTACCCCATAGACATGAGGGTTTGTTAGAGAGAGCCAGTAGTTTATTAAATGATGAGCTGTGTGCGGGTACCTGATGGAGGTAGCTCATGATTATGATACGTTGAAAGCATTAAATTCTAAGCGAACTTACAAATACACACACTATAGATTAACAGGGATGCCAGAAGGTCATGTACTAGTCGAAGTTGAGGTGGAGGTACATTGTGACCCGATTGATAATGAGTAAAGTTGTTGTGTGAACTCGAGTTAGTGCTCTAATAGCCGTAACAAGTGTCGACCATACCAGTAGCTATTACATAGTCGTAGCCCGGTAGAAATCGGTGTCTATTGAGGAAGCTCAAGATGTCCGTAGGTGCGCGGTGCGTGTTTAGCTCTGGCGGAGGTCTTGGTCTATCAGGACAGTAGTGTGTAGTCAGAGGGTGATGCAGACGTGCGCAGGGTTCCACTGAGATGGACACGCGTAAGCGACTGGGATCGCTGTTCGGCTGTGAGAGCCGTGGCATTGGAGGGGTAACTCGAGGTGATTTTAAAGCTTACATAGCTTGTAAATAGTGACTTTTGATTTGTGCAACGAATGGTTAATGGCCCTGGTTACCTGGTTATCTAGTTTGGATTTGGATTGTCTAGTTACCTTTTCTTTTGTTATGTTACATTTGATTTGTTATCTTTCTAAATCGAAAAGGTTTAGTTTTCAGTTTTAAATAAGTTAGAGACTTATGTAGAGACTTATGTAGAGACTTATGTAGAGTCTTATGTAGAGTCTCATGTAGAGTCTTATGTAGAGACTTATGTAGAGTCTTATGTAGAGTCTTATGTAGAGTCTTATGTAGAGACTTATGTAGAGACTTATGTAGAGACTTATGTAGAGGCTTATGTAGAGGCTTATGTAGAGGCTTATGTAGAGGCTTATGTAGAGGCTTATGTAGAGGCTTATGTAGAGGCTTATGTAGAGACTTATGTAGAGCTTTATGTAGGGCCTACTGTGAGGCTTACTGCAGAGTCTACTGTAGAGCCTATTATAGTGCCTACTGTGGAGCTAAATGTAAGAGTCAATTAATGTTTGGTCAGGATAGACCGAACGGGAAATACTGTGCTTGGCTATCTTTTGTTAAAGAGAAAAACACGAGGACGTGTTTCAATCAGGATGGCCGTGATCATACAATACTTTTATTGCCTGTAATATCTGCTGTCTTACGCGTCTTGCTTACGCATTGGAAGCTCCGCGCTTCAACGCTTACGCATTGGAAGCTCCGCGCTTCATGCTTCAACGCTTTCGCATTGGAAGCTCCGCGCTTCATGCAGTCGCGCTTTCGTATTGGAAGCTCCGCGCTTCATGCTTCAACGCTTTCGCATTGGAAGCTCCGCGCTTCATGCAGTCGCGCTTTCGTATTGGAAGCTCCGCGCTTCATGCTTCAACGCTTTCGCATTGGAAGCTCCGCGCTTCATGCAGTCACGCTTTCGCATTGGAAGCTCCGTGCTTCGTGCTTCAACGATTAAGCATTAGAAGCTCCGCGCTTTGTGCTTCAACGCTTACGCATTGGAAGCTCCGCGCTTCGTGCCTCAACGCTTACGCATTGGAAGCTCCGCACTTCGTGCTTTAATGTTTTCGCATTTGAATCTAGTTGCTCTTAAAAGAAGAGCTCCGGAACTGCTGCGCTCGAGAACGCGCGCAGTGTCAGAATGGCCGTGTCGGAGTTATTTCATAGACTGGTAACGGCATCTATCGATATTAGGCTGAATAGCTTGGCAGAATAGCTTGGCATTATGAAATTATCCCTGAGTCAGTAGTTCGAGCGAGTAGTGGGAGCATAGTGAGTCTATGACATCTGTCACTGTCACTTGTCAGTGAGGTAACGTTAGTTTGTGAAACTCACTCTCGCACTCACTTTACTTCTGGAGCTCGACTGTGCCGGACGTGTGCGCACTGACTCTATTCTACGCACAAAATGGCGGACGGAGACGACGTTTTCAAACAAAATCCGTTTTCCATCTCCGACATATATATATATATATGTTTAAAAAAAACATGCATTCATTTCTCTGTATAGATCAGTCACTCAATCACTCTCTCGCTATTGTCACCTTAGAGAGTTTATAGACGTGTATTTTCTGTACGTGCGAAAACTGATATGAAAACTGATATGCGTTGGATAACTCTCAAGCAGCCAACAATTTTCAATAGATTTCCATCATCATCTCCATCTTTTATATACAGGTTGACTTTTTTATCACCGTCCAAAACTTCTGAGATGACTCCCGTGATACAAACGAACAACTCCTACTATTAGACCAACTTCCTAACTCGAAAGTAAAATTTAGCTGTTCCATACATTTTGGTCGAATGAATATTGATGTTTTGTATGGAACAGCTGAATATTATTTTCGAGTTAGAGAGTTGGTCCAATCGTAAGAGTTGTTCGTTTGTATCACGGGAGTCATCTCAGAAGGTTTGGACGGTGACAAAAAAGGGACCCTGTATATTCAATACTTAACGTAAAAAGTAGCGCTTTTGTAATCCATCAAATCAAATGATATATGCGTTCATATTTTGCTAATATTGCGTGCAAATAATCATTAAACACATGCCACATACCTGCACGTATTCTTAAGATTTATTGTAAATAGTTTATAAATGTATATAAACATATGTATATTGTGCATAATCTAGAGCGTAAGGGGCACTTAATCAAATAACGGATAAACATTGAGTTTAAACTGTGAAGCTGTTAAACTTAATCAAATATTATAATCTCAAAGATAAAAATTACACTCGTTTTGTTTATCAATTACTCCATAGTAGACATTCGTAATAGTTGTAAGTTTAAATGACTTGTTTTTTTAGTTTTTGAATGGAAATAAACCACATCGAGTGTCACACGAAGTTTCTAAGCCGTTGCAAAAACAAAGTAATAAATCTTACTACCTCAACATATCGGAATTTGTAAACCAAATTTTGACGTGTTCACGATATCGAGTTATTATGAAAAGTAACACGAAACATAATTAAACGGTAATAAGCAGTGGTCTACCTGATCACACTGATTGTTGTATTTGTAATCATAATTTTATCTTTTTTATAAAAAAAAATAAAAAAAAGGCTTTTTAATATAATATATTAATCACTGATAGGTTTATCCAGGCACTTCACATTCGTCAACATCGAGATCTATATCACTAGTTGATTAAAAGATAATACAAAAAAGTCCCTAATGTTTTATTTTTATTTTAAAGACAATAAAAGAAGATATAACTATTTAAACTATTAAAGTTACTTGCATTAGAGTAATTATTAAGTGGATTCTTACATGTTTGATATATGATGATGATGTTTGAAGATGAAGATGAAGAAGATGATGAAGATGGGTTCAAACTGTCGCGTGTCTGGAATCCAGTGATTAGCCTTGTTAAAAACCGCAAAAACAACAATAAAGCCGTTTCGCTTCTGATACTGTGAGTGTAGTGTGCTGTGAGCAATATCGATTGAATAGTGACTTATAAACCGGTGGTACAGGCGTTGAGCGCAAAAAACGACTAAGGAAGAGGGTAGATTGTTTTGTCTGCTCTTAAAAAACCCACCCGCATTAACTGCAGTAATTCCATGATCATGGCGCATGCAATTGTGCCGAAATATCGAGTACCTACTCACATACAATAAACATGGTAAGGAATCCCGTTAATAATTACTATAATAAAAGAAAATGTCATACTTCATAAATTTCCTAAGTTCACAACATTGTGGTGTCACTATGTGTATAGTGATCTAGGATCGGCATGCAGCGTAGATCGGCGCCGGCGCCTATAGCATGACGAATGACGCCCGCGCACTATGCCTGCGCTGCGTAGATACTAGATCAATTACTGATCACGTTGCTTGTACTAAATCATTTATTTCATTATCAGCCTGTAAACATCCCACTGCTGGGTTCAGGTGGAAGACCAGAACTATAGCGCATTGGGAGATTGAACCATGGTGAGCAACCATAGTGACCTAATGCGGATTGGTGAATCTGTTTCAATTCCTAATTCGAATAGTTACGTTGAAGTGTAAGCGGAGCGATTGACGTGATTATTTGCACAGGGATTGTGCCTCAAGTTAGTCGAAGTCTAATAAAAAGAATATTACACATTAATAAAAAAAAGTTATTTAAAAAATAACTGTAATTGTCTTTTTTTATACTTAGTTACAATGTGATTTTTATGTAGAATAGAAATGACTTCGTAAAAATAATACGGTGAAACCCTCTGTGATCATAACAGCATAACTTCGAACGGACTGATATTGAACAAGATGTCCTCTCAACTATTGTCTCTACATTAAAAAATATTTTCAATGACAAAGCGTCGAGGTAGTCCACTCAGAGCACAAGACCGCGGTCGGTGAGCCTGCGAGATCGCAGTTTGTAAAAGGCGCTTATCTACTTTTACACAATTTTACAGGAAGACGAAAAAAGCTAACATCTTGGCCATTTTCATTTATTTTTCTGACTTGGAAAAATCATTCGAAAAAGTTATTGGAAAGCGATACAACAACGCCCATTGTCCTTTGCTCGTGTCCTGTAAAATGCACATTTACCTCGCGTCACCTACACAGAGCACATGTCAATGTATAATTCAATAAAGTCATTAGTCTCCATTCAATCGACATTTATTGAGTCGACGGGACGTAAAATAGTTGTCGCAAGGCGCCAAACGCGTTTATACAAGAATTTCATAACCAAGGACGGGATTTAATTAAAGTTAGATTAGAATTAACTTTTCCAGTAACTGGACCCAGATGTGTCGCGAAATATCATTGCAGTAAGCTCCATGCTCGTTGGAGCTTTTGCGATCGACCTTGCAATTGCATCTTTAGATGATATTATTTAATACCGTGTAGAGAGAAAAAAAGAGGATGTACCTTTCTATCGATATCTGAAACCAGTCCGTCTCATCCAGGCCAAGCCCGGAAGATGTATGTGGGATTGATCACCGGCTGGGTTGTGACCAATCCACTAAACAGCCTAACACCCGTCCACCGCTTGGCGGAACTCCGAGAACCCATCGGAGCCTTTTAGGGTACTCCAATTCCGATGAGGCCCTGCGCCCTCTGCTGCCGCTTCTCCGGGTGTGAGAGGCTCCCTTCCTTGGAGGCTATGTCTCATCATCATCATCATCAGCTCATTTTTTAATGTCCCCACTGCTGGGCCACGAGCCTTCCCTATGGATGAATAGGGAGAACGGACCATAAACCACCACGCGGGCCCAGTGCGGGTTGGCGGTTGTTAACGACTGCTAATCCAGCCGGAACCAACGGCTTTACGTGCCTTCCGAAGCACGGAGGAGCTCGAGATGATACATTTTTGGTCACCCATCCGATGACCGGCCTTTGCGAAAGTTGCTTAACCTCAGCACTCGCAGACCGGGCGCGTTAACCACAGCGCCATCGAGCTCCTCGACTATGTCTAGGGGAGTTTTTTTTTATACGTAAACGGCAAATGACTCCATTTCACCTGATGTTAAGTGAATATGGAATCCAGATGCGACGACAACTGGTGCAGCGTGAAAACAACGCAGCATCAGTTACCCTCACTCTGCCGGCCCACAAGGTGCCTCTTCACGCCTCGTTTGAAGGACCCCATATCATAGGAAGGAGGGAAAACGTGTGCTGGAAAACTATTCCATGTTTTGGAGATGCGACAAAGAAACGAGTCACCAAATTTCTTAGTGCGCGATGGAATATTTAAGACAGTGAAGCGGTGACTTCGGAGAGCAGCACGTGTACTCCTATGGAGAGGAAGGGAGAAGGTGGGATGAAGTCAAAGAGTTCTTTAGAGCACTCACCATGGTATAAGCGGTAAAACATGCTGAGTGACGCAATATCTCTACGCAATTGCAGAGATTAAAGAGTATTCGCAACTTCTGCGTTGCTGATAATGCGTACAGCGTGACGCTGCAATCCGTCCAAGGCATCGAGAAGGTACTTTGCGGAACCGTCCCAGATGTGCGAGTAATACTCCACGCAAGACTGTACCTGTGTCTTGTACAAAAGCACAAGTCACCGCACGGATAAGATGCATTAAGTGAGCTATCATTGACCGATTTTTGTCCGTATACCAATTTATTAACCGCAACTAGAACAGTCGCTATGAAAAACTTTCCCAATGTCTAGACAGCATTCGCCCCAAAGAGCAAATATTACTATTGGGCGACTTTAATGCCAGAGTTGGTCACGACTATGATGACTATGTTGGCAATGGCTTGGCCCGGAGTGCTGGGAATTAACAACTGGTTGCTTTTTTCGGTAATAAGACTGCGCAGTTGGTTAGTTAGACCATCACGGGACGTTTTTCACGTGGACGAAGTCGCGGAAGGGCCGCTAATTTAAAATGGAATGGTCTTATTCAGTTTATTCTTTGTCTTCTCTTAGTTTATTTGCAGCAAATACTTCATTTTGCTCGTAGTTCATGAATTAGACCTTGATAACGCTTTAAGTGCTAATCGTTGTAAGAGTAGCGTAAATGTTACGAAAGGTTTAGCATTTTCACTTATACCACCTCATTAGTGTATTAAATACTCGCTGGTTTCATAAACTAAAGTCGCGGGTTCCTTTTATGTAACCGGGTGTGGCGGCGTCACCTACCGCATACGCCGCACATTACTCGACACGTAGAAACACCTTCTCAACCGTGTCAACAGATGGCGCCACAAACGCATACCCACGACGTCGCCCATGCTACGACAATAAAATAGTATGGGAAGCCTGCATCGCGGTAGCGAAGTTTCACCGTCTCCTTCGCTATATGTAGCAACTCCAACTATCATCCGTTGGACCTCGGTCCCCGAGCTATACCACCAAGCTCGGAGGAAGATCTTCCCTTTGGCCTTCCTCAGTGTGGCATTCCACCTACCAGTGGCTTCTCTACAGTGGTGACCCCGACGTGATGTACCATTGGCATCCCTACACGGGTACATATATGAGCCGTCCTTGACCACCTGCGGTCTAGTTGTTTGACCACCGGTGACAGACCCAGAGCCTCGAGTTCACTTTTCAGTGGGGGAGTATATATTTGATTTGGTTGGTAGTAAGACTTGTTTGAAGTCCTAGCGAGCTACGATCATCACATCTTGTCATTTGCCATAATAAAGCATTGTTGTTTCGTTAGACATTATAACCACAGTTCCTCGTTCGTCAATTAAAAGTGAAAAATCTTTAAAGAATATATGATACGTGTTGAATAAAATAGCTTCAACTTACCACCACATGTTTGCTTAATTGATTTCAACCGCATAATGATTTATTTGCATTCGCGTCTCAATATTTTAATGGTCATCGGGTATCGTCTGACTCGCGAGATTAATGTTAAGTAGGCTTCATTAGACCGTCACAGATTACCAGCGTACGGTTTTGACGTTTCAATTAATTACCTTATTTGTGTTTGCCACTGCGTATAATGTGCTATCAAATTTCCTTACCTCATTCATCTTGGCGTAGCAAGACAGTCGCATTAGGACGAAAGGATGATGCAATATATATATACTCGTATATATATGACGAGCTCCGCAGCCGAGTGGCTTGCACGCCGGACTTTGGGCGGTGCTAACTCTGAGGACCCGGGTTCGATGCTGGGTCGGGTCAATATCGAAAATGAACTTTTCGATATTGTGTCGGGTCTGGGTGGTTGTACCGTAGTTGTTTCTGATTTCTATAAAACGAGTGCTTTAGTTACTTAGCTTGAGATCAGAACAATGTATGTGATGTTGTCTAATAATAATATCATCATCATCATCATCATCATCATCAGATCATTTTATGTCCCCACTGCTGGGGCACGAGCCTTCCCAATGGATGGATAGGGAGAACGAGTCATAAACCACCACGCGGGCCCAGTGCGGATTGGTGGTTTGTTAACGACTGCTAATGCAGCCAGGACCAACGGCTTTACGTGCCTTGAGATGATAATTTTTTTGGTCACCAATCCGATGGCTGGCCTTTGCGAAAGTTGCTTAACCTCAGCACTCGCAGACCGGACACGTTATCCACTGCGCCATCGAGCTACTCCTAAATATAATTGAAACTCTTTATTTAAGACCGGCCGTTTAATATTCTAAGTAGGTAACATTAAGCAAACTTGTAGGTAGCTCATATTTATTATCACTGCAAAATTTACTCAACACCGCAAGCAAATTATTACTAAAATATATTAACAATACAATAAACGACACTTAACGTCGAACATTTCAATATAATGCCGCAAGGGACGGTGTTGAATGGAATAATAACGTCATGATATCTATCGGAATGTCTCGGGGTTATGTTTACAAAGTTTCCCGCGCTTACGCCGGCTATCGGATATCGGACAGATTTAAGATGGCGGAAAAACAAACGAACAAGATAAGGGAGTGACCGCGTTATGAAGGCGTTATGTTCACGCACGCGCGGCGGTTCTGCCGCGTTTTTCTGTACGATTTCTGTTGATTATTTGTTAGTTACCACAGTCTCCCAATGACCGGACAATGTAAAGGTCGATAGGTCAGGAAAAAATTATATCATCATCATCATCAGCTCATTTTATGTCCCCACTGCAGGGGCACGAGCCTTCCCTATGGATGGATAGGGAGAACGGGCCATAAACCACCACGCGGGCCCAGTGCGGATTGGTGGTTTGTTAACGACTGCTAATGCAGCCGGTACCAACGGCTTAACGTGCCTTCTGAAGCACGGAGGAGCTCGAGATGATAATTTTTTGGTTACCCATCCGATGACCGGCCTTTGCGAAAGTTGCTTAACCTCAGCACTCGCAGACTTGCCGCGTTAACCACTGCGCCATCGAGCTCCTCTTAAAAATTATATATTATTTTAAAATTAAACGCGAAGAGATTCGTAAAATGTGTTTCGTATCACTAAAATTTATAAAAAACAAATTAACTGAACTCTTTGGCTAATCTTTTAGTATGCGATTTGAGGTAAACACGGATAATACTCTAATGTTTTTAGTTATAACCTATGTTATAACTGTTATAAATGTGTATAAGGCTATGCCTTGGCTATACTAAATAAGTAGATTAATTTAAAAAGATATTTTCACACTTTGTATCCACAATAGGCTAGAAAGCTTTGTTATAATGCCCAGTGCACGCTAATTACTTCAACGCTGTTTACTCAAACCGTTTTCCTGCAAATTATTTGTGGTGGTGCCACTTCTTTAGTTTTGTGTGGTCGTGGTTCAACTCATGTAGCTAATTACTGAACAGACGTTGTTTTAGGTATCATACTAACCCAGACGAATGTGGTTAGGGTCTTAAAAGTGACAAACATATTTTTTCCCGAATATAATAAATCTATAAAAAGTTCTGATTGAATAGGAATAGAGATATGTCTTCCTTTTTAGGGTCCCGTAGCCAAATGGCAAAAAACGGAATCCTTATGGATTCGTCATGTTTGTCTGTCTGTCTGTCTGTCCGTCCATATGTCACAGCTACTTTTTTCCGAAATTATAAGAACTATACTGTTGAAACTTGGTAAGTAAATGTATTCTGTGAACCGCATTAATATTTTCACACAAAAATAGAAAAAAAAAACAATAAATTTTGGGCGTTCCCCATAGTTAGAACTGAAACTCAAAATTTTTTTTTATCAAATCCATACGTGTGGGCTATCTATGGATAGGTCTTCAAAAATGATATTGAGGTTTCTAATATGATTTTTTTCTAAACAGAATAGTTTACGCGAGAGATACTTCCAAAGTGGTAAAATATGTGTCCCCCCCCATGTAACTTCTAAAATAAGAGAATGATAAAACTAAAAAAAATATATGATGTACATTAATATATACCATGCAAACTTCCACCGAAAATTGGTTTGAACGAGATCTAGTAAGTAGTTTTTTTTAATACGTCATAAAGTACGGAACCCTTCGTGCGTTCCCACTTGGTTTTTTTGTATGATGAAATTAAAATATAAAAAAATAGAATTTCCTCAAATCTCTTGTCTTTCCACATTCTTCTAAAATTTGCCGGCCTGCCCTAAACTTGGCGAAAAAATTGGAAACGAACCTTTATCAAAGCTGTAACAAACAATTTCAATAACTGTTAAGTTTCAAATCATTACGTTTCACACGCTTCGTTTCCCAATGCCAGTGCGTACCTCCATCTGGCCGGCGCGTGGTTGACGGCGAGCGTTGCATATTGATGAACGCTCTGCATAAAGCATCCGGCTCGTTAGCAGATACCTGATGGACACCGTACCTTATTGCCAAGCTGTAATTTACACTAGAAAGGTCTACCCAATTAATAGGTTGACGTGAGCGAAACGGGGTGGCGAGTATAGGTTATCTGTGTTAGCAAGATTGTGTTCTTTTAGGCAACGGTTGTAAAAGCACGATTGATGATCTGAAATTTTTGAGGTGATGCCTTTTACATGTCTATTTTCTTTGGGCCATTGTTTGGGGTTAAAGGAATTAAGACATTATAGTATTCAAAATTTAAAATCATTTATTCAGTTTAGGCTACAAATAGCTCTTATGAATGTCACTTATAAGTTTTATCCAACGAATAATATTGTCCTTGTGACATTTTTTCCACGGAGAATCTGTCATTATGTCAAAATTATTCAATTAATAAACTTTAACTAACGATTGAAAAAATCAGCCCTTAGTTCAACAACCTCTAAAGCTTTATCCAACTCCAAGTGCCTATTTCCCACTTGATTTAGTGATCTTTTCAACACAAAAATATCACTCTCTTATCTAATCATTCAGAAATCTTATTAATGTGATGCACAGTGGACCCAAACATCTATTTAAATCACACAACCAACCAAATTGAGACTAATGGAATCGACAAGTATACAAACCAGTATCTTTACAAAATATTTAGTCCAACACAAATTAATGGGTGCCATAAAAATATTAATTAAGTAATTATCTTGTTTGAAATGCGAAGATTCGATTTATAGTTGTTTATAAGTAAAATTTGGTAATTGGCGGAAGTTGTAAATAGTGAATCCAATTCTTACATCAGTATTTCGTAATTTTCAAATTGTCTCAACGGAATAAGACCACCATCTCGTACCGATCAAATATAAAATTAATCATTATTATTATACGGACGCTATTACCAGATGATAGTTTTTTTAATCATTAATCACTTCACGCTGTGTTTATGAATGGCCTTCTTGAATGAATGGGAGGAGCTCGATGGCGCAGCGGCTAGCGCGTTCGGCTTGCGATCTTGCCCGCTAAGCAACTTTCGCAATGCCGGGTCGCCTGATGGGTGACCAATTAAAAACATCTCGAGCTCCTCCGTGCTTCGGAAGGCACGTTAAGCCGTTGGTCCCGGTTGTTGTCGTAAGATGGCAGTCGTTAAAACCCACCAACCCGCATTGGGCCAGCGTGGTGGGTTATGGCCCAATATCCCCACGTGCTATTGTTCACGTGGGAGGCCTGTTCTCAGCAGTGGGACGTTTATAGGCTGATGATGATGATGATGATGATGACATGAAAAGATTAGGCTATTTACACACCACGCTGATCAATGGGTCTTTTTTTTTAAATGTTCAAATAATTGTTAACGCAAATTTTGTTGCGAACAAATTACAAAAACTCAAATGTTGAAAAAATTTCCACGAGCAGGATTTGAACCTGCACCCTTCTGACATTCCGGGTCAGGTGCTCTTCCAATGTTATTTATTCTTATTATATTTATTTATTATTATTATTTTTTCTTTATTTATTTATTTAATCTTAGGAAGACCATAAGCTGTTATTCAATAACATTTATTTATTTGTCAAATATGATATAATATTATATAAAAGAATTTTTTAATTGGTTCATAACTTGAATCATTCGCAATACATACATACGTCATACTTATTAGAAAAACGCTATTGTTTTTTTTTAATAAAATAATATCTAGGTTTTAAAGAAATTGAGTTTTTCGAATTACCTGACTTGAACCCAGTGTATCACGCAATTTTTGCTTCCCTTTTGCTTGTCATGTCAGCGCCTTAACCTTTAAAGCTTTCGTTCTTTATAGGCGACAATATCTAGATAATGATTACTTACATATAATTTTACGCAAATAGTGTTGCGAACAAATTACAATTTAAAAAAACAAAGTGTTGAAAAAATCCACTAGCGAAATTCGAACCCGCACCCCATGACATGCCGGGTCAGGTGCACTGCCAACCATGCTACCTTGGCTCAATCCAACTCGCCAAAATTAATCAACACTATCTACTTTTACTTTATAAGCCAAAGGAGCTATTCAATATCGACAACTACGTACGTCATCATATAATACATAGATAATATAGCGTATGTCTATCTCTTAGAGACTGGCATCTAGTAAGCATGCACCCCTGTACCTTACTAGATTATCCTAGTCGAACAGAACAACTACAGCGGAATTCTCGTCGGTGCCTTATATTAGTCTAACCACAGAAGCATTTAACTAACACATTTGTAAGTGCCAATTAACTAGTAGACAAATAAAAACCTATAGAGAAGTGTTTTATCTGTCTACAAAACCCACGTTAAACAAGATTTAATACATATTAGTGCGCATGTTATAACAACAAGTATTTATCAAGATGGATAATTTTACGAGCGAACATTAAACAGCTCATTAACGGAACGACCAATCATAAATCAGAAATCGCTTGCGGCGCGACAGTATGAACCAATAGAAGGGACGGCAGCTGGCCTACAATACTAAAAAGTCAACTTAAAAACATAAATGTTGAAATGAGCCTACAGACAATTACTTTGCGGTTTGGTACACGGAAAGTAACTTTTTTTATAAAAGTTTTAAAAAGTTCTTTCTATTATTCCTTAAAATAAGCCCTACTCCTTGCTTACGCGGGAGGAGGCTTCGGTGGCCAAGTGGCAACGCGTTTGGCCTGCTTCCCGAAAGTCCTGGGTTCAATGAAGAATAAATACAAAAAAGTAATAAATACATTCGAAAAACGCTAATATAGTCGCTTGTCAAAGCTCAGTCTATCTTCTTTTATATCTATCTATACTATTAATAGAGAGGTAAAGCTTGTGACTTTGAAAAAAGACAAAGTGTTTAAAAAAATCCACGAGCGGGATTCGAACCCGCACCCCATGACATGACGGGTCTGCTAACTGCCAACTATGCTATCGTGGCTCAATCCAACTCGCCGAAATTAATCAACACTATCTACAACAACTTGTGACTTTGTTTGTTTCAGAAGGTAATTCTTTCACTGATAGAATGCTATTATATTCCTTGCGGGTAACATAGGCCATATTTTATTTTAATAAAAAATCTTTCTATAATGTATATAATATAATCTATTTTTTATTTGGGAATCAAAGTATTGTAGTAGGTATAAACGGAAAAGTGCTAGAATATAAACATAGGGACCTACCGGTCCTAGGGTAGAGCGAGTGGAGCGGTCGCACTATATCGCCCGGTAGCAAGGAGCGCCAAAAAGCAAAGTTCGCAAAGGCCGGTCGTTAGATGGATGAGCAATAATTTATCATCTCGAGCTCCTCCGTGCTCCGGAAGGCACGTAAAGCCGTTGGTCCCGGCTGCATTAGCAGTCGTTAACAACCACCAATCTGCACTAGGCCCGAGTGGTGGTTTATGGCCCGTCCTATCCATCCATAGGGAAGGCTCGTGCCCGAGCAGTGGGGACATAAAATGAGTTGGTGATGTAGTGAAACCATGCTTTACTTTAATTCTCGCCCTACTCTGTTCAAACACTAGGGCCGGGACTGTGTACGGACCTATATTATAATAATACTCAGTGGTATTGTCATCAATTAAATGCCACGGCTTCGAGTGGGCGCAACTGCATCGAGGAATTTAATTACAAGCCTCACTTTGCATCGTATTAACAATTTAAGTAGCTCGATGCTTTGATTGGCGGCTTCAACTATAATGCTGATTTACGATTGGCTGCCGTTTGTGTTCTCAATGGCACCCAATGAGTTATGCGCAGTCTTGTAGCTTTACTCGGTTATACGTGTTTTTGATATACCAACTGCGCACTTTGATCCACAACGGAGATATTGTTCTATTCTATGAATATCAAACCCGTAATAAATGTTTCATGCAAAATTATTGGTATTATAATATATAATAAATAAATAAATAAATAATGTTTCCCACACTCACACCAATTATCTAGCCCCAATAAGAGCTTCCTTAAGAAACTCGATAAAATGGTTAACTAGACAACGGATAAACATACTTAATATACTTAAATACATACTTATTATACATAGGAAACACCCAGACCCGAAACAATTTAGAAAAACAGGTATTTCTAAATTGACCCGACCGGGGATCGAACCCGGGACCTCAGAGATGGCGACACCATGAAAACCGGTGTGCAAGCCACTCGACCAAGGAGGTCGTCAAATAATAATATAATATAATAAATTCATTTATGTTGCCTAAGCATAACTTTTAAATACCCATAACCCACTACGCAGCACTATGGGAAAATACGGTCTGTTTCATTAACATACACAAAACTTTATATCTCAGTTGTTTCAAAATAAAATGAACTGTAATTTTGTACATCATCATCATCAGCTCATTTTATGTCCCTACTGCTGGTAGTAAGGACATAAAATGAGCCATAAATGACAAAAATGAGAGATATATAATCGGCTCCGGCCCGGTGCGCTGGCGCACGAGCCTTTCATATGGATGGATAGGGAGAACAGGCCACAAACCACCACGCGGGCCCAGTGTGGTATATTAAGTTCCTACATGTTTTATTATATCAAGACTTTTTACTCTCATTAGATTTAATATTGGACGACATACAAGTTACAAATTAATTACGAGACCTCCAATACCGCCTTCCTGAAAAGGGTTCAAAACGTCCGACAGAATAAAATAAAATGTTTCATATCAATATGTAGTGTTCATGTCACCTTTAGAGGTAAGATATTTCAATTTTAACTTAAATCTATCTACGGCAACGGCATTGCAAAAAACATTTCGCCATTAAGCTCCTTTTATTAAAAGAAATATAATATGGTAATAATCAGCCTATCTACTGTCCCAATTATAGGCAAAGGCATTGAAATCAAGACATTGCTACAAATTCGAAACTCACTTTGCCCGACCTGGAAATCGAACGCAGGAACTCAGGATATTGAGCAAAGCGCTTATCCACTCGGCCACCAAGACATTAAAATATAAGTAGGATAAATTGATAGATTATTTTGGTTGCACACTTCTACTTAAACAACTCGGTGGGTGATATTTCAAGCGTCGAAGTAATGGTTATTGGCGAAATTCAGATATGCTAATGGAGTGTCTGAATCTATCTGGTCAAGCATTAAATTAATGAATGCAGAACGCATTAAAAACTTAATTGATCATGCTATCATCAATAACGTTGTGCAGATATTTAAAGTAGACGAATTATTTGCTTCCAATTTTACCTGACGTTTTCTATGGATGGTGCAATAAAAATGTAAAACCTTTTTACTTTGAGGGAAAATCATATTGCGGATACCAGCGGGCCCAGAGAGACCTGCTGGTTATGTGACTCTACTCCTGACCCCACCCCTAAAAAGCTTGGCAAGGCAGGGAGAAGGGAGGCATACCCACTAAAACTACCCATAGTGTTTCTTCTTCGCCATTTAGGATCGGTAATAGTGGAATTAAAGAAAGGAGGATGTTGGAACCACATGAGACTTCTTCAGACGTTACTCGTCTTTGCAATACGACCACCAGTTATTCTCCCTGGCAACGGCCTTGTCACCGTACTCTAAAATAGAGTATTGTACTCTATATCATGTAGGCGTACTCTATAATCTATAACACTAATAGAGTATGCTAAAATACTCTTTTTTACACAATGTTTACTATACTAGTGCCAGTCATGTAATACTCGTAGTATGCAAACCCATTATCAGAACATTATCATTATTTAGAGCAAATAAAAATATTTGTATTTGTATTTGAACCAAAAAAGTCCAAAAAAACTCTTGGTCTATATAAATTTAGAGTCAGTATGTTTGGACTCTTGCAATTCTCTTAAAAACCATGAAAAATTATTATGACGTGCTGCAGAAAGTACAAAAAATACCTTTTTAAAAATATAAAATAAATGATAGTCTTTTTTGTAAGTCCTTACTCTTTATTTAGCTCCTTTGAAATCAGATATACTCTATTTCTTCTTATAAAAGTTGCCAACCCTAGGCCTGGAAGAAATCTGGTAATAGGATTCTGTCCGGAAACCGACAAAATATATACCACCCTAGTACCAATGTCTGACGGTAAACAAAATTATTATGTAGTGCAGTGTTTCGTTTTGAAGTTATATGCAGCCTCATTGACATTAATTGGCCAATGAGCGGAAGAGAGAGCGAAGGGCATATAATATATCTGGTTCTGGATTGATTGATACCATGAGTCTATTTTTTATAATAGAATCGAATAGATAATCATTTATGGACAATATTTTCTAGCTAGAGAGCTACAGTTGCACAGTAAGTGCTTCTTTGACTCTGTTTCTCTCATGCTCTACACAAGCAGTTTGTTGATTTCGATCACTTGCATTTGATAAATAACATTTAACTTGTTATCCCTCTTTAAAAATCAACCAATTGTCTGTCTCGATTGACCGGATTAATCAGATAATGACAGACCGGCTCTCACAAATTCATTAATACCAGTTATCTTGGCAATTTAGCGTAGAGTACCAACGCTAAGACAAAGCATACGGTCTTGAGACGAAAGCAGCAATTCCAGTGCTAACCTGAGCTTAAAATACATTTCTATACAAAGTTATACAAAGTAGTAGATTAGCAGCTTATTCTGATTACAAATATGTAAAAACAATATTTTGTTATATTCATTTCCACGCACCTTCTTCTTTTGGAAGTGTGTGTCCAAAAGATGGAATAGTCTACCAGCACACGTTTTCATTTCCTCCTATGGCATGGGATCCTTAAAGCGAACCGTGAAGAGGCACCTGGTGGGCCGGCAGGGTGAGAGTGACTGATGCTTCGTTGTTTCACGTTGCTGGTGCAAAACAACTGCAAGACAACTGGTGTTGTCTCCGCATCTAGACTCCATTTCCACTTAACATCAAGTGGAGACTCATTTACCGTGCAATCTATAGAGAAAAAGAAAAAGAGAAATCTACTTAAACTACATGATAGTTCACTTGCATTAGAGTAATTATTAACGGGATTCTTACCATGCATATTATTTGAGAGTATCCGATATTTCGGCACAGTGCCATGCGCCATGATCGAATTATTTCGACAGAACGCAACTAGATTGGTTAGAGACTATCGCGTGTCTGGAATCCAGTGATAAGTCTAATTAAAAACCGCAAAAGCAACAATAAAGCCGGTTTTTGATACTGTGAGTGTAGTGTGTCGTGAGGAATTTTGAGAGAATAGTGACTTAGAAACAAGTGGTACGGGCGTGGAGCACAAAACACAATAAAAGAAGAGGGTAGATCGTTTTGTTTGCTCATAAAAACCCACCCGCAATAACTTCAGTGATTTCGTGACCATTGCGCATGCAACTGTGCCGAAATATCGGATACTCACAAATAATAAACATTGTAAGAACCCCGTTAATAATGACTCTAATTGAAATGAAACAACTTTTACGGATGTACTCGCGTTTATTTTATACATTACTTTTTAATGTTTATCCTGACGTTTCGAACCCTTTGCAGGGTCCGTGGTCACTTAAATTTAATCTCTTTTAATCACGTGCGTTCCGTTTTACGCAGAAAGAGCTTACAGTATCTTTTAGCACAATAATTATGTGTATTGTGCTTTTGGTCTGGCAGTATGGTGTTGGTGTTGGGATTTAATATTTTGTATAATAGAATCCCAGGCTGGTGGGTGATTCCACCATAGAAAGGGTTCGAAACGTCAGGATAAACATTAAAAAGTAATGTGTAAAATAAACGCGAGTAGATCCGTAAAAGTTGTTTCATTTCAATGTGTAGTGTTCGCGTAAACTTTAGAAAACAATAATTACTCTAATTTAATGTTTTGTACAGTTTAATTGGCGAAACAGTACTTACTAACTTACATAGTAGTTCCACCCGCCTTTATTTTCTTACTACTGTCAACATTCCTATTCTCGTTGATAAACGTCGCTATTTTAAATTAGGTCTAAATCGTTTATTTAAATTATCGGTTACTAATTACCCGCTCGGCGTTTAACTATTTTTTAATCGTTTAGTCATCGAAGTCGCGGCGGTAAATTTAAGTGGTATGTTTACATACAATCTTTGATGCCAATTTGAGCTTTTTAGCATAGCTTTCGGTGTAACTGCGACCTAGTACTGTGACAAAGCGGTGACTAGATAGACAAGTTGTCATTTACAAGACAATTTGTCATTAGCAAATGGGCCTGACCATTTGCATGTTGGGAACCTTGTTGGCTCGCTACATGAACACCCATTGTTATCTTTGAGATTTAATAGTTAGTAACGAACCAACTGATGTTCTTATTTTCGACCTGGCTAGCTACCACCATCTTATTAATTTAACAGGTCATTTTCATGTCTGTGGGGACACAAGCCTTCCCTATGGATGGATAGAGAGAACGGGGCATAAACCACCGCGCGGGCCCATTGGTGGTTTTTAACGTCTGTTAATGCTGCCGGGATCAACGGCTTTACGTGCCTTCCGAAGCACGGATGAGCTTGAGATGATAAATATGTTATCATAACATTATTATTAGTGGCATTAAATATTTATAAAATACAGTGAAAAATTTAAATGCGGGTAGGCATGGGTAGACCCAGCCATGAATCAAACCTAGGTCAGCCTTCCCGGTAGCATAATGGTCAGTGCAGCCGCCCGGATTGCGGAAGACCCAGGTTCGATTCCTGGCTGAGTCGGGTAGACATTTAATTTTTTCACTGTATTTTATAAATATTTAATTCGGCTTCAGTGCAGCAATTAGCACTTAAAAATAAAAAATAAAAGTTACCATAGCGTTGTGTTATCTTTGTGGTATTTCACCGTTAAAGATGAACCTGCATAGCCATCGGCTGCAATAACTGGATAGATGGCACTCTGCCGCTAAAAAGCAGTCAACAAAATCAAGAAGCAGTGGAAAAATTCAGTGCTTACGTCAGCCTTCCCGGTAGCATAACGGATCACATACGGGATTGCGCAAGACCCAGGTTCGATTCCTGGCTGGGTCGGGTAGGCATTTAATTTTTTTACAGTATTTTATAAATGTTTATGAGTGATTCGGCTTCAGTGCAGCAATTAACACTTAAAAATTAAAAGTAACAGTTAGTGACATTGTTGGGCTCTGTTAGAAATAAGAAATCCAGCTCCTTGGTAGCAGAGGATTCAGGGTGAAGTACGCTTCCACTAACGGCCTTTTTACACTTAAAATAAGAATTAAAAAACTTATGTTGTGAGAACAGCTGACACTTTAGCAGTCTTAGATTTGCCTTCAATCTTTTCTGAGGAATGTTTGATCAAGCATACAATCCCACTAATATTATAAATGCGAAATTTTGTGTGTATGTGTGTATATTAGTTGCTTCTTCACGCTGCAACAGATGGATGGATTTGGATGAAATTTGGCATACAGATAGTTATTAAAATCAAGCCATCACTACAATTGATGGGTAAATATTAAACGTACATTAAATGTAAATAGTACCAGCCTGGCTTTATCTTTAAGAAAAAACTACTAAAACATGTATTATGTAAGTAATTGTTAAAATCACCACCGTAATAAAAACAAATTTAGAACGCAATAAATAAAAAAAATTTTTTTTTAGGTAAACGGTTTTATTGAAAATAAAGATTTAAAAAAAAATATGTAGACAATGTACTAAAAGCTAAAAAATAAGTGGGTGGGTAGATAGGTCCTAGGTACCAGTCATCACGCCACTCTCCTCATCGACCTAGGGCCGTAGTAACTATTAACTGATCTGTGCTAGGGCATTGATCAGACAAAAAAATAAAAGCGTTGCGCGCACGTAACCTGCGTAAATATGTAAATAGCATTTTTATTATGATATAGCAGTTGACTTGATAGAAATTCACACCCCATTTTAAAAACATAAACAAAAAATAAAAAATTATAAAGTTACAATTTGGCGGTCTTATAGCTTTCAAGCGATTTCTTTCAGACAACCAGTCGGATGGAGAGAGCTAAGTAATTAGCATTATGCCAAAGCATTATGCATTTTGTGTTAAGTACTTTATCAATATAAACTGTATTGTTCTTATTTTTGAATAAATGTCTTTAAACTGAAGTAAGTAGTTTGTTAAATGGGCTACTTTACTTGCTGTCAAAATATTTAGTTCGAAAATGTCTTTACATTTTTGTACCCCCCACTTGAGAATAGAATCTGGGTAATCTGGGTTAAACATTTCCTTAATTGTAAAATAATTTTGAAATCGTTTATCAAAACCGATATTAAACAAAACAAATGAGCATAATTGAAATTCTTCTTTAAAATTTACATTAAGCAAATTAACAAGATAATTAAAATGATTCTATCTAATGAGATTGGTTTCTTTTTTCAATTAGGTATGCGAAATATGTCATAACCTCGTATACTCGACAGATGCGTCAAGTGATTTCCCAGTATATGTCACTACTAATTAATAACACCTGTTAATTATTCAGTGGGACATGAGTGACGACATTGTCAAGTATTACGTCAAACGCATTGGGGATCCTGATATAGTGTGTTAAACCTTACGTAATGGTATTAATTTGATCATCATCAACATCATCAGCTCATAAATGTCCCCACTGCTGGGGCACGAGCCTTCCCTATGGATGGATAGGAAGAACGGGCCATAAACCACCAGGTTAAAGCAGCCAGGACCAACGGCTTTACGTGCCTTCCGAAGCACGGAGGAGCTCGAGATGATGAATTTTTGGTTTCTTAACCTTAGCAATCGCAGACCTGGCGCTATAACCACTGCGCCATCGTGCTCTTCCTATTAGTTTGGGCCGCAAAAAAACTTTTAAATTAAATTAAATTATACTAACATAGCATGTAAGTTTTTGTTATTGTATTATGTATTACTAACACACTATGGATGTATGTCTGAAAATAAAGAGTTTTATTATTATTATTATATTATTAGGATAATTGTTGAAAATTTTTCCACTAGAGGGATTTGGACCCACACCCTGCGACATACCAGGTTAAGTACACTTAAAATTTTATTATGCTACCGTGGCTCTCTGCTCTGCCACTTTTTATCTTAAATCCTGCTTGTCCATCCGAAGGTTATCTTTAAGAGATCACTCTTAGTGATAAGACCGCTCTTTGTACGTGTACTATGTGTGTTACATTCACTATAGTAGTTCACTATAGTATTTCTTTCTTTCTTTGATATAGCCTCGTTATAATTTGCTTTGTATGGGGTGCTACCATATCAAGTACCTAAAAATTGTAACATATTTATACATATAACATATTTATTTATATGTGGCAAACAAATAAATAAATAATTGAATTATTGATAATAATGGATAAATGATAAGTACAAAATAAGTATAAAAAGACCTAAAGAAGTATATAGAGCTAAAATAATCCACTGTGGCTACGTTGTCATATGCACTCGTATATCGAACTATTTGAAAAAAGAAATATTAATGGTTTCTGTCGATCTTCTTATAAAAAATTAAGAAGCAATTATGAAATAATCCCAAAAATGTTGTAAACTCCAATACAATCAATAACTTGTATAATTAGTTGCACAGTTATTGATAAATCAATTATTGATAATCAATTTTAATTAGCATCAGTAGTTGCTCTGCGCATTTGAAAATACCTATTAAGCTTAAATAGTTTTCTCAAATCTATTTACACACTATCTTCGGATTTTTTGATGCATAGATCATCCCGTATTTGACAAGCGTGGTGATTAAGCCTATACCTTCAGATTTATTGTAGCGATAAGTCATTGCTACAATGATGACTTATCGTTAGAACCTCGCTACAATAGCGATGACTTGACTTCAACAATAAAGGGCTTTGCTCATTGTGGGACATGCCATTAAGTAACATAGGTATATTATATTATTTATTGCACAAAAAGTTACTTTCTTGGGATTCCTATAAACAGTCTCGTAGCTCTAAAATGAGTAGCATAATTTATTAAAAGTACTTTTTTCATAAATATATTGCTTTATACACACATTCATTTAATTTCTGATGGCCGCTGGGGCGGAACAGTCCTTGAGTGGCGACCGCGTACTAGAAAGCGCAGTGTGGGTGTGGGCTTCCAACAAGGTGGATCGTCGGTCCAACTTCCAACAAGGTGGACCGACGATCTGGTGAAGGTCGCGGAAAGCCGCTGGGTTGCGAGCAGCACAAAACCGGTCGTTGTGGAGATCCTTGGGGGAGACCTTTGTCCAGCAGTGGACGTCTTTTGGCTGAGATGATGATGATGATGATGATGATGACACACATTCATACTCTCACGTCCTTTTCCCAAAAAGTGTTAGAGACAGAGCATCGAAATCACCAAGTTTGAGTAAACTCGCCGTTAGCGACCGCGACGCCATATTTAATATAATCAAAGTAGGCTCCTAGGTGGAATAGTTAGCATCAGTGACAGGTTCGGGGGTTAATGTTACTCGCGTCCGTAGGTTTACTCTTGAGACCCTACACGTGACCCCTGGGTGGTGGTACATAAGTGACACTGTCTGGATAGTAGAGCCACGCTGCACCACGAAAATGGCCGGCTCGCCCGGCGTAATACCACCCTCTCACAGAATATCGGAGTGAAACAATGGCAATTGTTGCTGTTGTGTTTCGTCCGGTGAGTGAAACTACCGAAAGCCCATTTCTCACCCCTCTCCCCTCTCAATTCCTACTTCCTCCTCAAGATCCAACTCCTTCCTCAAGGCTGGCAACGCATCTGCGATTACTTTGGTTTTGCGGGTGTCCATGGGCGGCGGCGATTACTTTCCATCAGGTGACCCGCCTGCTCGTTTGCCTCCTTTTAACATTAAAAAAGGTTGCTAGCCGATCGCGTAATGTGCGAGTATTTTGGAACCCATGTCCCTTGCTCGGCTCTTACGACATGAACGGGAAGTTAGGCAGATGATTGATACATTCTTTTCACGTTCCGGAACAAAAAAAATCAGTTTAGGCTACAAATTAGCACTTATGAATGTCACTATGCCATCGGTTCATAAGTCTATTTTGGGCGGGAGACCTTGTACTGAGAAGAACCGGCATGAAACTCAGCAAGGGCATTTCTTTTCTCCCTTTCTTTTACAGCGTCAAAATATTAGAAAATGCCCTTTAAAGAAATACACTTTCTATTACAAATAAAAACACACAAAACAACAGCATGGAAAAAAAATGTTTGTGGGAATAAATTGCTTTATTTGTATGTAAAATTATATAATAAGTACTTGTAAAAAAATTAGTAAAAAAATTTTTTAAGTTAAACGGTTTTATTGAAAAAATTATGTAGACAATGTACTAAAAGCTAAAAAATAAGTCGATAGGTCCTAGGTACCAGTCATCACACACTCTCCTCATCAACCTAGGGCATTGATCAGACAAAAAAAATGTTGGGCGCACCTGCATAAATATGTAAATAGCATTTTCATTATGATATAACGGTTGACTTGATAGAAATTTCACACGCCCAACGATTTTATTTTTTATCTGATCAATGTCCTAGGTTGATGAGGAGAGTGGTGTAATGACTTGTACCTAGGACCTACCGACATATTTTATTGTCTACATAATTTTTTTAAAATCTTTATAAGTATTCAATAAAACCGTTTAAATAAAAAAAAAAATTACAATTTTTTTTTTAAGACTACTTTTTATCATAGTGTAATCTATTCTGCTAGTCAAGACCTTTTGATACCCATATTGAAGGGGTTGTAAAAAGAAAAAAAATTAACCTGCCTATTTGATGGCGACCATATTGGATTTTCATTTTATTTTCATAAAGAACTATTCTACTAATCAAGCCCTTTCATTTGATACCCATATTAAAGTAGTTGTACGAGTTACGTACATTGACCGCGCCGCGGGCAGTTAGCGCCGTAAGCATATTTATGCACTGCGCGGCGGTTTACTTAGTTATAGTTTTTTCACTTTTTCAGTAGAGCATCGACTACCATACCAATTGCGTGCATACTCAGTATCGTTACCATTCGCGTGTGTGTGTCATACGTACTATTTCATCATACCATTTCACCATACCATTAGACCTTACTTACTTACTTATAAACTATACCGTTGTTATTAATATTAGTTCCGTGTCTATAATAAACTTTAGTGTTTTACCATAACCAGTGACTTTGCCTTTACCATCTCCTTTATATACTTAGGTGTTGAACCATACATCTAATTGGTCCTTCGATTCGTAGAAGGAACCTATCGCGAGTTGTAACAGTGAATATTCGCGTAAACTAAAGTGAATAGTAAACTCTGTGAACGCGGATTAAAGCTGTGACTTGAAGAACGGTTCCTAAACTGTACCAGTGCAGTGGACGATACCAGTCCGTTGCGTTACCAGGCTGTAACCAGAGCTAGGGGATACCACTACCAAGGTTGAGCTAATCCATAGGCTCAATCGGCAGCACAACAGACGATCAAGTAAGGTCTTTCCTTTTTTTAACCACTTTGTACATTTTTTCTTTACCATGGAAGCCTTGTTAGAGACACAAAACCAGCTCATGCAGGGCATGGATCAACTTCTTAGAAACTTTAAGAAGGACAGCCAGGAAAGAAAAACACCAGACTATGTCAGGAGGAAGCTTGAGACCCTAGAGTCGTACTGGCAGGAGTTTCACAATAACCATTTACAGTTGTGTAACTATGACGAAAAAGATAACGCTTATTTTACAGGTAACGAATATGAGCGTACAGGTACATTTTATAACCAGGCTAGGCAGTTGATGCAAAGTTATAAACAGGAAACCAGTAGACCAACCACACCACTTTTGAAACCACCAACGCCGTTGCAGTTACCATCGAACCCAGTTCACTCGCCTATGGCTCCTCTGAGAAAGTCCGAGGGAACCAACAGCAAGATAGATGAGATGCTGCGTAAGCAAGCCAGCAACTTTAAGGCCTTTGATCGAACTGCTGCTAATGTTGATATTGATAAACTGTCCGAAAAATGGGAGTTCGAAGACGCTCTCATGCTATTAAAGTCCAGATGGGCGGTGATAGATTCCTTACATTGGGATATCGACAGCGAAACCAATACTGACTATCCCAAGTATGAAGAACAGTTCGCGACATATGAGAAACTTTTTCTCAATCTTAAGAAAACCATTAACACCAAAATGTGGTCGGTGTCTCATCGGGATAAATCGACTCCACAGATGGAAATACCAACCTTTACGGGAAATTACCAGCAATGGACTTCGTTTAAAGACCTGTTTCACGAAGCCATTCACAATAACCCATCCTTGTCCAGAGCTCAAAAGCTTCAATTTCTTAAAAGTAAATTAAGAGGTGAAGCAGAAAAGCTGATCCAACACTTATGCATTAGCTCAGAGAATTACCAAGTATCGTGGGATATTCTTAATCATCGCTACAATAATAAAAAACTGATTTTTTCATCTCACATTAACACTCTTTTAAGCACGCCGATAATGCAAACCCAAAGCGCCGCTTTGATTAAGAGGCTGCATGACACGACTAATGAATGTCTGCACGCTGTACAAAAGTTAGGGATTGACACATCCACGTGGGATCCACTAATCGTACACCTATTGTCGCAGAAACTAGACGTAGATTCTCACAATGAATATATACAGTCGGTGCAGAATCCTAGAGAAGTACCAACGCTTAAAGAATTTTTAAACTTTTTAGAAACGAAGTTTACGTCACTTGAGTCATTTCGACACAAGCAGGACTCTACCAAACTACCACGCCAGGACGATACTCGTTTCAAAAAACCATACAGTCAACATCAAACCAGTAACCAACTCAATAAATATAGTAGCAAACCACCATCATTTAAGACATTGCACGTGGAAGCTTCAAAATGTCCTCATTGCAAGAAAAACCACGCGATTTACTTCTGCAAATCATTTCGTGAATCGAGGTCAGAAGTAAAACGTAAAACAATTGCGACAAATAACCTATGCAAAAATTGTCTAGTAAACCATAATGGCAAAGAATGCATATCGCTTAAAACTTGTCGCTTTTGCAATGCTAACCATAATTCGCTTATTCATGACATGTTTGCGGACAAGACAGATATTGCGACACCAACCAACTCGACGGCGGTGAATGACCGAAAAATATGCCATGTGTCACAGGATTTATTTTCAGAAATTCTATTAGCAACTGCAAAGGTCTATGTTAAGGCTGCTGACGGGACTTATCACACCATGCGTGCGCTCATCGACCAGGGTTCTCAAACATCTTTGATAAGCGAGAACGCCGCACAACAATTAGGGTTACCACGCCAACATTGTAAAGGAGTTATATTTGGTGTCGGCGCTAAAGAAAACAGTTGTAAGGGCGTAATAAAAATTGAGATACAGTCGCTTCATAATGATTTCTCTATTAATACAGACGCGATCATTATGAATAGCCTCGTCAATAAATTACCAAACCAGACTTTAGAAAAACCAAAATGGAAATATTTAGATACCATTAACTTAGCGGATCCGGAATTCTATCTTAGCCGCCAAGTGGATTTGTTATTAGGAGCCGATATTTATTCATCCATAATATTGAGCGGAATCATCAAAATAAGCCCATCTATTCCAGTAGCGCAGGAAACTCAACTCGGATGGATCTTGTGTGGGAATGTGCAATCATTTTACTGTAATGTGGTCATTAACCAAACGGACGAATTACAAAAGTTTTGGGAAATTGAGGACATAATATCTCAACAAAGTTCTTTATCTGAAGCCGACGATCACTGCATTCAATTTTACCAATCAACCACTAGGAGAGATGAGGAAGGCAGATACCATGTGAGACTGCCCCTAAAACTAGATGTTGAAGAAAAATTAGGAACATCTAAACCAATGGCTATTGCTCAGTTTCGTCAATTAGAAAAAAGGTTTTCTAAAAATAGATTAATTGCGCAAGACTATAAATCGTTTATGGATGAATATTGCACACTCGGTCATATGATACCAGTAGCTCGCGCCGGCGCCGAAGTCAGTAATACGAAACTCGACTGTTATCTGCCGCACCACGGTGTAATGCGTTCTGAGTCTACTACTACTGCACTTAGAGTTGTTTTTAACGCATCAGCCAATACATCTACAGGCTTTAGCTTAAATGACTTAATGGAAGTTGGGCCAAACTTACAACAGGATTTACAAACTTTAATCCTTAAATGGCGGCAATATAAATACGCTTTTACAGCAGATATAGAAAAGATGTTCCGTCAAATAAGAGTAATAGAAAGTGATCAAAAATACCAAAAAATAATTTGGCGTGACGCTCCCGAAAATCAGTTACAGGAATACCAACTTACCACAGTTACTTATGGCACCAAAGCAGCCCCCTTTTTAGCGATGATGACGTTGAAACAACTCGCTAGAGATGAGAAACCCAATTACCAAAACTCATCTGCTCCCAAGGTCATAGAAGAGTCATTTTACATGGACGATTTGCTTCAAGGCTCTCATACAGTACCTGAAGGGGTTAAATTACAATCAGATCTCATGAAGCTGCTTAAATCAGGTGGATTCAATCTGCGGAAGTGGAAGTCAAATGTAAAGGAATTAATACCAGATCAAACGTCAAGTCAAGAACATTTCGATTTCAAAAACGCCGAATCCACCAAAACTCTAGGACTTCGTTGGATCCCAAATAAGGACTCATTCACATTTGACTCTAAAATAGACTCTCAGAACAATCACCCCACAAAAAGAAAACTATTGTCGGATATTTCTAAAATATTTGACCCCTTGGGGTGGCTTTCACCACTTACTACCAAATTAAAAATATTATTCCAAGCAGTGTGGCAATTGCAAATTGAATGGGATGACCAGTTACCAGAACATATATGTACGGAATGGACAAAGATTAGAGCGGATATACATCAAATAAACCAGTTACAATTACCAAGGTGGCTGGGAATGCTACGTCAAGACTCAATCGAATTACACGGATTCTGTGATGCATCTGTCAAGGCGTACGCAGCCGTGATCTACTGCAAGATAAACAGGGTCGACACAGCATCCGTTGTGCTAGTAGTTGGAAAGGCAAGGCTAGTACCTGCGAGTAAAACCATTAGTTTACCAAAATTAGAACTTTGTGGCGCTGTCTTATTGTCAAAAATGATGAGAAAAGTCAAAGACAGCTTACCAGACTACGACATAAATATTTATGGCTGGTCCGACTCAATGGTCGTCCTTGGCTGGCTACAGGGTGAGACAAGCCGTTGGAAGCCCTTCGTCGCAAATAGAGTTCGCCAAACAACGGAAGTGATGCCTTCCAGCTGCTGGAAATACGTAAAGTCGGAAGAAAACCCGGCGGATTGTGCTAGTCGAGGCTTGAGTACATCTCAATTACACCAGCATCCCTTGTGGTGGCAGGGACCAGCGTGGTTATCACACTATCATATTGACCACAACCAAGAATCGAACCAATTATACACCACTGTCGAAGAAATCCGTACATGCGTTAAAAACAATAAAAGTAATGCTATAATAAAAGCGCCCGCCGACGATATTATACAGTATCTAATTACAAAACAAAGTTCATTCACTACAGCCGTTCGCGTATTAGCTTGGATAATACGATCGCGGATACCTACTAAATTACCATATTTAACAACAAATGAATTGAATTATGCGAAACTTCTTATTATAAAAGATGTACAGATGCGAGAATTTACCAACGAAATTGTAAAATTAAAAAATAAAAGTCAACTAGATAAAAAGAGTATAATTTACAACTTAAATCCGTTCCTAGACCAAAATGGGTTATTAAGAGTCGGCGGAAGGCTCGAAAATGCGTTCATTGACGAAGATATGAAACACCCATTTGTAATACCACATAAGCACAGATTAACAGAGTTATTAATTGACCAAGCCCATAATCAAACCCTTCACGGCGGAGTGAGGTTAACACTTGCTTATCTCAGAAAAACCTATTGGATTGTTGGGGGAAACCGGGCAACTAAAAAACAACTCCGTCTATGCGTTAAATGTAAAAGGAACGATCCCATAAAAAACCAACAATTAATGGGAGATTTACCAGCGGCGCGAATCAACCCGTCAAGACCATTTAAACATACGGGCGTTGATTTCACTGGCAGTATCCTGATAAAAGCGAATAAAGGCCGCGGAGTCAAAACCACGAAGGGGTACGTAGCGGTGTTTATATGCATGACAACCAAAGCAGTGCACTTAGAGCTCGTATCCGACCTTGGTACGTCATCATTCCTCGCTGCTTTAAGAAGAATGGCGGCTAGACGGGGGACCCCACGGCATATCTATTCTGACAATGGAACCAACTTCCTCGGTGCCAGCAGAGTCCTAAAGCGAGAGTTGGAAGAGCTCAAGGACGTTTTCAACACCGAGTTCTTGTCAGAGGTTGCAGAGATGGGTATCAGCTGGCATTTCAACGCGCCGTCGTGGCCTACCGCCGGAGGTTTGTGGGAAGCGGCGGTAAAAAGTCTTAAATACCATTTGAAGCGAGTTATAGGAGAACAGAAACTCACTTATGAGGAATTTACCACCATATTAACACAGATAGAAGGTTGTCTCAACTCACGGCCTCTCTGTCCACTGACTGAGGATCCTGAGGACTTAAATTATCTAACTCCATCACATTTTCTATCTAGCGGACCCACTCTTACCATATTTGAGACTGAAAGAGATGAAAGGACCAGATGGCAGCTGACCCAAAAAATTTTCCAGGATATTTGGAAGCGTTGGCAAGCAGAATACCTGACGCAGTTAACCGCGAGAAGCAAATGGAATAAACCACATGAAAATTTGCGAGTCGATGATGTAGTTATTATCCACGACAGTAATCTACCAGCTGGAAAGTGGGCTTTGGGGAGAGTAATCGATCTTCACCCGGGCAAGGATGGCTACGTTCGAGTTGTCACCATAAAAACTAAAAATGGCACCATGAAGCGCCCTATCACAAAACTTTCTACTTTACCAGTAACTAATTACCAAAATGAGACCAAACCAGATAAACCAATCCCAGATGAGACACCAAACGAACAAAAAACTACTAAACCAAAAAAGTCACTGAGCTGCTACCTAACCACAATTCTTATGTTATTTCTACTTTTGTTTACACCAGCACAGAGTACCTACCATCTGTCACCATTAAAAAATAACAACAGTATGTATTATTTCGATAAAACATCCGAAATGTCCCTAATACGAGATGAATGGAAACTCGTTGTTTATTTAGACCTGAGTACTTATTGGCAACGCGCTGATTTAGTCGAAAAATACATATCACACCTAACTGATATATGCTCCAATAACAAAATAAAAGCTCAGTGTGACGTTGTCTTATTACAACTAAGTCAACGCTACGATGAATACAACCACTACAATCAAATGTTACTCGGTCAGCAGTTACCAACGCACGAGACTCGCCGTCGCCGCCGAGGGCTTATCAATGGAGTAGGTAGCGTTGCCCACAGTTTGTTTGGAGTTTTAGATGAAAGTTTCGCCGAGCAGTACTCCAAAGATATCGATTTAATACGTGCTAACGAGAAACATCTGGAAAGTCTATGGAGAAACCAAACTTCAGTTGTAGAAGCAGAGTATCATTTGCTAAAAACCGAAAAAACAACTATAGACAAACAATATAAAGCCTTTAATCAACATCTTAACTTTATCGAGAAAACAGCCAACCAGTTAAAGGCAGAATGCACATTTGCTGTCAACAACAATGAATTTACATTGTCTGCGATAATTGCAAATAACATCTTGTCAGACTTACGAAAAATTCAAGAAACTCTATTAGACGCCATTACCAATATATATTACGGCAATTTTAATGTTCACTTACTTAAACACGAACAATTATTGCATGAATTGCATTTAATTGCCGACCGCATACCTAAAGATTTGTCTTTACCAATAGATAACATCTATCACCAGTTACCAAAACTCTACCATCTATTAAAGGTCAAAGCAAGAGTAACTAAAGACTATTCATTATTCGAAATTAAGATTCCATTAGTCAGCAGAGATCTATTCGATATTTATAAAATCATACCAATTCCCAGAGAAACAAACAATTATATGGTTACCCTAGTCCCGATCGCCGGACATGTAGCGATCAACTTACAAAAGGACTTATACTTACCTATAAGTGATAATACACTACAAGCGTGTTTATCATTTGATGTTGATGTTTATTTGTGTCCGTTGAAATCACCATTATACCAATTTAAATCTGATCAAAGCCTGTGTATCAAAGATTTGAGTACGCAAACCTGTAAAACTAAAGCTATCCCATGTGAACACTCCTGGTCCCAGCTTCATAAGATAAACTCATATTTATATGTCTGTTGTGGCGAATGTAAGGTGAGAATCATATGTGAACAGCTGATCGCCGCGGAGCGGCTCACCAAGGCTGGCGTCATTACGCTAGGGAATGGCTGTGTCATCAAAGGCGACTCCATTACAATAACGTCGCATAGGCAATACTCCAATAACATAACCGTACAATTGAACCTTGTTACACCAGACATACCGCCTATTAATAATATTATAAACATTACTATACCTAATTCGACCATAGAAATTGAATCGAACGTTTTAGAAAAGGACTTGAAGGTCCTCGGAGATCAAATCAAGGATTTGAAAGCCCAAGATGGGGTAGCAGATGTCATCACATACCATGACGTCCACCACTACGTCGCCATCTACGTGATGATGGGTGCAGCAGTCGTCGCTGGGCTCGCTTGGGCGGCCCGCCGGGTGCGCGCGCGCCGCCAGGCACGCCGCGCCTCCTCCCGCAACGAGCTCGACGCTACGTATAGTGCTAGTGTACAGTGCGTGAGTGTGAGAGAAAGTGTTTCGAGTGATGATAATGATAAGTGTAGAGTCAGTGGTAATAAAGAGGCAGAAAGGCCTAGTGGGTCCAATGTGCGAGATACCAGTGCGCGTGTGGATAAGGCAACGATGCCAAACTTTAGTAAACATTTTAGGTCATCTCACTAACATAGTAATTTAAGAACCTATTGTTAAATCATCTTGTAATTTCATCAAATATCATTACCATCTCTCACCATACTTACCAAACCATCTTTAGTTTGTTTACTTTTCTCGCCCGGGAGCATGTACGAGTTACGTACATTGACCGCGCCGCGGGCAGTTAGCGCCGTAAGCATATTTATGCACTGCGCGGCGGTTTACTTAGTTATAGTTTTTTCACTTTTTCAGTAGAGCATCGACTACCATACCAATTGCGTGCATACTCAGTATCGTTACCATTCGCGTGTGTGTGTCATACGTACTATTTCATCATACCATTTCACCATACCATTAGACCTTACTTACTTACTTATAAACTATACCGTTGTTATTAATATTAGTTCCGTGTCTATAATAAACTTTAGTGTTTTACCATAACCAGTGACTTTGCCTTTACCATCTCCTTTATATACTTAGGTGTTGAACCATACAGTAGTAATCATAAAAATTATATGTAACCCGCCATTATGTAGCGGCGGCCATCTTGGATTTACAGTGATACCGAATGTATTGAATTATATTGTCATCAGAGCTAAAAGTGTGTACCAAATTTCAGATCAATCCGTCAACAGGAAGGGGGTCAAATTTCAATTACTAGATTTGACCCAAACAAATAAATAAACAGGGCAAGCTAAATCAAACCGTTCAAAAAGGACTAAGTTCGACACAATAGTTTTTTTAAGTGTCATGTCAGGCCATCAGTGGAAGTCATTCCAGCAGGGTCTCGCTCGAGCTGTTACGGTAGTCTCGGTTCACATTCCGCAGATCGATAATATCTACAAGTAAAAGCTGTTAAAATGTAATTAGTCGATATTATCCTCATTACTGAGCAAGTATTCTTGTAGCGTTGCGTTGTCTCAAAGTCCAACCTAATCTTTATCGATAATTTATCATATGTTCTTAAAAAGAATTTACTTTTTTTGCGAAATACGATTGTCACTGTACTTAGCAACATTCAGAAAACATTTCAATTTTCTGGTTACTCTTTTGCACAGATGACACATTCATCTACTTTTTCTACATTAATAACATGCATATGTATACACGAATATACATACATACATTAAGGAGCTCGATGGCGCAGATGTTTGCGCTTCCAGGTTGCGATCTTGTAAGTTAAGCAACTCTCAATCACCGGATTGGTGACTAAATTAAAACCTCTCGAACTCCTCCGTGCTTTAAACCGCGTTTAGCATTGTTCGTGGTTGGTATTGTAGAGTCAAAACCTTTTTTTATCTTTCGACTGGTAAAAACTCCTTGCATGTTCTACTGTGTCCGAGGAGACGCAGATGGTTAGGTATATGAGACTCTCCTCCTGACCCCCAACGCCCTACCTAGCCCCAAAGTACTTTACAGGGTAGGGATGGAGAGAGAGTCTCTCAGACTCCATTCACTAACATTGCTACCATACCAGGGTGGACCTGGA
Source organism: Eudonia mercurella (assembly GCA_963082485.1). Lineage (NCBI taxonomy): Eukaryota > Metazoa > Arthropoda > Insecta > Lepidoptera > Crambidae > Eudonia > Eudonia mercurella. The sequence continues at coordinate 17,217,184 of OY720039.1, read as the reverse complement.
CCGCACTATGATATCACTGGAGTTTGCCCTGCCAGTGACCCGCCAGAGGGAGCATGCCCACGGAAGTTTGAGCATACTCCGGATAACTGAGACCAATCAATAAAATTTACCGACCCACAATGGATGAGCTTGATGGGTTATGGCCAAATTCCTATCCTATCATAGGGACAACTGGTCAGATGATGCTTAAGTAGTATTTACAGTCACGAGCATCAACATATTATTATATACTTTTAAATTAGATAAAAAAAATTGAAATTTCTAAATTAAAGTAACGCTATCGTGAAAAGGCTTTGACAGAATGGTTGTTTCCTTTAAATTATAGAGATACTGAAACGTTTCTGAGTAACAATTTATAACTTAAATTATAATTATAGTTAAGTATATATGATAAAATTATAATCACTGTAACCATTTACATTCATATACATTTATACATGGTTTCCACAAACACTACACGCAAAATGGGTACCTACATATAATATCAAAAATTTTAGTTGCTAAGTTTTTTCTTTAATAATTTTAACTGTTACTTTAAAATACTTTAAAAAAACACTTTAATACATAATTTAATTTTACATAATTTGTCATAAGTAGTCTATTATAAGTTTACTAATTAATATGTTACGGAAGAGCGGGGCCTCCTGCAACAAGTATTCTAGAATGCGTACTAGGCACCTGCCTTGGGACCTCCCAAGTACTGTTTATAAATGTAATATGATAGACTGAATTAAATGTTTTTTGATTTTGACTTTTCATTAATTTTGACTCTTATGGCATTGTATTAAGAGTAACATTGTTTACGTATTGACACTCGTGACTGCACGCGCCGACGGCACATTTGAAATCGTTTGTTGTTGATCATGACTTCACAACTCCGGGGGCGCCACCACACCTCCTTTATGACGTTGTTTTTTTATCGATATAGCTGATAAAAGGCGCCTCGTCGAATATTTTTCGAATGATTCATTGATAAGATGATTCTATGAAAATAAGAATGGCGCATAAAGGGTACCTTGCTATCTTCATCATCACCAGCTCATTTTATGTCCCCACTGCTGAGGCACGAGCCTTCCCTATGGATGGAAAGGGAGAACGGGGCATAAACCGCCACGCGGGCCCAGTGCGGATTGGTGGTTGTTAACGACTGCTAATGCAGTGGCCGAGCCGAATATCATCGGCGAGACAAAGGCACACAGACTTCGCTGGCTCGGCCACTTAGAGAGAATGAGGGAGGATCGGGCGGTGAAACGTGCATACGTTGGACGGCCGAGTGGGCGACGCCCGGTTGGCCGTCCCAGGTATCGCTGGGAGGACGAGGTCGCTAAGGACCTGCGCGAGCTCCGCGTTGAGAACTGGCGGGAAGTGGCGCGGGATCTGGAGAAGTGACGGCAGTTACTTATTATCGGAGGCCAAAATCCATCTTGGGTTCCTGCGCCACCCCAGTTAAGTTAATGCAGTCGGGACCAATGTCTTTACGTGCCTTCCAAAGCACGGAGGAGCTTGACATGATAAACTTTGGTCACCCATCCGATGATCGGCCTTTGCGAAGCAAAGAGAGGCCTATGCCCAGCAGTGGGTCGAGAGGGGCTGATGATGATGAAGAAAAAGGCGAGTCAGTCTTACTATAAATTCTAATTCAAATTAAAATTCAAAATGTTTTGCTCTGTTCTGTCCTCATTTATTAAGTTCTTATTCTTAAGTTCTGAACTTATGTTTAAACTCATTTGATAAATACATGACTCAAACTGAATGAAGCTAAAAAACTATGCTTGGTTACGTATTTTGGATCCCATTGTCCCATTTCATCAGTTTCTTTACTTTTGTTCTGCGTAACAGATATGATAAGAATTTCTACATACTTTTATGATATAATATTTCATCAGCCATAACAGATAATTGGCATGTAAAAAATTGGCTACAAAGTTTGGCGCGTGCCAGGTTCCCTATGTAAAATAATAGAACGGTTTTTCTGTAATTGTAATTTCTTAAAGGTTTAACAGACAATAAAAAAGCGTAAAAGGAGTTCTTTAATGTTAAACGTTAATTTTCTGTCTTCACTTCGATAAGTTTTGATGCTAAGCTCATAGCTTTGCCGTGTATTACAAAATTCTGTACTCACGTAGGCGTGCGATAAATACAAATGTAAAGGTAAACCAGAAGTTAAAAGTTAGCCTTACAAATAAATTTCTACCCGTTCCCAGGTGTGCGATGACTTCGCGACGGTGGTAGAGCTCAGGAGGGCGGCCGGATGCGGCCCGCGCGCGCCCGTCCGCCCGCCGCCTCCGTCACCTAGCCGCCGCGCCGCTTCGCGACTATGCGCATGGCAAGCGCCCTGCCCACTCTGCTCGCGGTGAGTACACTCGCCGCTGGCTACCACGCCCACCGCGCCGCGTCGCGACGTGACTATGCGCATGGCAAGCACCCTGCCCACTCTGCTCGCGGTGAGTACACTCGCCGCTGGCTACCACGCCCGCCGCGCCGCGTCGCGACGCGACTATGCGCATGGCAAGCGCCCTGCCCACTCTGCTCGCGGTGAGTACACTCGCCGCTGGCTACCACGCCCGCCGCGCCGCGTCGCGACGTGACTATGCGCATGGCAAGCACCCTGCCCACTCTGCTCGCGGTGAGTACACTCGCCGCTGGCTACCACGCCCGCCGCGCCGCGTCGCGACGCGACTATGCGCATGGCAAGCGCCCTGCCCACTCTGCTCGCGGTGAGTACACTCGCCGCTGGCTACCACGCCCGCCGCGCCGCGTCGCGACGTGACTATGCGCATGGCAAGCACCCTGCCCACTCTGCTCGCGGTGAGTACACTCGCCGCTGGCTACCACGCCCGCCGCGCCGCGTCGCGACGCGACTATGCGCATGGCAAGCGCCCTGCCCACTCTGCTCGCGGTGAGTACACTCGCCGCTGGCTACCACGCCCGCCGCGCCGCGTCGCGACGTGACTATGCGCATGGCAAGCACCCTGCCCACTCTGCTCGCGGTGAGTACACTCGCCGCTGGCTACCACGCCCGCCGCGCCGCGTCGCGACGCGACTATGCGCATGGCAAGCGCCCTGCCCACTCTGCTCGCGGTGAGTACACTCGCCGCTGGCTACCACGCCCGCCGCGTCGCGTCGCGACGTGACTATGCGCATGGCAAGCACCCTGCCCACTCTGCTCGCGGTGAGTACACTCGCCGCTGGCTACCACGCCCGCCGCGCCGCGTCGCGACGCGACTATGCGCATGGCAAGCGCCCTGCCCACTCTGCTCGCGGTGAGTACACTCGCCGCTGGCTACCACGCCCGCCGCGCCGCGTCGCGACGCGACTATGCGCATGGCAAGCGCCCTGCCCACTCTGCTCGCGATGAGTACGCTCGCCGCTGGCTACAACGCCCGCTACACTGGGGCGCGTCGCACTCGCGGTTCAAAAATAAATGACTCTGTCACTTAGCTGAAGTGCCCTGGCCGCTTCTATTGTATCCCTTTAACTTACGAATCCTATCTTAAAGGCTATAAATTGTTTTACTTTAATGGCTCTAACTTATAGTCATTTTAGGACTTCGATTACAATAACATTGCCATATTAACGGGAACCCAAAATTGTTCGTTGATATTAGGTACGATAACTAAATAATTGTTTACTAACCTTTAAATTTTGCATAAAGCCATAAAATCACTATATTACAATTACCAAGATCCTTAAGCATCCAGACAGGATGCTTGCTGATTTTGTTGTGATAAAGTATAAGTCAGTTGAGGAGACAGTGTTCTTTCTTTTCATTGTATTTATTACTATTATTATTTATTTATTTATTTATTTTTTGTGTCGATACTCTTGCGCCATCCCATCTTCCTAGCACTGCGTGTTGTGCTGGTGCTGCTGCTGCGGCTGCAGAATACCTCAAGCGGCGAAAGTATAATAACCTTATCGGTAATTATATTTTCGAGCCGTTTGGGGTTGAAACCCTCGGGCCGTGGGGTCCGAATGCTCATGTTTTGTTTAATGACATCTCCAAACGGCTGGTTGACACTTCCCATGACCCAAAGGCTGGCTTTTTCCTTGGCCAGAGACTAAGCATTGCCATTCAACGTGGAAATGCCGCCAGTCTCTTGGGTACTTTACCAGTTGACTGCGATGCGGAGGAATTTTTTGACGCCGTATTTTAGTTTTGTATTAGTTTTAGTTACTTTAGGTTATTATAATCTCAGATTTTAATTTTGTAATTTTCAATAATAAATAAATGACTCTATTTATTACTTATTATCGATAACTTTAAATAGAAATATAGGAAATATTAATTTACCCGGAATCTTTAACTATTGAGGAATTGACAATCTTTGTTTAACTTTCTGAAAATAACAATGTTACCAACATTAATAATTTGGCGAAAGACATACTCCAAATTTATGCTTGTAAATATCCACAAAGAATTAAAACAAATCATACCACCAACTATTATCTTGTCTAATCTGTAGTGTGTATACGCCTTAGTTAGAGTATTGAATGCTCTAAGGTGCACGCACTCATCTTCTACAATTTACTCGTATATAAGCATTAGCGCAACATGTAAGAAGAGCCATTGTACACCACGAACCTCATACTACATGGAGCCCCTGCCTGGCATACCTACATGATCACACCATTACAAAGTGCAACGTGTAATTAGAGCAATTATACACCTTATAACCGCAAACTATCCTTAAATTCTTTGCACCGAACCTTTACAAATCAAAGCCATTTATTATACCTATGTTCTCACAAAAGACTTCAATTTTTATAGTCAGCCATATGATCACTGTCCCTAGGACAATAACTTGGAAATAACATGAAGTAAACTGTCCAATTAAGGTTTCAATTCAAATGCAATAGGTTATCGCATCGGGTGCATAATTACCTGTCATTATTGTTCTTGTAATACCAACTTACTGTTAACTGAGAGTTTACGTAACTCGTTGGTCTAGACAACTGTCGTCACCAGCAAAGTTAGAGAGCTCAATAAGGTGTAAGAGGTCAAAAGAACGTCACAAAAATAACCTATTTAAGATGAAAAAAGAAAGAAAGATTATAAAAAACATCTATTGACACAACACACGATGAACCTACTGTAAAAACATAAGCACGCTGTAAACTAAAAGAGAAGTATAAAAAAAGAAAAAGAAACATTATGATTATAATAATAAGTTATGTTCAATTCAATTCAAATCAAATTCAATTTCTTTATTTGCCCCTATGTTACTACAATAATGAACTTACTAACTTATAGTAGGTATACTATATTCAATACTTAAAAGGTATGCATAGAGAGAAATTATAATTTTCTAAATTTATATTTTTTTTTAAATGTGATTTTGAACTATTCATTTTATTATTTTAAAGTGAGATATTCGTTTTGCATGCTGTTGAAAACGGTTAAATAGGCTTAACATATCTTCCCTACTAATTTATTGTAACACCACATGTGTGCCCCCCTTAAAGGGGGGAGACGCGGAAACCCATAGTTTTTGTGTTTTTTTTTTGAGGTTAGATTTGTGACAGCTCAATATTTGACTTAAACGTGTTGTAAAACCCTCCCCCCTTCCGTGACTGGCAGAAAAAAAATTACTTAATCTAACCAACAGTAAGGATTTACGTAACTTCATACGTGTAAAAAAACCACGCATATTGGCGGTGTGGGGGGGTGTCGATTGAAAGGGGTAACCAACCCCTATCAAAATCAACTCTTATTAATTCCTAATTCCTTCCGCCGATTACTTACTTACTCCGATGGCTCAGCGACCCAAAGTGAGTCTTGGCCTCCGACACAAGGTGACGTTTGGCGCGATCTCTTGCCAGTCGCTGGTTTCCAGGCGCTCATGCAGATATATAGAATTGCATTACAATTTTCTGGATGATAATTAGAAACCAGGTGATCTATATTGAATTGTTGCTAAGTCAAAAATCAATTGCTAGTGTCATCACTGGTTCACGAGGTACATTCTCTTCTTCAGCCTTCACCTCCACCACCACCTCATATGCACGCCACGCCATCTTGTCCGGTCTTGGGCTTGTTCCAACCAATTCTTTCCCGTGACCTTTGTGATGTCATCTACCACTATCCTATATTAATTAATACTGTAGGTAGGAAAGACTAAATTTAATTTTTAGGGTTCCGTACCCAAAGGGTAAAACGGGACCTTATTGCTAAGACTCCGCCGTCCGTCCGTCTGTCTGTCTGTCTGTCCGTCTGTCCGTCTGTCCGTCTGTCCGTCTGTCCGTCTGTCCGTCTGTCGTCTGTCACCAGGCTGTGTCTATTGAACCATGATAGTTAGACAGTTAAAATTTTCAAAGATGATGTATTTCTGTTGCCGCTGTAACAACAAATACTAAAAAACAGAATAATATAAATATTTAATGGGGCTCCCATACAACAAACGTGATTTTTTTTGCTTGTTTTGCTCGATATTGATAACGGCAACAGGTAGACGCTTGAAATATTCACAGAATATTTAGTTATATATTAACTTTAAAAATAAATAAAGAAATTAAAATAAAATTAATATTTAAGGGGGGCTCCTATACAACAAACGTGGTTTTTTTTCCAATTTTTTTTTCGGTCTTAATAACGAAAACAGGTAAAGGCTTGAAATATTTTTATAGATAATGGTACGGAACCCTTCGTGCGCGAGTCCGACTCGCACTTGGCCGGTTTTTTCATATTTATAAACCTAATCAATCGGTATGTAGAAACTGATTAGCAAATTTATTGTTAGATAAAATTCCACATTAGTCAACGATTTGTTTACTTCTTGCGAAAATATATATTTCTCATTTATCCGTCCGGATTCTCTTTTCATGTCCGCTCAATCGAACGCAACATTCCAACAAAGTTGTTCATCAGTCGATCGCGACTCTAGACTCCACGCTTCAGTCTGCTATGAACCTCTGCCAGCACTAGTCGCTTGGAAAAAGAAACAAAACGTCTAGTCAACGATCCGTCAAAACGCGAGGGAAACTTCACAAAATGGAACCCTGCTAATTTGAAAAGTGACAGTTTTGAACACCGTTAAAACAATATTAAAATAAAATTAAGTGTGGATCTGTTACCAGTTGATTATAAAAAGTTGTACTGCAATTGATCGTGTAATTTTGTTTTTTTTTTATTATTAACATAATATTAATTAAATCGCGTTGCAACAAAAGTGGTTCGAATGTAACATTTTCAAATGAACGGCAGTGTTGACCTCAAATTTTATGTATGATTTATTCAAGTCCTTGGATAAATTTATTTTTGCTCATGGCAATTAGAATGGTAAGTGGTACAATTTTATGTTTGTTGGGTGGAAGAATGACGCGTGACGACATGACGTCTCGGTTTGAAATCCAAATGGTCGCGTCGTTTAATTAAATGTTAATTTAATTGCTTCATCTATTTAGGAGCCGGTTGCCTAATCGCATTTTTTCATTAACCATTTTCTAGTTAATTTTTAACTCGCACGTAAGAAGGCATAAAACTTTTTTAACGATATCCGATAGGCTGTAGAAATTTATTTGAAACGATCGATAACGTCATTCTGAACCTCGGTTTAGATGAATATCAATAAGTTTGAAGATTTTTGGAAATAGGTTTTACTGCGATTTGTAGAGAAAACCATGTGTTTAGTAAATTGATGCTTAAATACAACCTCTGCAAAAACTTTTGCCTCGTCTGGATAGTTGAGGTGATAAAAAAAATTGATTAAGATATAAATCTACCGTAAATAAATACATATGTAAGCCGCAATGTGCAGCTTACACTTTGTACTCACTCGAAATAGCACACTAATCTACCAGTCAATGTGCACTCTACACAATTTATAAAGAGTTATCTGTGTGTACCGATGAAGGGGCCAATTTTTGTGGACAGATCGGGCCGTAGCCCACCACGCTGGCTTAATGCGGGTTGGTGGTCTTTAAAGAATGCCACCTTACAACAACAATCGGGGCCAAGAGTGCTGGATATAATATTAATAAATAGGTAGATAGAAAAATAGAAAATACTTTTATTGCAACCGTACCAAAATTAACATTGAATATAAAACAAAATAATTAACAAAGTTACAATTTGGCGGTCTCATCGCTTTAAGGCGATCTCTTCCAGGTAATCAGTTGGATGGAGAAAGCTAATAACTATAAAATGGGAAGTGCGCCTATTAATTTGTACACTTAAAATTATGTAAAATCACATCCTTCTGTAAAAAAATTTGATGACCTAGTCCGGTTCATGGTCTGCTGATGTGCAAAATTTCATCTAAATTCGTCCATCCATTTTTAAGTGATGCCCTTAACAACGAGTTATAAACGAGTGTGTTAGCGGAATTAACACTTCATATTTTTCAATTACATTTTACCATTGAAAATGATTATCAGATGCAAATCGCCTGAGACGTATTTTTGGCCATAGCTCCGAGGATTTTGGGAGAATCGAGATGTAAATAGTACCAAGAGTTGAGGAATTTATCGCGACACGTGTGAGCGTTTGAATTTTGAAAATCGGCTGAAAACTTTTTTTGAAATTTTTAAAAAATGTCAAAAAATCGGGTTTTTTTGGGGGGTGTTTGTATACTAAATCGTAAACATTAAAAAAAACCGACTTAAGAAAAATTTTAAAAATGGCCCTATGGTATTAGTTTAGCTACACAATGGAGAAAATTTTTGAAAATCAGTTAATAATTGTGACCTTGGACCCTTTAAATTTGGTATTGTAGAAAAACAGGTAAGTATTTCCATATATAAAAAGTGATGTAGTAGCTTCTTTGATTATTGACCGATCGTCATGGTAATGGTGTTAAAAGACGCGGATGCAGGCGATAAGTGCATTCAAGTTGGAATTGTGTTATTTAAAATAAAATGTTTTTATTTTGTAAATTGTTGTATTCATTTTGAATGCTCCGATTCTTACGGGGACTGCGAAATCTGTGAATTTTTAGTACCTATGGATTTCCGCAAAATAACACCTGATTCCCTTAATTTCTTCAATAGACATTGATCTTTTGGATGGGTTGACGTGAAGGCGTCTGTACCTACATCCAAACGGGTGTTCTAAGCCTCAATGCGCTTTTAGAGTCTATAAAAGCTTTACGTGTGAATGTTTCAATGGCCTATAAAATATTAAAATCTAGAACTCAGTTAACGTAAACATTAAACATTGGACTACCATTTTGAGCTGCGAACGCGGAAGTGGTAACACATTCAACATAACATTATACAATATAAGTAGGTAATATGTAATATGTATGTACATACAATGTATGTGATGTTGTCCATTAAAAAAAATAAAAAAATCTCATAATTAGCTGACTGGCGTTATTTTCAGTAACATGAAATTTTTTTTCTGAAGTTTACATATACTCGTACACTTAGAAGTGTCTCCCTGTGACCAAGGCCGCGCAAAGAGTTCAAAACAAAAAAACCAAGGCCAAGTGCGAGTCAGACTCCCGTACGAAGCGTTCCGTACCATTATCTATAATTTTTTTTGTTAATAATAATGTTTCTACCTGTTATCGTTATTCACGTTTGTTGTATGGAAGCCCTCCTTAAATGTTTATTTTATTTTAAATTAATTATTTATTTTTAAAGTGAATAATATAACTCAATATTCTGTGAAAAATTCAAGCGTGTACCTGTTGCCGTTATCAATATCGAGCAAAAACCAGCAAAAAAAATCTCGTTTGTTATATGGGAGCCCCCTTAAATATTTGTTTCATTTTAATTTCATAATTTTTTTAAAGTGAGTATATAACTAAATATTCTGTAAATATTCAAGCGTCTACCTGTTGCCATTATCAATATCGAGCAAAAACGAGATAAAAAATCACGTTTGTTGTATGGGAGCCTCTTAAATATTTATATTATTCTGTTTTTTAGTATTTGTTGTTATAGCGGCAACAGAAATACATCATCTGTGAAAATTTCAACTGTCTAACTATCACGGATCATGAGATACAGCCTGGTGACAGACGGACAGACAGACGGACGGACGGCGGAGTCTTAGTAATAGGGTCCCGTTTTACCCTTTGGGTACGGAACCCTAAAAAACATGAGTTTTAACTTTATTTCAAAAGTATAGGTAGATAGGTAGGTATAACAAAATCTAAATTAAAAAAAATTGCACCACGAAACCCTTACCTACTAGGCTTCTGGGTACCAAGGAGTCGCTTATGGTATTCACTAACATACTCATTAATTTTATTAGATTATATTTAACCTCGATGGCGCAGTGGATAACGCGCCCTGTCTGCAAGTGCTGAGGTTAAGCAACTTTCGCAAAGGTCGGTCATCGGATGGGTGACCAAACATTTATCATCTCGAGCTCCTCCGTGCTTCGGAAGGCACGTAAAGCCGTTGGTACCGGTTGCATTAGCAGTCGTTAACAACCACCAATCCGCACTGGGCTCGCGGGGTGATTTATGGCCCGTTCTCCCTATCTATCCATAGGGAAGGCTCGTGCCCGCTGGGGCACTGCTGAGTGGGGACATAAAATGAGCTGATGATGATGATGTTTTTAACCTTTTTTATAATACAGTATAATAATAATTAAGACGAAATATTTGATTGATGTAAAGACGTTCATAAAGGTTATTTTGGACATTCTAATCTGTAAGATAACAAAGATAATTATGTAATTATTATTGTTGTCGGTCATCGTGAGCCCTATGGAATGTGTTGATGGGCACAGCTATCAATGTTTGATCTAGTTATTGTTTTGTCCAAAGGCTTTAGATTAGAAACAAGACATCGGTGAAAATAAGTGTGTCTAGACCGTACTAAAACTTGGTACATTTGAAATAATTATATTAAAGTATTATTATTTATCACGAGGAGCTCGATGGCGCAGTGGTTAACGCGCCCGGTCTGCGAGTGCTGAGGTTAAGCAATTTCGCAAAGGCCGGTCATCGGATGGGTAATCAAAAATTTATCATCTCGAGCTCCTCCTCCGTGCTTCGGAAGGCACGTAAAGCCGTTGGTCCCGGCTGCATTAGCAGTCGTTAACAACCGCCAATCCGCACTGGGCCCGCGTGGTGGTTTATGGCCCGTTCTCCCTATCCATCCATAGGGAAGGCTCGTGCCCCAGCAGTGGGGACATAAAATGAGCTGATGATGATGATGATGATTATTATTTATTATTATTACCCCCGTGTGGTGCCGGGGGTAAAGAGTTGCACCACCACATCTCTTTCCGTGAGTGTCGTAGAAGGCGACTATGGGACCATTCCAGAGGATGGTCAGCAGCGTCTCTCTGTGATTATTCTCACCTTACTGCGATCGCCAACCCGCCTGCCAATCGTGGCGATTGTGGCAAATTCCCCTCAAAATGATTTATCCTTGAGGGAGGCCTTTGTCCAGCAGTGGACGTCTTTTTGGCTGAGATGATGATGATTTATTATTTTTAATTTTAAGTAGTTTAATTATTATCTTGTTTTTGTCTTTGTTTGTAAATAAATATATTACATTATATATATACATTATATCTCTTCATTTTTTCGCCAAGAAGTCATACGTTAAAGGGGTGCCGCGCGGAATTTGAAAATTTACGTGTTTTTAGTACGTAGATACGAAGTAACGTTATTTCTTTAAAGTTAATTTGGTGCTTTAGACAATCCGCGTAGAGCGGTGAGTTAATTTACCGGTAAAAATGCCACCCAGGTTACGATACCAAGCTTACCGGTATATTTTTTTACCGGTATTTTCGTTTGAGAGAAGTACCTATCGATACCATTTTTAATGGTATTCAAAGACCCGTTAGTACCTCATCATCATAGACACACTTTTTTCCAGATTAGCTTTGTTATTTTATATTTTAAAATAAGTATAGAAAAAACAAAATTTTACGCAAATTTTGTTGCGTACCATCACAATTTTGAAAAATAAGTTTTTCCAAATTTTTTCCGAATTAATGAATTAACATTTCAAAGTGTACCATAAGAAAAATATGACGTAAATACAACTTACCTACGCTGTTGATTCGTTCACCGATGTCGTTCTCCATATCATAAATACGTCAGAAGTCATTAATGCTAAACCCCATGGGTTGCAAGCGGGCTTCAAGCGAATGGCAAATCCAATCGTAAATCAAGAAATAGCCGATTCTGTTCCGATTAGTGTACTTCCTTGTACAGTGACCACCACATCGAAATTACCGGTCGAGAGTTCGCAATCTTTCTTTACAATGTAAGTAATCAGTGTAATAGTAAAAGCTAAGCAACGTCAGCAATGTCTAGCCTTTTGATAGGTGGCCGAATTTAAAAGTTTTAAGGGGTAACTTTATGATTTTTAGGGGTTTACTAAATAATTAGAATAATAGATTTTCGTTTTTTAAAGGGTACGTATAAACTGCATGTAGGTTTGAAACATTTTATAAGAACTCTTGCGTTTTTTTTACATAATATTTTATTAGAAATCTACGTGGGGACTACAACGGACCCTGCGAAGTAAAACAACTTATCTGAACACAACAAAAAGAAATTAAAATCACATACATAGGTATAAATATAAAACGAGCTCCAACCGTGTTTTTAAAGAAGTCGTGCATAGTAAAATATATTTTTTATAAAAGTTGTTCAAAGATATACCTAATTATGTTCTAGGCAACTTAAGCACTGACAAAATCAATTAATTATAGGTATTTATTTTTTTATTTGTTTTGAATTTTTCTTCGTTTTATTTTAAGTTATGTTATGTTTCATTTTATCATCATCATCATCATCATCATCATCAGCTCATTTTATGTCCCCACTGTTGGGGCACGAGCCTTCCCTATGGATGGATAGGGAGCACGGGCCATAAACCACCACGCGGGCCCAGTGCCATTGGTGGTTGTTAACGACTGCTAATGCAGCTGGGACTAACGGCTTTACGTGCCTTCCGAAGCACGGAGGAGCTCGAGATGGAAATTTATTTTTGGTCACTTATTTGATGACCGGCCTTTGCGAAAGTTGCTTAACAAAACCAATCGCAGACCGGGCGCGTTAACCACTGCGCCATCGAGCTCTTTTTATCATATCATACTAATATTATAAAGCTGAAGAGTTTGTTTGTTTGGTTGTGTTTGGTTGAACGCGCTAATCTCAGGAACTACTGGTTCGAATTGAAAAATTATTTTTGTGTTGAATAGTCCATTTATTGAGGAAGGCTATATGCTATATAAAAAACAAAATGTTTAAAAATAAAAGTACACCCGTGCGAAGCAAGGGCGTGAAGTGACAGTTCTGTTCAATATGGCCGACTAGCTTACTTCAATCGATCTATTGACAATCGATTAATACTTATCGATTTTAGTTTTCAATAAAGTATTTGTAATTTGGCACTTATATTGTTAAAGATTATTTGATCTGTATTTTTAGAATCGCTAACAGATTATTAGAGGTTGACTATATTGTATGTTAAAAATAAGTCAGTATCAAATAAAGATGTATAGTTAAAGCGATATTATCTAAATATTTGGAAATATAAATAAATGTTGTACTTTTCCATCAGACGTCTGTAACCAAATATTTATTATTGGTCAATAAATTCATGATGGAATGTAATTATGCGATTCATGCACGATATAAGGTATTAAGAAACCATTTATTTATAAAGATATCACAAATATTTCCGATTAACCGCTATCTTAAGTCATATTATGATTTCTACTACAGATACAGACACACCCGCCAGTAATAATTGTACCTACAGGGTGTCCCAAAAATCAATTCCAAGCCAGAAACGAATAACAGGCCAGTCGTAATAAAAAAAAAATCAAGGTTATGTACTTTCAAAATTATAGGCATTTAAAGAAATCGAAAATAAAATCAATCTGTGCAGTTGTTTTCTGCCACTATAAATTTTCATATTTAAACTCATTAGAGTTGCTGAGTAAATTTTAATTTAGTTAAAAATTATTGATACCTTTTGTTGTCTTAAATATTTTTTTTTTAAACATATTGTGTAAAATGTGTTTCATTTTCAAGATCGCAGCGGCAAAAATCACATAATATTCACAAATATAAAGTTAAATGCTAGTAGCATTCGTAACAAGCGTTTCATCTTAATGATGCTTCTTTGATAAAAAGTGATACACAAGTGAGAATATCATATTTACGGTGGCAGTGTTTAAAGAGAACATAGATTTATAATAATGGATAACTATTTTGATTCGGATTATCAAAGGGTGCCGTTTCAAATCGCGCTCGTAGAAATCTATTTTAATACTTTTCCAAAAAATCATAATTTATTAAAAACTATGGATGTCATTTAACTCATTACATCAAGTACTTTCGATATCAGCTTAAAATATTTTGATATCACTTCCATTCATTAATCACTCACACTTCACAATGACACCCTGTATACCTACTAAAAGAAGCTACGTCAATTAAACCTTATTACTTTTACCGCATTTTGATATGAAACATTGAAGATCATCCATTTGATGGTGACATATTGACATAATGCATTTGCTTCAGAAATACCAAGTCGGTCCCACACTGGTCTGTGACATGAAAGTATTGTATCGGCTGCCTAACTTCCTGTGCATGTCGTAAGAGCCGACTAAGGGTCAAGGGTTCCAAGATGCCAGTCAGGACATCAGGTGATCGACTAGCAACCTATCACTGGTGGTAACTATTCCAACTCGGAGGAACTAACGGCGAGTTACTCAAAATTAGTGATTTGGATGCTCTGTCTACCCCCTTTTTGGAAGAAGAACGTGAGAGTATGTATGTATGTATGTATGTATGTATGTATGTATGTATGTATGTATGTATGTATGTATGTATGTATGTACATATGTATGTATGTATGTATGTATGTATGTATGTATGTATTTATGTATGTATGTATGTATGTATGTATGTATGTATGTATGTATGTATGTATGTATGTATGTATGTTTGTATGTATGTATGTATGTATTTATGTATGTATGTATGTATGTATGTATGTTTGTATGTTTGTATGCATTTATGTATGTATGTATGTATGTACAAATGTCATCAAAGAAATGTAAAAATTACCTAGTATCAGTATGATTTATCAGAAGTGACAGTGACTTAACCGCACAAAGGATGATTTGTCATTCCAAATACATTGAACGGTTAGTAAAACTTTGCATTATTTAAATTTATGCCACCTATATCTACATAGGTAGGTATACGCTTAAGATGATTTAAAAGTATAACGATTATTTATTAAGGAAACACTATATTATTTACATATTTTTGTATTGATTTTTACTAACCCTAGTTTCAGATCATTATTACTAATACTTTATAAGGGCTTTGTCTGAAATAAATAATTTATTATTATTAGTATCGTGATTGATATTTGTAGACACACGATAATAGTCTGGGTACGTGGATGACGTGATCAAATAGATTGTTTAGTTGTTTTGCATTGTGCTCAGTGCGCACGCCAGTTTACTAAGAAGATCGGCCATGCTAGTCATCATCGGGCGCACCAGGGTCGTACCGACTAGAAGTCGAAGTTGGGGGTAAGGCGCCTTGGTAAGAGATGCGTCCACAGAGACCACCGTGGCGACTCGTGAACGACTCCTCACAGTTCTTGGGATCCCGCCCAAGCGGTAGACGGGTGCCTTGGGTTTTTAGTGGGTTGGCAGTAACATCAGACTAACCTTACATACCCCGCGTAGCCCCGATGCTTCGTGTGCGAATTTTTGTATGTTTAAAAAAAGGTGTCGACTGATTTTGGCCCTAGCGACCACTTGCCATGGCCAAAGTGGGTAAGAACAATCATCAATCAATCATCATTATTAATTTTTACTTTTTATTTTTAAGTGTTAATTGCTACACTTAAGCTGAATTAAACATTTTTATATAAAAATACAGTGAAAAAATTAAACGCCCACCCGGCCCAGCCAGGAATCGAACCTGGGTCTTCCGCAATCCGGGCGGCTTCACTGACCATTATGCTACCGGGAAGGCTGACGTAAGCGCTGAATTTTTGTCACTGCTTTTTGATTTTTGAAATGCTTTAGAGCGACATTAGTGCCATCTATCCAAAGGTATTTGCAACCGATGGACATGCAGATTCATCTTTGCAGATGAATACCACAAATTGATAACACAACGCTATAGTAAATTTTTACTTTTTATTACACATATGGAATATCATATTTACGGTGGCAGTGTTTAAAGAGAACATAGATTTATAATAATGGATAACTATTTTGATTCGGATTATCAAAGGGTGCCGTTTCAAATCCCGCTCGTAGAAATCTTTTTTAATACTTTTCCAAAAAAATCATAATTTATTAAAAAACTATGGATGTCATTTCACTCATTACATGAAGTACTTTCGATATCAGCTTAAAATATTTTGATATCACTTCCATTCAATAATCACTCACACTTCACAATGACACTCTGTATACCTACTATACCTACTATTTTTAAGTTTAGGGGGGTCGGGTGGGCGTTTAATTTTTTCACTGTATTTTTATATAAAAATGTTTAATCCAGCTTAAGTGTAGCAATTAACACTTAAAAATAAAAAGTAAAAATTTACTATAGCGTTGTGTTATCAATTTGTGGTATTCATCTGCAAAGATGAATCTGCATGTCCATCGGTTGCAAATACCTTTGGATCATCATCATCATCATCTCAGCCAAAAGACGTCCACTGCTGGACAAAGGCCTCCCCCAAGGATCTCCACAACGACCGGTTTTGTGCTGCTCGCATCCAGCGGCTTCCCGCGACCTTCACCAGATCGTCGGTCCACCTTGTTGGAGGCCTGCCCACACTGCGCTTTCCGGTACGCGGTGAAATACCTTTGGATAGATGGCACTAATGTCGCTCTAAAGCATTTCAAAAATCAAAAAGCAGTGACAAAAATTCAGCGCTTACGTCAGCCTTCCCGGTAGCATAATGGTCAGTGCAGCCGCCCGGATTGCGTAAGACCCAGCTTCGATTCCTGGCTGGGTCGGGTGGGCGTTTAATATTTTCACTGTATTTTTATATAAAAATGTTTAATCATTATTAATGCAGCGTAATGACTTGACTAAAGTCTTCTCTCAACCGATTATTATTTTCAAACTGTCGAAGAGACGGAATCAACTTCCTCAGAACCCTGAAGACGTGTCGAACATTCCGTACAATGTTTGATGAAACCCTTATCGTGGCCAAACAGGAAATGGATCTGAGATGAGGTGTTTGTCCAAACATTTTACCAAACATTGGGACGGGCCCTTTGACGCGGAGTCCGCAAACATTGGGGAAACACTTCTCTGAAGGTGCGATGGTGAACCATAAAAGCTCATCCGATCGATGAGTTTTGGCTCTTTTACGCGTGCTCTGCTTAGCTATTAGAATAAATAATGAATCACATATTGTTTTCTAAAGTTTACGCGAACACTACACCATTAAATGAAACAACTTTTACGGATCTACTCGCGTTTATTTTACTTTACACATTATTTTTAATTAATGTTTATCCTGATGGTCTCTCCCTGTGGGAGACATGTCTCCCTGTGGGAGACATGTCTCCCTGTGACCACGGATTCTGCAAAGGATTCGAAACGTCAGGATAAACATTAATTAAAAATAATGTGTAAAGTAAAATAAACTATAATCTACTCGAGATTAGTAAAATTTGTTTCATTTATAAATATTGAACATAAGTAAACATTTTAAAATTGTATCTATCGGATATAATAGAAAATAAATAAAATTATTGTGTTAGTACGACGAAATTCGTAGAAGTATTTTTATTAACAACTAGCATAATATATGTATAATTTTGTTTTTTTTTTCGCCACTAAACAGTCGTGTCTTGTTACAGTAAAACTAAATAATAATATTTGTATTTATATTATATAATACATGTTACTTATATTGCTGTGTCAGATTTATTTAAGTTTAATAAGCTAAAAAAATTAACTCGACTATTGCAGATTTAATATAATCTTCACCTGTATACTTCTTGGCAAGTCTCTAATTATTAAATAATATAGATTGCTTTAATCAAATTTAATTTAAAAGGTACACCAACAATACCCAAATTATCCAACAAACTATGAATTCAAAACATCTTTAAAAATTCCTATCTTCATCAGATTCTTCATATTGAAAGCGCTTCCGAAGTCATCACGTCCAGTTAACCAATCCTTTGACACCAGCTAAAACAAATAGTCAAAGAATATGAGTAGGTACAGAATCGACAACATTGAGATGTCAAAAGTACATTTAAATGTCAGAAGTAAAGTTATAGCGCCACCTATTTATCTGTAGCGCTGTCACAATGCAATATGAGCCGTGTTCGTTAGCAGATAAGATTGGTTGTTGCCAGCATTATTGTATTTGCATAAACTGTGGATTTTACGAGTAATTCATAAAGCGTTGCATAAGCTTGCCAGCTAATGTGTTGGGTTTCGCCTGCCGTGATTTAAGGCAGATAGAATTCTTACAAGTTCATTTGAGAATGTGCTATTTGTTTTATAAGCAAAGGACAATATTCCGCTTTATTAACACATTAAAATATATAAAAGCTATATTTATTATTTCTCTTTGATGTTTAACTTCAATAGGCATTAAATACTACAATTTAATCGTAATAGATCATTGTCATATCAGGCTTATAGCTGTCGCGGTCATGCGGCTAATTTATGTGGTCGCAGATCCTTTGAAATTAAATTGATTAATATGACATCGCAATCTGGAGGGATTAGGCGCTGAGCAGTGTATTCTTGTATTGCATCGCGACTGTACTGCTTAAAGCCCTTATTTGCATTTCTTGGGATTAATTTATGATAAAATCATCACAAACGTATACTTACCAGTATTCGGATTTAACTTAACCTTCTGAATCTAAGAATGTTCTTTGTTTACTATATTTTTTAAGTTATTGTGTACTTATCTGATATTTTGATGAATTTATTAAGTATATACTGTTGAACATGATGAACTTTCAATTTTACGATTTTTTTTTAGTTTATCCTAAACTATGGAAAGAGTGAGGCACTCAGGAGGGTTAGACGACATAGGTACCGATATTTTTGCACCGGATTTTGTATAACTATTTTGTTTTATTTTATTTCTACCGTTGCTTGATGACCCATATAGTTTTAATCTTATATCACGCCTTTTTTAGCGTTTTGCAACAAAACGTGAACATTAATTTAATCTTAAAACATCTCCTTTCCTCAAAAGGCATGTCAGTAGCTATAACAAATTATGGTTTTTATGCATGAAGTTGGTACATATACCCATGCAAAGCGTTGCTCATGTTTTGTTAACTGCAAATTGCTTTGTTCTTTACAAAATGAATAAATAAGCAATATTATTTATAATATAACAGAACGGTTATTATAAATAACACACAATGTTGTTTTAACTAAATTTGAAAATCGCCTGCTATGTAAGGTCTAAAATTAACTTACTTATTTTGCAGACAAAAACAATCACATAATTTGTGGAAACTTGTAGAAAAAAACTACAAGTTTTCATTAAGTTGTTGATACTTAAAAGTCATGTCAAAAGCGCGCAAGCAGTTATTAAATCACCAAATAATTTATATAAAAAACCAGCTATAATAAAAAAAAGCTGAATGTCACAACATTCCCACTCGGTCCAAATAAGCAGATTACGAGCACAGAAATAACTTGTTCCATTCGCGAAGTTAAACTGGAACCACGTAGGAAGGCAGACAAATCCGGGCTCTTTGTGGCACACACCGTCAAACATCGACTGATCCGATTACCAACGGATATCATACCAGAAAGTTAAGAAGTAAATCCTTTTCGATCACCCTTCAATTACTGATGTCAGTTTATTTTTATGTAGTTACTTAAGAATGTGGCGGCTATCAAATTTTAAAGGACAACCAATAAGACACAAATAAGAACTATAGAGTTAGTTGTATCTTCTTAACAAAAAACTACATAGCATGGACAGCCCCAGAAACAATTTCACTTTTTTAAAAGTGAAATTGTTTCTAAGACTACTACTAGGTACTACTTAGGACTACTAGGTACTACTCTAGGACTACTACTAGGACTACTACTTAGGTACTATTATGCTTAAAGGTATACTACAACAGACTATCTACATTCCTCAATTTTATATATTTATTATTTATTTATCTATCTTTGCTACATTATAAGGAGGTAAAGTTTGTAACTTTGGTTGTTTGTATGTGTAGAATAATCTTTGGAACTACTTACTTGTCCAATTCCAAAAATTCATTCACTGGTAGTAGGTATGTTACTTTTCTTGCGTACCCACATTGGCTATATCTTATTTTAATGATAGTTTTCAGTTAGAAATAGAAAATAAAAAATTTGTGATTTTGAGACGACCAATACCTCAGTCTTTGTTTGCGCGCGTGTGACGCTGCGAAATATTCAAAACATATAAAAATATTGCTTATGAAAAAAATTACCGCCTATTGATCCATAATTATAAAGTGTTCATGTGAACTTTAGAAAATATTACATAAAACTTTGACAGAGAAAATTTTAACATACAAAACCCATTTCTACTATAAAAATAACATTAAAGAATTTGTCCTCAAAGGTCTTTGCCCAACATTGGAACAATTACATACCGATGATGACGATGATGATTCTTCCATCAATTTCATCAACATCATCAACGAAAGTAGCTGAACGCTTTCGTGTCATAGTAACATCATTAGAAGTTGACAAACGCCTGGTCGATTAATTACTTGCTTTGAAGCAGTACTAAAGTGTTCAAGTTCAGCTCTCTTTGTTGTTGACTGTACATCGATATTGTCGATCCCGGATTAAGTTCAACCGCGTATACGCAAACTGAATGTTGTATTAATCCTTTCCGACTGTCGTTAAAGTGTTCAAGCTGAACGCGATAATGATGGCGACCCGCCTCCAATTGCAGCCGATAATTGCTAACTGCACATTACTAAATTAAGTATACACCAACAATTTGATGGGGAAGTTCCTACGGCAACAGACAAGAACATTTTAAAAGATATATTTATTAAGGCGAAGGGTAAGGCACACTAGCGCCACCAATTGATAATTTGATAATTACTAACCGGACCGGATCTTTTTTTAAACATTGCGTACCGTCCGACAACAGGAAAGCATCCATAGTATTTATTTAATAATTCTGCACTACTTTTTGTTGCGTGGTTTATTCACAAAACGGGCTATCGCATTTATTCACAAACAATGGCCACTGTTGGTGTTAGCGAATGAATACAAAAACAAACCTAAAAGTAGTGCACAATTATTAAATAATAGATGTTTGCCTAGTGTCGGAAGGTCCGAAGGTTCTCAAATTAAATCCATTAGCGGCGGCGCTAGTGTGCCTTACCCTTCGCCTTAAGGACGTCCAACAAAACAATATTTATGTAATATTGTTTTTTTAGACAACTAAGGAAACCTAGTGTAGAGACACGAACATGACATAGCATTGAAGATATATAGGCGTTGTAGTGATTTACATATTTCAAAAAAGCTGACGTAGTCTTTCTTGGGACACATTTTCTATAATATGTGTTGTACTAAATTTGCGTTAAAAATTATTTGAACATTTTATAAATAGCTTGCCTACTTCTTAACTGATCTTTAATATTTGTAAAAATATTATAATCGGATGTTAGTGACGGTAGTTGTTGACATTGAATGAGCGCCTTTGGCTTTCAAAATAAAAAGTGTTGAATAATTTCGGCGGGCTGGTTAGAACCACGATTTCGACGAGTTCGCAACAAAATTTGCGTAAAAAATTATTTGAACATTTTGTACTGGTATGTTCTAAATTAACAATTTTCATTGAGTCATCAATTCATTTCAATTCTACTTTTTCTTCAAACATAACAAAAAAATTCTGTCAATTGCACTTACTACTCAATCATGTTAAACGATTATCAACGAAATTTCCTTCAACAAACATTCCATGTAACAGACACGAGCAATCAGAAGTTATCTCCTTGTTAGATTAGATACATACATAGACTTGAGCACGATCCCATACATTAACTAATTTACCTGAGCCCGCTCGGCAAACAAGGTGTAGTTAGCCGTAATAGCTTATTTATAGCAGTTTATTGTATGTTGACAAGCCCAATGTTCACTTCACAATTTCATCTAGTAAAGTAAACGACAAACCAGAACTTAATTTATACTAAAACTATCTCGAAGACATCACATAAACCCCTTGTGTTATTATTATTATTGAAATGTTGAAAATGTTGTCAAGTTGACCATTTTAATACAGTGTTGATATCGATTTGGTGAGATATTTGATAGTCCAGCTGATTGAACAAATTCTATTTTATAATTATTACATGATTATAAAAGACGTAGATAAGGAAAAAAGCTTCCTGACTTTCTTGCTAGCTCTTCTCGGTCGAAGGCTCTCCCAAAATCCGAACTAGTGGTAGATTCAGTAAACTAAATTATAATTCATTATTATTTGTATTTAATATTTAGTTATGACGTTAATAAGTACCTGTACCTAAAGATGTATATTGAATAAACGATTTGACTTTGACTTTTACTTTGAACTAGCATTGGGTCAGCTCGCTCAATCTCTCCACTTTTTGTTGCTTACCAAACGCCTAGATGGTGAGTGGGCTAGATTTTTTGGTGACTGTAGACCGCCTATAGCCTTTACAGCAGGACCAGAAAGGACAGAAGGCTTTTGTAGTGGGTGGGACATTAACAAAGTAGAAGAGAAAAGATACAATCAGCGTGTTAGTGTTAACGATTTAACGATAATTACGTGATATGATTTACATTATAATCACGAAATAAAAATGATTATATCCCTGCCCGGCACGGTCTAGGGGATACTTTCGCGACAATATGGTTTTACAATTTAATATGATCCATATTATTATGAGTTCAAAGCTCCTAAATAAGTTTAAAATTACATCAATATTTCTTATACGACTTCTCCAAATAAAAGCCAACAACCGCTCAGACATCACCCAGACATTTAAAACACTAACCAGCTACCCACCCCTGATAAGTTCCGAATAACTTAATGGAGTGCGAAGCGGCGCGCACGCCACCGCCGAGATACGCTAAAAGCCGAAGCATGGCTACGATAAATGTTTCAGAACGGAAGATTTATTCTTTGTAGTGTCAAATACTGTGATTAATCTTCCGATACTTGAAACAAACCTGCAGTTTACACTTTAAAAGATATTTAGAGTACACAGACGGTTAATTTTAAAACTCTAGTGTATAATTAATTATGTTTTTTTAATTTTTAATTTGTTTACTGTTTTAAGTTACTTTCTTTGTTGTTGTCGATAAACACACAATCGATGAAACGCGATCATAGTCATCGCTAATGCCATATGCATATGAAATATGAAATAATGACAACACAAATAAGCAGACGATGACTGATGATAACAAAAAGAAAAATACCGTGTTGACAATAACTTGATCACCTAGTGGAAACTCATCTGCACTCAGCTATAACAGTTAAGTTGAGTAAGTTTATTCAAAATTTAAAATTCATAATCATATATTCAGTTTAGGCTACAAGTAGCTCTTATGAATATCACTATGCCATCGGTTCGTAAGTCTGCACAGGGCGGAAGACCTTGTACTGAGAAGAACCGGCTAGAAACTCAGCAAGGGTGTTTCTTTTTTCCCTTACAGCGTTAATATATTGGAAAATGCCCTATCATTGCATGTTTATGTTTTTACATTACCGCCTTACCACAAAATTAGAAGAAATTATAACCATCTCTTCTAGTAGCTCTTGAAATCCATTTCGTTTAGACCATAGCAAAAAAAATTCCCTTCTTGATTCCTTCGGAAGAATTGCACCTTGCTGATTTGGTTATGCTTGCTTTAACTTACCAACAAGCACATTAAGTATAGCTATAGCTACCCAGTTACTGTATTACATTACCGTTCAACGTCCCATCAACTTAAAACAAAGTCCTAGACAAGCGCCACTAAAATTTCTGCATTCAAATTTATTGCAAGAGATATAAATTTCTTGTTCATAATTTGTCTAACACTACCCATTGTGCCTGACCATTAGTTAACTTGTTTGACAAGTTCATAACAAGCTCATTAGAATGTTGTGCTTCGGCTAGATTTATGGCTAGTGACAACCGTACAATAGATTCTTTTGTCGGTTCTCTTTTGATGGCTTTTCATGGTAGCTCAGTTACCACATCGCTCAATGAAATTTCTACTGTGTCGTCATCAGTATTACCTATTTTACTTCGATTATATCATTAAATTGTGGTTAACACTAAGTCATTTAACGTTTTATTAAATAACACATGTGACACATTATAAACAGTTCCACGGTATGTTATAGCAACATCAGCTACATTAAAATCAGTTTTGTAATCCATTATCCATACATAATATTAATAGAACGATGTCGATGTTTGATCGTTTATTAATATTTGCATACATATTGCTCGTCTCTATATCTCTCGACAATCTATTTGGTCTATATAACTTTTTTGTTTTTAATATTTTTCTTTCTTTCGAATATGATGCAAAAACTTGATTGGACCGGGCTTAGCTTTTGGTTTATGGGAGAGTTTGTTCTCAGTCGTCTGGATAGAAAGCATCTTGTGTAAGTCTACCACCATAACATCAATGTTAGTAGCATTATCTTGAAAGTTAAAGATAAGACAGCAAGTTCTTTAGTAGCTGAAGTCAGAAAATCCCGTCTTGCCCCTTGCCTCTGCATAATTTCAATTGTTGAAGAGTTGAGGATTCTTGAAAAGACGCTCCGACTTTTGGTATTATCGTCACTTACTTTTATTGTCGTTACGTTGTTGTGTAATAAGCAATACGACTTGAACTTAACTCCTGATTTGCATCATGTATTGTTCAACAATTACATACATGATCGCTTCCCGCTGTCTGTCTGTCCCTATGTATGTATGCTTAGGTCTTTAAAACTACGCAACGGATTTTGATGCGGTTTTTTTTAATAGATAAAGTGATTCAAGAGGAAGGTTTATATGTGTAATACATGCATAGAATTGGACCCGGTACTCAAGCGGACGAATCGCGAGCGGGCCGCTAGTTTATAATAAAACTCAGTTGCAGTTGCAGTTACAATTTACAATCTGCAGCCATTACACATTCAATTAAAATAACGACCAACATAAGTTATGTTAATAACATACATAAGTATACATAAGTATATGTTATTAATGATAATTGTTATTAGTAAATAGTTAATATTAATTATGTTAATTTTATTTAAACCACGATGTTGGGATACATCGTAATCAATAAGCTTTGCTCATTGCATGATCAACTTTATTACATTTATAACCTCATACCTTCGCCTTATACTTAAAGCATTAAAAGAGTAAATAATTAAGCTTTTGATGTGTTTGATCTTGTGGAAGTTAATTCAGTCAGTTGCCAATTTTCTGATTGATTTCCAACAACAAACAGAATCCCTTTGATCTTATTCTTAAAGACATATTTTCACCACAAAGCAATAATATACCAGTACATCTAAGAATAAATCATCATCATCAGCTCATTTTTTTGTCTCCACTGCTGGGGCACAAGCCTTCCCTAAGGATGGATAGGGAGAACGGGCCATAAATCACCACGCGGGCCCAGTGCGGATTGGTGGTTATTAACGACTGCTAATGCAGTCGGGACCAACGGCTTTACGTGCCTTCCGAAGCACGGAGGAGCTCGAGATGATAAATTTTTGGTCACCCATCTGATGACCGGCCTTTGCGAAAGTTGCTTAACCTCAGCACTCGCAGACCGGGCGCGTTAACCACTGCGCCATCGAGCTCCCTAAGAATAAATAATATTGCAAATTTACACAACTTACAAAAAAATTTACAAAATGTTACAGATATTGTTTAGCAAATAAGAATTGAATTTTAATAATGGTAATACTGTTTTTGTTTTGTTTATATAATTTTTAACGCAAATTTTGATGCGAAACAAATTACAAAAACACCCTTCTGACATACCGGGTCAGGTGCTCTCCCAATTGAGCTATCGTGGGTCCCACCTGACCCAGTATGTCAGAAGAGTGCAGGATCAAATCCTGCTTGTGGAATTTTTTTCATCATTTGTGTTTTTGTAATGGTAATACTGTAAAGGTCTTTTTTGACAAGTAACTTCTACTAGTTATTCTTTGCTGGATTCTAAACCTATCTTACTTATCAAAAGGCATGTCATGAGGCTATTGCAACTGAAATTATACACCACTTGATAATGTTCCAAATGTCTCTGCATTCAAAATCAAATATTACTCGTGTTTTATTTTATCTCAATCTGAAGACATTCCAGCACGCACAGCTTACTTAAGTACCACGTGACTCTTCTAACATTTCGGGTCGTCTTCATAAGCGTGTTTATCTTAATCTTCATTTGACGTTTCTGCGTTAGAATTCACGTTAATTCCATTCATCGATAGCAGACCGATTATTATACGGTCAGAATCCGGTCCGGTTCTCTCGCATTCGTCTGATAATCCACCATTCGCATGCGCCCGTGGTCCATCTCCATTTTTATGACATCTAGTGTCGGTATACCGATCGTTAGCTGATTGCTATACCAATAAATTAAAGAATACCGCTTCCCACTAATTACAATGAAGCAAGTTTGTCTTTACCACCTTTAAAATTAGTTTAATACAATTTTGTGTACACACTTCCAAGCCAAGTAATTAAGTTGTTTAAAGTCGCATCGCTATGATTTTTGCCGATTATTGTTATGTATATTTTGTTTCATATATTCAAATATATATTTATTTACATAATTATCTGTTTTTATCATAATTCGATAAGCATGTTGTGATTTACCAGACAAACCCCTTCAATCTAAACTGTGGATAATTTTAATAGGTTTTTCTTCATTATGTTATAAGTATTGTAAAACATGTATTGTAAGCTGTTATTATCCCAAATAAATAAATAAATAAATGAATAAAGAAGCATGTGACCCGTCTGATGGAAAGTGGGAATCATAGCTCTTTAGACGCTTGCAATATCATGGGCTACACTTGCACTGAATTTTCTATTATTTTGCTTCTACGAGTATGTTATGAAAGGACCCCGGACCTAAAGTATGGAAAATGTGGTTTCAGTTAAACATCCTGAGATTTCGATATGTTATAGATTTCAAAGTCCTGAACAAAAGTCTCTACGGGTGCTATCACTGTTTCCAAGTTTTTTTCAGAGTTTCGACTGATTTTGTACCAGATAACAAAAACTATAAACAACGGATGAAATGAAAGAAAAATAGTAGTACAGGTAAACCTTATCAATCTATATTTACATATTTATAGAATACACATGTACCGAATCACATCTATTACAAATGTACACTTTTATCTTAGTTTAGGTAATACATTTAGCGTGCATTTCTATTCGCACAGTCCAGTATGTAGTTTAATAATGCTGTACTCGGGTATTTCACGTTTTGTTCATGTTATCTAGTACAAAATCAGTCGAAACTCTGAAAGGGACTCGGAAACAGTGGTAGCACCCCTAGAGACTTTTGTTTAGGACTATTAAATCTATAACATATCAAAATCTCAGAAAATTTAACTGAAACCACATTTTCCATACTTTAGGTCCGGGGTACTTTCACTGGATCTACTACCTCAGAATAACTAATAGTACTCTACTACCTACCCTTCAAACTGGAACACAGCTATTAAGTAATCTGTGACACAGCAATGCAAACAATGCAGTTTGGCGGCAGAAATTTATTTATTTATATGATTGCCAACATAGAATATAGTAAAACATATAAACGAAAAATCGATCAAACTAAATACAGCTAACTTTTCCTATAATTACAGGCAATCACAGCATGCGATGTGTTGCACTGAATGATGTTGTCACAAAAAAATGTCAATCTTAGATCAACAAAAAATGTCAAAAATAAGTATAATCAAATTCCAGTCAGAATCCATCCACCAGGCGATTAATTATCGAAACGTTTCCGAGAATTCACATCAATTATAGAATCATGTGCCAGCATCACCATTCGCTACAGCAACTGGTCCGTTTCTACGCGTCATAGGTCTATTGGTTTTATTGACTGTCGGGATATTATCGGATAGCTATGTTCTTTTAATAAAGCGCCGGCTTTTATGTTTTTGTTATCGCGATTACAAATGGCCATATTACGTTTTTTAATAGGTTCCACTAAGCTTTTTCTCCTTAGTTTCCGCGGTTGTCTCACAGATTTCAACTTAATTAATTGACTTCTACTAAATCTATGGATGTGCACCTCATTAGCATTACTAACATTCGTGGGAAATGATGTTGTCACTATGTCGTTCAGCATACCTACCCATTCTTTTATGCATTGTACCTGTGACGTCATAGAAAACAAAGCAATATGATTAAATTGTTTAGTTGTTAGACAACCGGCCTTGGACCGGAGCAGCAAGAAACCCAAAGGTTTCTTGCTGCCCCCAAAAAGCCCGGTGAAACCAAAAATGACCAGTGGCAATCAGCAAACTCACACAAAAAAAGGATCTCGGAATAGCTCGGAACAGAACTTAACCGTCTCTGTGGTCTAGTGGCTAAGACCACCGGTTTAGACCCTGAGGTCGCAGGTTCGATTCCCAGTGGGGGATACATGTTTGTGTACTCGGTTTGGTTGGTCGGGCTTGTTAGTCCGTCTGGCTAGCTACCACCATCTTATCTAAATATGTCGCCATAACATCAATGTTTGTAGCATTGTTGTGTTCCGGCAGCCAGAGATAAGATAGCCAGTGCCTCATTAGTTGCGGGTCCCGGGTGAAGTGCGCTTCTATCATTGGCCTTATCATCACTTAACACCAGGTGAGATCAAGGGACTGTGCTTACCCGTTAATATAAAAAAAAGAAAAAAAATACAGTTCGAGCGCAGCTTGTTGTACGTGCTCTACTCTACTCTGTGTACGTTGCTCGATTGCGTCTGCGTGCAGCTCTGCAGTCTCTTTATTTTAGGTCTTAACACTTCTGTACATACTTACTGTTTGAGCCGGCTATTTCTTGATAGCAACCCAACAAACAGTAACGCGATACGGACCTGCGCCAATGGATGGACACCGCCATCACGCGATACACTCGCCACCAATCACCGTGTCATTATGTCAATCCCAATATCAACCGCTTGTAATACCAAATGTAACAATTCACATTCAATTTAAAGCACTTTACAGCAAACAACTTCTCTCATTAACACCTACTAACTAACCTACTCTGTTGCCAAGAAAAATGGTGTAAAATCAACTCTGCCCATGATCCCGCCGGGTGCAGCAACCACTTATAACTTTTTACTGAGTCTTGCGTTATTAAACCAACAATATTCGACCTCGGAATTATGTTTTGATATAATACATTTTATGGCTAGAACAACCGAGCATCGAGGTTAATCCTGGCGTGTTGCTGTAAGGGCTCGAACAGACGATGCGCCGCTCTTGAAACCATGTGGTTACTTGACATTATTTTTGCGAAATGTTATAAATAATTTTTAACGCAAATTTTGTTGCGAACAAATTACAAGAACACAAATGTTGAAAAAATTTCCACGAGCAGGATTTGAACCTGCACCCTTCTGGAAATTTTTTCAACATTTGTGTTTTTTTTTATTATTTTTGCGAACCAATAATAATATAAATATTTTGTAAGCATTTTCACGTTTGCGTGATATTAGGCCAATAGCCATTAATTAGAGCGATGACTTGATTCCAATGATGGAACCCTTTACCCAGCAATGGAACAATATACAGCATTTAACATAATAAGCGCAAGTCCAGAGAGTCTGATCGGCTATTAAATCGATTTTAGCTATTTTAAAAATTATAAAATTTGTTGAATAGTCGTAACAAAAGTTGAATGACAGATTTAATTAACGGTTCATATTAAAAATCTTAATTGCCTTTTTTTTACGTAATATTTTAGTTTTGACTGTTTAACGAATATGTGACGGTAATTTGAAAAAAAACAAAGCGTTGAAAAGGATTCCACGAGCGGGATTCGAACCCGCACCCCATGACATGCCGGGTCAGGTACACCACCAACTATGCTATCGTTTCTTAAAATAACTGCTTTTTTAAATTTTAAAAAGATAAAATCAATAAGAAACTACATTTGGGGTCCTATTCAGTTTGAATGTAACATGTTGGCTTACTTTTTTTTCTTTTTTTTTTGCGTCGTTTTTTACACGCCGTATACGATATTTCATTTGATTTTGTGTTTTCCATTTTCACGTTCTAAAATGACGTGAAATGCGTGTCTTCTGTTATAAGCCTAGGCGTCTATATACGTAACGTCATTATACACGTCATAAAAGTAAGGCAGCGAGACAATTTATGACGTCAAGTGGTCTCGACTTCATTATAAGTATCTAAAAATAGTTATAATTATAAGCTGCTCTAATAGCGTAAGATGCTTCATAAAGTTTCACAATTATTATTAGGCTATGAGGAATGCACGTAAAGCCGTTGGTCCCGGCTGCATTAGCAGTCGTTAACAACCACCAATCCGCACTGGGCTCGCGTGGTGGTTTATGGCCCATTCTCCCTATCCATCCATAGGGAAGGCTCGTGCCCCAGCAGTGGGGACATAAAATGAGCTGATGATGATTAGGCTATAAGCACAAAACAAGGAGACTGCATAGAAGGTAAGCTCGGAACAGCTCGAAATTATTTTAGTACCTGGATGACCGAGTTTTGCTCGTTATTTTTTTACGGATAAATCGACGTTTTCTAAAAATGAAACCTAGCTAGATCGATTTATAGCCCCCGAAACCCCCCGCATACTAAATGTCATGAAAATCATAGGGGCCATTTCCGAGATACAGATTATATATATATACACTAGCTGTGCCCTGCGGTTTCACCCGCCTTAAGCTCCACTCCTATTAGTCATAACGTGATGTAATAATATAGCATTTTAGCCTTCCTCAATAAATGGACTATTCAACACGAAAATAATTTTTCAAATCGAACCAGTAGTTCCTGAGATTAGCGTGTTCAACCGTTTGGTTGAACACGCTGGTTTGGTAAGTACTTATAATATTATAAAGCTGAAGAGTTTGTTTGTTTAAACAAATTGTTTGTTTAAACAAAATTATAATATTATAAGTACTTATAGTTATATACAAGAATTGCTCGTAGGGTATTAGGTAGAACGCATTCAAGCGAGATATTGTCAACTATATAAGAAAACTTATCAAAGTATTGCTTATCAAAGAACAACTTATTTACCTATTCCATTTACTTTAAAACTTATAACATACTTTAATAATTGCGAAGGTGTGAGGTGTTATAATCTCACTTTGATAAATCTTAGGCTAAGCGGCTAAAATATCCGTTTAATAATTAAAAGTTAGCTTTAAACTAAAGTAACTACAAGGAGATATATTTAACTGTTTGTAGAAGACAAATGCTAATTTAAATACTGATAATAATAAGGGTAATAAAATAATGCGTCAAGCCAAGAGTATAGTTAGTAAATTCCATTGCGGATTAGCATTCGCTACTCAATATTTACTAGAACATTCTTATAGTTCTGAAGCTGGTACAGTCAACAACAAATGTCGATAATCAAAACTTGGCTGGCGTCTTCGGCGACTTTCAACGTTATTTTAGTCTTAATAATATGTATAGGTCGCGCCAATCTTCTAGTCCCCTCTGAAGTTGCTTCGTTGCGCAGCTGTACAGTCAGGTCCTACCGCTCGTCTCCCCCGCCTTCGCCCTACTAACGCCTATTTTTTACTACTGCGACGCGAATCCCGCCAACTTCAGAGGGGACTAGAAGATTGGCGCGACCTATACATATAATTATGTAATATTCAAAAACAACCAATCTCGATACAAAACGCGATGAGCTGAAGGCCCGGCAACCCGCGTCAATCCATTATAATTATGCTGATGGTAAGCTTACGTGCGTTCAGTGCGCACGCCAGTTTACTAAGAAGATCGGTTATGTTAGCCATCTTCGGGCGCACCAGCGCCGTGCTGACTAGAAGTCGAAGTGGTCGCCATGACCGAAATCGGTCGGATCAATCATCATCATTCAAAAACAAAAGGTTATAAAAACAAAAATATAATAATATATCACACTAATATTATAAATGCGAAAGTTTGTGTGTGTGTAGGTATACCTATTTGTTGATTCTTCACGCTGCAAGCTGCAACGGATGGATGGATTTGGATGAAATTCGGCATACAGATAGTTTATAACCTGTTTTTATCCTGATATTCCCACAGGAATGAAACTTAGGTCTTGGATTTGATGTTGGGAATAGAACCTATTTGGTAGTTTTTTATACTTTTTTATTGAAATTTTGACAGACTTTTGAAGTCCGCCGGATCCACTAGTATAACTATAATCCTTCATTCAATTATCGATTAATGAGCGATTGAAAAACGGTAGACGATTTTGGGGCCACAGACACAAAATACTTAATAGAATCACAATGAAGTTTGTGGCTCCGTGGCCCATGACAGTAAATATTAAATACAAATATTTTGCAACCCTAATTAACCTTTATGGTTAAGATTTTAGGTTCACATTAAGCTAAAGTTGTTGATGATATCCAGTGTCCTTTCAGATTATGTTATTCGAAATTTAAATGTTAGTATTAAATTATTAATTTACTTATTGATTTATTGATTATTTATTGATCGAAGCCATAATCATAAAAATCAAAAGTTAATTCACAAAAACCGCGAGCTTTAGTTCAACCTTCCTCAATCCCATACTTCCAGGCTGATTGGAGTTATGCCTACTGTAATAATAAAAAAACCTGCCAATATGAATGCAACGAAAGAGTAAATACTGAATAACAGAATACCAGTGAATATCGACTCACTTTTGATAGCATTTGATCATTAAAACGAAAAAAACATATCATAACGAAGCTTCTCTTGGGCTAGATAATTGATGTGATTGTAGAAAAGTTTATTTATTTATTTATTTTTATTATTATATATTTTAATTAAATATTTTATTTATTTGCCAAACATCGCAAAGAATATTAGGGTTAGTATGAATCTTTGGCATTCTAATTTTGCTTATAGATGTTTGCTGTTGGCAGTACTACAAATGGGTTTATTATTCCCTCCACGTTTTTATGTTACTTTAATCTCTTCATTATTACCCAGTATGGATACAAACGCCGCACAATTTACCTTTATACTGCCAATGTGGTGCCTACAAATGTCCTTAAAGATTATAGGTACTCTGATAAACAATAAGAAGTGTACTTAGAGTTTTAATACGAAGTTTTTAATGCCCCAGTCTGTATAATATAGTTTAATTTTGTGGAAGCTTAAAGCTGATCTATAAAAAATTTATGTTATGACAATTTTAAAGTTCGTTTTGAAATAAAGTTTTTAAGAAGGCTTACACTATACAAACATTGTTACTACAGAGCTTTTTTAGTGAAACGGTAATTGTTACTGCTACAGTCTTTAAGCACTAGTGTAACAATTTCGTCTTGTAGTTATAACTTTATTTCAACACACATACATCTATCCAACGGTTATTGCAACCGATGGCTATGCAGATTCATCTTTACAGATGAAATACCACAAATTTGATATTACAACGCTATTGTAAATCGTAGCAGGCATTTAATTTTTTCACTGTATTTTATAAATATTTTATTTATTTATTTATTACATCTTTTACTTTATCTGTATTCAATCAGAATCACAGTTGAGGTTACAGCCTCTCTTGAGGACCTCCAGCTGCGTAGAGACATTGCTTCTCTCAGTGTCTTCTACCGGAATTACTACGGAGAGTGTTCTGAAGAACTTTTTGATCTAATCCCGCCTTCTCCTTTCCTCTCCCGGACTACACGTGCTTGTCTTAGGAACCACCATCATACTGTACCGGCAATCAGTACTCGTACCAAAAGATATCGATGATGGGATAAAGTATATTTATAGAGGGAAACCTCGGCAGGCTCGCTAAGACAAGATACTTAACATATTTTAAATAAATAAATCAAAATAACATTTTTTCTTATGTTTAATTATCATTTTTATTGAACAATAATAAAAGATATTTAAATATCGATAAAAATTATTAGGTAATCAGTAATCGTTACATATAATATGTGCAGGCCATTATATCTAAAGCATGTGTCGTTTCGCTAGAACTCCTTCGAGATTCGACGTTATATCCAATCAGTCTCTGACGCGAAATAGTTGTAATCAGAGTCTATATGTAATTACATTTAAATAATGTGGCAACGGTCTTTTGATATCTTTTA
This sequence comes from Eudonia mercurella, assembly GCA_963082485.1. NCBI lineage: Eukaryota > Metazoa > Arthropoda > Insecta > Lepidoptera > Crambidae > Eudonia > Eudonia mercurella. Next base: position 17,182,997 of record OY720039.1, on the reverse strand, counting down.
AATAGCTCATGAGACGTTAATTTATCAAAACTAAGAGCTACACGACTAGACTATCTGGACGGGTAGGAAACGTATAGATTAAATTATAATATTCATGTGGCCTGATAAAACAACTAGTAATCTAACCTTTCCGTTTAGCTGTCTTAATAATCTGACTAGGCGATTCATGTTATGTCTTATTCTGTGATACTAGAAAGACTTTTAAATAAGGTTTTCAAAAAATTGTGCGTTTGACTTGCTTTTGATTTCTACTAACGAGTGTTGCAAATCATTCAAATATGGTAGAATAGATTTAAATCAAGCTTATGAGTTAATTGAAAAACAATCAAAACTTAAAATTCTATTATATCTTTTATTCAGTTTAGGCTACAAATAGCTCTTATGAATGTCACTCACTATGCCATCGGCTTGTAATTCTACACAGGGCGGGAGACCTCGCAGGTACTGAGAAGAACCGGCAAGAAACTAAGCAAGGTCATTTATTTTCGCTGCTACTGGAGGTAGATTTGTTTTCTTTATAAAAAAAGACAAAAGGAGTCACCGCTTCACTGTCTCAAATATCCCATCGCGCACAAAGAAATTTGGTAACCCGTTTCTTTGTCGCACCTCCAAAAGATGGAATAGTCTACCAGCACACGTTTTCCCTCCTTCCTATAATATGGGGTCCTTCAAAAGAGGCGTGAAGAAGCACCTTGTGGGCCGGCAGAGTGAGGTTAACTGATGCTACGTTTGTTTTCACGCTGCACCAGTTATCTTCGCGTATGGACTCCATTTCCACTTAACATCAGGTAGGATGGAGTAATTTGCCGAGCTATCTATAAAAAATAAAAATAAAATTAAGAAATAAAGATTTTAATGACGCCTATTTCAAGAACAAGCGGGACTACTTGCAATTTCCCTACAGAACGACGGAGGAGCTCGGGATATTTTAAACAAAAAAATCGCTACCCGTATCTCTCATCTGTTTATAAAACTCTTTTATACTACACCTGCTTGGAAAGTACCTTGATACTTTATCAAATTTACGGTAGAAAGTACGTCATTGCATATTGAACAAATATGCGGGGAGAAAACGCAAAAACCACGTAAGAAATGGATTTTCATACACTTTTCTCTCCCGCTCAGATGCGTTTTCTCCCCGCATATTTGTTCGATATGCAATGACGTACTTTCTACCGTAAATTTGATAAAGTATCAGGTGTAGTATAAAGCACTATGTATCACTCGAGAGAAACTGCGATTCCCGATCTCGGGTGTTTTAAAGCCCTCGCCTACGGCTCGGGCTTCAAACGACACCCTCGACGGTAATCGGTCACTTTCTCCTCTCGGTGAACAATGTACTATTATAACTGTAATTAAAAATTCTAGATGTTCAGTTACATCCTAAATAACGCGTCAAAACAACCACCGCAAAGGTCCATGTGGTGGTTTATCTCCTTATCTTTCTACAACGAACCTTTCGTGCTCCAGCAGTGGGCACATAAAACAAGCCAGTGATGATGATGAAATAACTCTGTAATCAAACTACATACCTACACGATCAATCATTTTGATATCGATTCGCTAACGAGTTCTTGTCGTATCGGAAATGTTTTGACGCTCGCATGTAACTCCGACTCTGTTTTGTCTATACGTAGCGTACCGTACAAAGATACATTTACCAATGCCAAAATAAAACTTCAACTACTTTCAACCTTACGTACAAGTACTTTAGATACATTTTAAGAAGGTGATCTAGAAAGTTACTGTTAAAAATGTTGTTGCTGAGCTACAAGAGTTTTGTAAACTCAGACTTGGGCAGGTTAACAACAAATAATGGGTTGTGCTTGTATGTTGATAAAACAGCGCTCCGGTGATCCATTTGAACCAGTTTATTATTTAATCATACTTCATAAGTTTATGAGTGTCTGCGGAGACTGCACAAGAAATGTTATAATCCTCTGATTGAGAACTATAAAATAAAAATTGCAACTAAAGTAAAGCGGCATTAACCCTGATTCGAGACATGATATACCTTTATGACAACTTTTAATTTATAAACCTGTTTTATTTAATGCACATACAATCCTCTGTTTATTGCACTTACTTTTTTTTCTATGAATTCATCCACTACCCATCGAATAGATTAAATGAGAAGTGCCTGACAGTCCTGCGCAGGTGAACTAGCAGCAGGGGATCTTCGTCAGCTCAAAACGCCTGATTAAAACTCAAATACGTCCTTCATTCGGTTATCGCAAGACTAACGTCTCAGGAGAGTTGTCTCATTGACACGTATACTCCACACCTATTTGATTAATATGTAGGGCTCCAAATGCAAAAAGCTTGGCACTCTTGGCAGGGGGAGGGAAAGCCTACCACTAAAAACCTTGTGACATTCCTTCTCTGCCGAGAAAATGACTTACGACCGTGAACGGATTTCTTACCGTTCCCTTTCGTGTACTCCACGGGCTACTGGAGCAATTGTCTGCTACTGATGATGATGAGGAGCTCGATGGCACAGTGAACGCGCCCGGACTGCGATCGCTGTAGTTAAACAACTTCGTAAAGGCTGGTCATCAGACGGGTGATTACGAGCTCCTCCGTGCTATGGAAGGCACGTAAAGCCGTTGGTCCCGTCTGCAATAGCAGTTGTTAACCATCAACTGCACTGGACCCGCTTGGTGGTTTATGGCCCGTTCTCCTTATCTATCCTTAGGTGGCGATGTTGGTGGTGATGATAATAACGGGTAATTTGGGTGGTTGCAGGTGCTGTGTGGTGCAGTGGCGGGCGCGGGCGAGTCGGTCGGCAACGTGAGCCGAGCGCGCCGCTCACCGCAACCTTACCATCCGCACCGAATGATGTAAGCATCCAACTAAACTAACAACCAACTATCGTTTAAATACTGTGTCATCACTACATTCATACATGCTAACCACGATACTACTGCATACAATATAATTTGCAAGTATTCTGAAGAACCAACCAACAATGTTTAAATGCCACAGCATCACTGCAAACAAACATGCTGTCGTACCAGTTCACCAAGTTTCTTGTCACTCTGGAGATGCTTATTTTCTACAGCTATTTATTTTTAAAACTGTTCATAATATGTAGGATAGTTAGACAGATAGACAGAGAGCACAGCTATTTCATATAATAAAAAAATTGCAATAAATGAAGCTCTAATATGGTTCCTCAAATTCTTGGTCATCAATCAGAATGAGAACATTTTCATGTTTAGTCTTTTGCATCTACCAAGCGCCCCGTGATTGTTTGATAGCATGTATTTTGGTAATACCATCGTTATTATATGAAATATTCGAAAGATCAAAATTATAAATCTAGGTAAAGAAATGTTTCTTTCTTTAAAATTTATAATACAAATTACAACGTTTGTTTATGTTTTATCTATACTAATATTATAAAGAGGAAAGCTTTGTATTTTTGTATGTATGTATGTATGTTTGCAACAAATAAACTCAAAAACTACTGGACCGATTTTAAAAATTCTTTTACCATTAGAATGCTACATTAGCGCTGAGGCTATATTAAAAAAAAGTGTTTTTTAAAAATAAAAGTACACCCGTGCGAAGCTAGGGCGGGGCGGTAGTATTCGATAAGTAGGTACTCAGTGGTCAAAATTAAAATAAGAACAAAGCAAGATTTCTCCCAAAGTAGCTCCAACCAAATATCTAATACAGTAAATCAATATTTCAGGACGGATGAAGAGCTGGACGCGACGGCGGCGTGGAAGCGTTCACACTGGCGCGAGATGCAGAGCATCATGAGGACAGAGGGCTCTAAGAAGGAGTTCGTGGAGTGCTGCCCCTCCGTTGGCGAGATGGTTGCCAAGAAGGGCGGCCGGACATTCAGCGGCCTCTACGTAGAGCTGTACGAGGACGGGGAGAACAAGCAGCGGCTCTACGAGCTCTCCTGCGCGCCAGAGGTCGTTGACAAGCCGTGCCGCTTCGTCGACGCCCGCCTCTACAACCAGTCTCGGTGCGTTCAAATATACTCGTATTCGTACGCGTTAGTGCGGTACACGGCCGCCACCGAAATGCCCCATCAAAAAACGAAAGGACACATCTCAGTGCCGGGCTCCGGTGGCTGGTCCATGGACTACGTGAAAGTGCGCGCTGGCTGCGAGTGCCAGGTCACGTCGAAGAGGAACCGGGCGCACAAGAAGAGGATGGAGAGACACCGGCAGAGGAGGAAAAACAGGAAGCTAGAAGAGGACGAAGAGACCTGACCACGGCTCTTAGTGCTAGTGCAATCCAGTGGGACTTTGAACAAATTTACGTGGAGTCTTCCCAATTTAGAGTTACGAGATCGGTGGGTCTAGCAAATGAGTGGACGTCTGGATTCCTGAAAAATATGTATTATTGATCATCTTTTTCAACTAGGTCTGATGTAGTTATCATCACGACTATCAAGTGCTAGATCGATCAGATCGTCATGCATGTTACCGATGTTATCAAGCGCGGACTTGGTTGCAGGAACTATCGGTTGATGTATTTCAATGTATTTATTATACGAAATTTCTTCTATTTAATTACGCTTCTTGTCTTAGTCTTGCGTAGTTATTTATATTTGATATTATGGAACTATCACAATATGAAAAAGTGCCTCGTGGAACTTAGTGCCTTCTTAGCTTTAGGTAATGTTGACGATATAGAGTTTACAATTGACATCGATGAAGAAGTCGTTAAAATTTATTGATGTAACGATATTTTTACAGAAATTAAATCAAATTGCGATGAAACTCACAGTGAAGTGAGAGTTTGTCTGTGTGTTGCCTTATTAAAACAATCCTAAAATACGTATTTAAAAATAGTTACCGTAAGTGATCGAGGTGCATAGCTCTTCCTGATGACTTCACTGCTTTTCTCACTCCATTTTGTTTGTTTATTTTTAAGTCACTTTCAGTAAGTAGTCTGTGATTTCAAAAACACTCTTCGTTTATCGATTGGTACATTTCAAATGGTTTTGATCAATTCAAAAATAAAAGTTTTGTGTCGAGTTGAGAGAAATTATGTATCGGTGAAGTCTAAAGTGAAAGTGGTTCCATTGACAAAATGCTCTCTTCCCCCAATTTAAAATTAAGAATATTTATTCAAAGTTAACGAATTATAATTTTTTGTTATTATTTTTAACAGTACTTACTTCATAGGCATAAGTGCATCGAGTCAAAGATCTGTATTATTTTCTATTTTGTAATACTTTTATTGTATTTAAAATTTAGCTATTTTAAGAATTAATTCGTTTATTTATACTGTTTAATACGAGGTATTCCCATATTCAGTATGAATGTTAGTTGTACGTAGAGATCGCTTCCATAAATTTATTGATGTATATAATAACGCAATAGTATTGTGGACTGAGATTATTTTGTGCATTTAGATGTGTAATTGACAAACGAAAAATGTTTTTATACACTTAATAAAAGGATACTCAATCTGTTGACAAGAAGCAAAATTGTAGTGGCGCCATCTAGTGGTGAGTAGGAGAACTTGGTACTCGGTAAGAAAGTTGTAGTCCAAAGAAAACTAGATGTCGCTAAAAGACAGTTATTTTAGCAGTGCCATGATTCAGTCTGTTTTTTAATAAGAATAGGTTAGCACATAACTATTTCAATGTTTTGTACTGTACACATCACATACGCAACCAGTAAAGGAATGGACTTATTATGTTTCAATCAATCGTAATATTGTCTTCGCAATTTAAAGTTTTAGATTTAATAGTTCACGCCAGCAAGAATAATATTTGTATACCTAGTAATTGTAATGAGTCAAAACCAGGGTGTCAAGTGCAAGTTTTATTCACACTTCAAGACCACATTAACCAAAACGAGAATTTTTACGGCAAAATTTCAACTCACGTCTTTTGTCACCAGGAAGCGCTGTTTCAATACTATACCAATTCGTGCAAATAAATCTAAACTTACTTAGCACTCAAAAATAACAAAATCAATATTTTAGCATTTTGACAAAAAATAAAAGGAATCTCTTAATTACTCTTATGACAAACTTCTAGCCATAAAAAGTTAGATATTCACTATTGATGTTGACTAATTTACTTAAGTACTTACAAAATCACCTCAACCGTCGATTATTCCATCGCTTATATTAATAACATTACATTTGTTTTATTTTATTTATAAAATTGTTGGTCCGACATCATCACAAACTGTACATTTTATTGTTGACATCAAAACAGCCTTATTAAAATAAAATGCGGAAGTAGCAAATATGTTTTATTGTCATTTAAACAACTATCAGTCTTAAATCTAAGCCAAGCCTTCGCTGAAGGCATGTTGCAGTTCTTATATAAAGTATTATCAAGTTTATATATCAACTTAATATTTTAAGCAGGTCCTTAATTACTAGCTAATTGTATAGATATTAACAATGTCTATTGCATTGTGTCTTCAGATTCAGAGATTATACGGCATCATGATCTGAAACAAAATAAAAAAACTTTGTTATAAATTTCATAGTCAACTGATGGTAATTGATGATGGGCCGTAGATGGATGTGCACTTTACCCGGGATCCTCAATCACTGAGAAACTGGCATCAGTAACTATAGGAATAATATTGTAGACTTAGATAAGACAGTGGTAGCTAGCCAGGACCTAAGTACGATAAGCACCCCCACTGGGAATCCATTTCGAGGAGTGTTCTGGGACTAGTGCTGGTGTAAACTTTAATGGTTAAATTGCAAGTACATACTTTCTTCAATCGGGTAATTTATATTTTTTTGGTTCAGCTGAACGAAGTCATTGATCATGTTATTTGCATGTCTCTCCTGCATCCTCCGACAGATCAGGTACACATTCAGTATCCTATCGGTGGCTCTGTCTTTCAGTTCAAAATCAACATTATTTCCTCTTATCATTCAAGCTTTTTGTATAATATTAATGACATCTTTACCAAGTATTCTACAAAACATCCTGAACCACTTTTATTTACAAAAAGCATTAACTTTCATACACTAGTTTATCAACTTATAAACCTATATTTAAAAAACTGCCTTTACCCAAGAACACGGTGGACAAATACATGACCGCGAAGCCCACGCCCACCGCCAGGAACTGCGCCACACCAGCGCTGCGCTTGCGCTCGTGCCAGCGCGCGCGCTCGCGGGGCAGCACCTCGCTCACCGTCACGTACAGCAGCGTGCCCGCCGCCAGCGCCTGCGATTCACAACGATTACAGTTTAAGATGAATCACATAAGAACGCCTGACACTCGGGCATATACTTACCGAACCGAACTCTACCGAATACCGAAAACCAGAATTTGTTACGAGGCTGTTTCGCTTCACGCCATAAAGTTCCCGATTCTTTTACTCCTTAAGGCGAAGGGTAAGGCACACTAGCGCCACCAATTGATAATTTGACAATTACTAACGGACCGGATCTTTTTTTAAACATTGCGTACCGTCCGATAACAGGAAAGCATCCATAGTATTTATTTAATAATTGTGCACTACTTTTTGTTGCGTGGTTTATTCACAAAACGGGCTATCGCATTTATTCACAAACAATGGCCACTTTTGGTGTTAACAAATGAATACAAAACCAAACCTAAAAGTAGTGCACAATTATTAAATAATAAATGTTTGGCTAGTGTCGGAAGGTCCGCAATGTTTGTAAAAAAATCCAGTTTAGCCGTTATCAAATTAAATCCATTAGCAGCGCTAGTGTGGCTTACCCATGGAGTAATAAAAACCGACCAACTTCATAGTAAAGAGCGTCACCTACATTTTAGATTAAAGGAGAAAGGGAAACAAATGTATAGGGTCTGGGGCCCACCCCACAATAGTAACATATGATATACCGTTGGATAGGGCTTTTTAAGCGGAACATTATTTACTAACTAAACTATGGTCAAATGTTAGTACTTTCGGAGATACGACGTCTTAAAGTCGTTCAGTCTAAGATGTTATTTATGGATATTTATAAGGTACAATAGTAATAATACATGTATTTCACTTTAAAACCAGATTTATTATTCGTCCTGTTCATCAATAACAATGACATCATTAAAAAAAAAGCGGGGGCCACGAATGGTTGATATCTCCCAACTCCTAGGTACCAAATCAAAGATATGATGTGAGTGCACGTTCCTACAGTTCGCCGTCCGGTCAAGCAAGTGCAATAATAATATTGTGTTATCGCGTTTTTTCCAACTTGGTTTCGATCAAATTAATATATAGCAATAATATGTTTTGCCCTTACGTGGCGTGACTGTATCCTTCCACGCAGCAACCACACATTTTCTGCGGTTATATTATATTTAATTAACCCGTCCCGCGCTGTAGGTATAATTAGCGGGCCACCTTACTTACGACGACCGTGCGTACATATGGCGCGCGAGGGTTTTCTCTGTAGGTTTCTATGACGTTTAAACCGTCTCGAAGATGTTCACGACAATATGACTTCGCTAATTTCATGTGGTAGGGACCCAAAGCAAGAAACATGATGTCGGGCGGGTAGAGAGGGAAGCAAGTAGGGAGATAAGCAATGATTATAAACAATACGGTTCGAGACTGGGTAATGTTTATATTACTTCATTAGAAGTAAACTAAGATCAGTAATTGCTTAGATTGGGATCACTTTTATAGCAGTATAAATAGGTAGTATAATATCTCCGAAAGTACTGAGTTTTACCCTTAGTCGTACGTAATACCAAGTTTTATTCTGCATGAAAATACCTATTCATTCATGAATATCTCACTTCTATTGAGAGATGGGCTCACCATTACCCATTGTCCTTTCCCACCCTAAATGTCTCCTCCAGTGTCAAATTGCTATTTTTATGATAATCCATGTTACTGGTAAGCATTTGGCCTACATCTCAGCTGATGATAAGTGATGATAAGGCCCGATGGTGGAAGCGCATTTTACCCGGAATCCTCAACTACTCAGACACTGGCTATAGCTACCGGAATACAACAGTGCTACAAACATTGATGTTATGGCGACATATTTAGACAAGATTGTGGTAGCTAGCCAGGTGGACTTAAAACCAGGTCTACCACCAACCAAACTAAGTACTTGTAGCTCCTGGGAATCGAACCCGGGACCTCCAAGTCTGAGATTGGTGATCTAGTGACCACAAATCTCAGACTCGACAGAGAGGACCCTCCCACCTACATAATAGGTAGGTATGGCCAGCGAGTCCTTCACAGCACTGAAGGGCCTCCAGGCCGGCGCCAATGCCGATGCCAGCTACCGAGCCAGTAGCACCGTAAGGTAAAGCCACTAAAAACTCCAGCACTTCCCACCAGAATAAGGGGACCCTCTCACCTGCATAATAGGTATGGCCAGCGAGTCCTTGACAGCACTGACAACCTCCAGGCCGGCGCCGATGCCGATGCCAGCCACCGAGCCGCCGCTGAACAGCGTCACGCACACGATGTGCGCGCACAGCCGGCGGGGTGCGCTCGCGCATAACTCCGCACCTAGACAGAAGCCGACCACGAACTTATGGGAAGCCACCGCTCCTAGTAAGAGCAGCACCTGGAAAATAACATGCAAATCTATTTAAATTACCATACTCACTGGCATTAGATTCACTGGCTGAATTTTTGAGCAGGGTGCCAAGTGCGAGTTTCATTCGCCATTCGATTACGAAAACGAAAACGAAAAATTTGTATGGCAAAATGTTAACTCTTCTCGTATGTCGCCAGGAGGCGCTGCTCCAATACCATATAATATTTGTAAATCTCCCGCTAGGCACCCAGTAGGTAATGATCGGATACTCAAAAATAAAAACATGGTAATATTATGATTTTCTAGACATAGAAGAAAATCGTTATTAAGTTCGTCATCATCATCATCATCATCATCAGCTCATTTTATGTCCCCACTGCTGGGGCACGAGCCTTCCCTATGGATGGATAGAGAGAACGGGCCATAAACCACCACGCGGGCCCAGTGCGAATTGGTGGTTGTTAACGACTGCTAATGCAGCTGGGACCAACGACTTTACGTGCCTTCCGAAGCACGGAGGAGCTCGAGATGATACATTTATGGTCACCCATCCGATGATCGACCGGCCTTTGCGAAAGTTGCTTAACCTCAGTACTCGCAGACCGGGCGCGTTATCCTCTGCGCCATCGAGCTCTTCACTTTTTATTTAGTTATTAAGTTAATAATTATTAATGAGTAAGCGAGACAATGTGACAATAAGTCAACGTTAGCGCTATCATCAGATAACAGTTATCATCGCTGATAATCTCAAGGGCTTATACGTAGAAAACCTTTGTTTTACTCAATTTGGGCCACAATTATAAATCATTGGATAACGAACACTGACGACATGAGAGCATTTGTTTTGTTGTAACTACCAGCCGCTCTGACATAATAGATTTTAGATCTAGTCATTTCATACAAGCAGGCAGCACCATCTGTGCCTAGTGCGAGATTTATTTGTCATCCGATCACGTTACCGAAAACGAATATTTGCATGATATTGAAGCAGCGGCTCTTAAATGGTGACAAGAAACGAGGAAAGTTATTAAGTAAGGCATCGACTGTTGATTGCAGAGATAATCTTGGTAAAAATGACTTTGCTATTTTCATAGCAACAGTTTCATTTTCATAGCTGCGCCCACCTTGAGCTATGAAACTGAGGTTTATTATAACGTCTGCTAATTCGCAATACCTACCTATTTAAACTAAATTAATCTTTGCCGTGACAACCGACACACTTTCCCTTTCAAATAGCCGATATAAATATTACTTACAAGGAAGCGCTGTAAAGTTCGAGGTCGATTAAATGGCAAGATTACCTTGGAATGGGGTGGCCATAATGTAAAACTATTAAACCAGGATAACGAACTCAGATACTTTTTTTAAACTTATGAAACGTAAGTTTGAATAATCTGCAATATTTATTAATACTTTAGTGATATAGAATCGAAAGCGGATATATTCTGTATACGTTAATTTAGTAAACCCAAGAATAAGTGAAATGTATACACTAGTTATTGAGAAATTGACGATTACGGACAGTTACCCAAATAAAGAAAACTTACACAACTACTGTTCGTGTCTTTCTAATGCGACTTTCGTAATAAATTCGCGTGTGTAACTGGGCCATGTACTTACAGTATGATGCATGTTTGATAAATATTTAAGGAATTATTATATTCCAGAAAATAAAATCGAAACTTAACCGAGTTTGGAATTCAGTGTTTTGTTTTTATCTCAAAAGAGACAAAACATTGAATAACTGTTCCATGTTTATCGATAAGTGTACTTAATTATGGATTTGCAAGAAATATATTGAGAATACATACTTAAATAATTTGCAAGAGGGAATGAGCTTAAAGCTAAATTTTGTAGCACAATAAAATGTATATCTCGTATATACGCACTGACTTCTGGACTTCAAACACATAAATATATCCCAGATAAAAATTTTGCAACCCTAACTTTTGGTAAAACTTTGCCCGGACGCTTCACAATGCCTGTCAAACTAGAACAAATCCGAAAAAACTTGGACTTATGGCAACCCTGTCTGTGCAATGACACGTCATATTCTCTAAGCTTTAGTTAAGGCCATTACAACCCGGACTTTTGCCAAAACCACGCCCGACACTTTCTAAATTAGGACAAATCCGGTTAAACCAGGATGGAAGGTAACACTACCCGGGAGCAGCAGTAGGCTTGTTCCATCACTCTGATAAGGAGCGTACAGTCGACACACAGTACAGTCACACTCGTAAACCATTTTATATTAAATTGTTATCAGTACGTTTGCAATGATGTCGGCAATTAATATACGGATACGGTAATGTTTTGTTATCATTAGCTTTCTGTGGGTAGGGTTAATAAATTTACCTAAAATTGGTGAAGAGTTTTGGATTAATTTGTTACAGTTCAACATCATCATCTCAGCCAAAAGATGTACACTGCTGTACAAAGGCGTCCCCCAAGGATCTCCACAACGACCGGTTTTGTTATGCTCGCATCCAGCGGCTTCCCGCGACCTTCGAAAGTTATCGAAGTACCATTGTTAGTTTTATTACAGACTGGGTACGCTATTCTCAAGTTGTGTTTAGATAATAACTTTATATAGGTAGTACGTTGACTGATAAAACTAATTAACAAAAAATATATGTGTGATATAGTACCTGTCATCCATTCTTATCTCTGTGACATAATTTCCTTGTTAAGGAAAAATATCAAAACAAATGTTTATGTAACTGATTTGTTTTGGGATCAGTATGAAAGATCTCGATGTCGCAGTGGTTAACGCGCCCGGTCTGCGAGTGCTGATGTTAAGCAACTTTCGCAAAGGCCGGTCATCGGATGGGTGACCGAAAAATTATCATCTCGAGCTCCTCTGTGCTTCGAAAGGCACATAAAGCCGTTGGTCCTGGCTGCATTAGCCAGTCGTTAACAACCACCCATCCGTACTGGGTCCGCGTGGTGGTTTATGACCCGTCCTTCCTATCTACCCATAGGGAAGGGTCGTGCCCCAACAGTGGGGACATAAATGAGCTGATGAAGTATGAAGATGGTAACCAGTACGAAAACCATCACCCACCATAGAGCCTCATGCGAGTTTTGTTAGCCATTCGACCACAATACCGAAAACGAGAATTAGTTACGATGCTAAGCTGCTTCAACGTCATAAAGTTCTCGTTTTTTTTTAACTCCTTACCTACTGGCATGGACTAATAATATATTAGAACTGACAATTTTCTATATTAAAAAGCGTATAAATACACAATTCAGTTTAAATTTACCACCCTAGATGTCCCTAGACCCTATATGATATGGTGGTAGCTAGCCAGGCGGACAAACAAACCCTACCACCAACCGGAACGAGTATACAAACATGTACACCCCGCTGGGAATCGAACTCGTGACCTCTGGGTCTGAGACCAGTGGTCTTAACCACAAGGCCACAGAGGCGGCCAGGCAGTCGCTTTCGTAAACGTGATCGAATGGAAAAAATACGCCTAGGCCACATTACCGTGCCTAGGCACTCAGAGTATGTACAGACCTATCCAAAATTGACAATTTTCTTCAATAAATGTTCAACCATATGCCATACACATAAAGTTTCAAGCCTATTAAAGAAATTGAGGAGCTCGATGGCGCAGTGGTTAACGCGCCCGGTCTGCGAGCGCTGAGGTTAAGCAACTTTCGCAAAGGCCGGTCATCGGATGGGTGACCAAAAATGTATCATCTCGAGCTCCTCCGTGCTTCGGAAGGCACTTTAAGCCGTTGGTCCCGGCTGCATTGGCAGTCGTTAACAACCACCAATCCGCACTGGGCCCGCGTGGTGGTTTATAGCCCGTTCTCCCTATCCATCCATAGGGAAGGCTCGTGCCCCAGCAGTGGTGACATAAATGAGCTGATGATGATGATGAAAGAAATTTGACAGTTTGCGATAGTCTGATGTGCAAGAGACTGTTTAACGTAACGTATTATGTAACATTACTACAGACGTTACAAAGTTGTAGCTTCACAATAAAGTATGTTACAGGTTGGTACCTATCTGCTGGTAGATTATTTATTTATTCATCAACACCATGTTGTGAAACTCTATTATTGGGTAAGTGTTATACATAATATGTTACATGTATGATTGTAACAAAAGGCCCGTTGAATTTCTCAATAAAAGAAAATAAAAAAGTAAAGTCTACATTGACAATTTCTCCTTCATCAATATGTTAAAATAGATTAAAAAAACAGGGTAGGTAGTCTTAAAAAACTTACATTGGGAACTATTCTCCTCCTGTTTTGGTGTTGGCATTTCATGGAAATACTCGTACATTTATAAACGTATCCTATCTATAATAATGTATATACTTATTTCCAGTTTTAGCTTATATATAAACCTAGCTGTATATTCCCCTATTTATTTATATTATATGTAATAAACAGGAATAGTAGATAAATAGTACAAAAACTTTTCCTCCTTCAAAATATGTAAGTCTTATAAAAACAGGGTAATTTCTCCATTTTGGTCAAAAAAATACAATAGTTATTTCAACCTACTTGATTCGCATTCTCCTGCAGTCCAATGGCCAATCCCTCCAGAACACTATGTACTAGCAACGCACACAGCAACCCTATCACTCCAGAAGAACTCTTGTTGCAAGGCGCTGTGTGGCTGACGTGGCACATCCTCGGGTTTCCCGCGTCACCACAGCATCTCTCCTGCATCTCATCGTCCTGCCTCCCACTGCTCTCAGGATACAGCAGACTCGTCGCCTCATTGCTCCCATACGTATGCCTGTGAGGGTCATTCTCTGGCCCGTAAAACAAATGAACCAACTCGTCAACCAGGTACACCAAAAAGAATCCAATGCAGAATGCTAACTCGGAATAGTTCGGGAGTTTCTCTCTCGCTTCTGGCAGCATGTGGGCTAGGGATGTGGAAAACAAAACACCACCGCCGAAGCAGAGTAAGCAGGATATAAGAAGAGGATGTTTCTGTCTCGCTCCTTCTGAGAAACAAGCTGGGATCATGCCAGCCACGAAGCTGCCCAAGCCCAGAGTGAGCATGGATATGGCTTTAGCCGTCGTCACTTCCATCATGGTCGATACACTGGTTCACATTCACCAATTAATAACAGAGGGAAGCTTCGTCTTATCGGATTTATTTACACACACCGTTATCGATTTCTAAATAAGTCTTAAGTACCTATTTCTAATGCACGTGTTTTTTATCATAGTTCGTAATACCCTATTTTACATGTTGGACGACTGTACTCCGGCGGGCGAGCCGTGTGAATGAGGCAAAACATTTTGGTAAAACATTATCAGTAAACACTGCGACAACGCAGTGTCACTCAGCGAGTGATGATAAAACCATAACCGCACAGCGATAAGGTTCAAAATCAATTGAATAATTTGTTTTAATAAATAAAAGACCATTTAAACTAGATCTGCACAGTTTAGATTTGCAAATGAATTAGTTATAAGCCACAGAGGTCTTTCAGTTTTGGATTTATGACAAATAATTATAAATAGTGAGGAGGTAATGAAACTGCTTGATGATTGCGTATTAATAATACTCGTAATATAAGGACGATATGAAATAACATAAAGCCTTACATTAACAAATTTAGTTTGATTAGGTAAACAGTTAGTACCTATGATCAGGAATACAATTTTTTCGTTGCAGACCCAAAGTAAGTACTAGATATTTACTATTGATTATAGGCCCAGTAATCCCATTGGAACTATATAAGGTTGCAGAGTCCAAAAGTTGTTGAAGAAGTGGGAAGAGGCTCTTCCGATAGTGGGAAACTGGTGGCTAGACTAGCCGGATAATAATAATTAAATTAAATAAATTAAATAATAATAATAAAAAACCCATTAAATTAGATTGTTTAGTGCGATTGCCAAGTCAATCTATTTATTTAAAACTTGGATCTCACAACTTTTTACGGGAGAAGAACTGAGTTGCGAGACTTGGTTTTTTTTACAAGTATGTTTTTGATGGCATCTCTTTTCTTTTTGTAGATAGCCCTACTTTTTTCCCTTTCCGGTACCTTCTACTTCTTGAATACCAACAACGGATTTTCTCTCTGTCTTATGAGCTTTTCACTGCAAATGTAACTTTGTAATCATATATATATATATATGGGATTACAAAGTTATTTATTCAGTTGGTGTATCCAGAAAACTGGACCGAAATTAGAAAATATTTTAGTTTTCCCATGATTTTACACTAAACACTATTTGTATTCTAAATTTGAAGCTTCTATGTTTGCTAGAAGTGCCTTAGAGTTTTGATGATCGGTCAGTCAGTTTTAAACAACTGGTTCAAATTGAATGAAATTTGAAATATACCGTGTTTCTACAGTGCCTGCTTGGTTACTGAAAATTCAGGCTTCTAGTTTCATCCACAACGAAGTTATAGGGGGTCGAAAATGCCCTGAACTGTTTCGAGAAAACGATGGTACGGCCGTGCAGTTTTTTTGCTCGACTTGGCGGGGGCACTGCCGCGCCCCCAGATCTGATCTCATAATAAGATTGATGAACTAATCAATTATAATAAAAATATATTACATAACATCGAGGAGCTCGATGGCGCAGTGGTTGACGCGCCCGGTCTGCGAGTGCTGAGGTTAAGCAACTTTCGCAAAGGCCGGTCATCGGATGGATGACCAAAAATTTATCATCTCGAGCTCCTCCGTGCTTCGGAAGGCACGTAAAGCCGTTGGTCCCGGCTGCATTAGCAGTCGTTAACAACCACCAATCCGCACCGGGCCCGCGTGGTGGTTTATGCCTCGTTCTCCCTATCCATCCATAGGGAAGGCTCGTGCCCCAGCAGTGGGGACATAAAATGAGCTGATGATGATGATGATGATGACATGATATTGTATGACTAATTTAGAATAGAATAGAATAGAAACACTTTACCTCTAATACATCACACACATAACAATATAACAGTAAAATATATTTAAAAAAATATATATAACCAATAGAAATGTTGATTCATGTGTGCTGCCGAAGCACACATTTATTATCAAACATTAAATGACAAGGCACGGCGCGGCCTAAAAACCTCAGATCCTTAACTAAATATTGTTCTTACTTAAGCGATGTATTTGTGTCATGCATAATAATATTATTATATCAAAGTAGCTGATACAGAGTACTTCCCTGTGCAACAAAGGAGGTGAATGATACTTTGAATGAATCATTAACAATTTCAAAACATATCAAAGTCGGTGCGCTTTTATAACAACTGTGGACATTTCCTACGGAACCGTCTCGACCCGGGCTGTTGCAGAGACACGGGAGATGTGTAGGATTGAGCGCTGGTCTGCCCGATCCACTAAAACCACTCGGCAATCGTCAACTGCTCATCGGGACCCTGAGCATATGAGTCCTTCACGGCCTGCCGGTGCCGCTGCGTTTCTTTCGAACCTGCATCATGCTAGGCGTCTCCGGCCCTCATCCCCGGGTTCGGGAGGCGCTTGACATTTAAGGAGATTTGCAGGGCGTGTGGGAAGATGTTGTTTCCAGCCCCCGCGTGCAGTTACGATGGGTACGATTGACAAATTTTAAGGATAACCAATTACAAACATTTTTGCCTTAACGTGGCAATCATAGTTAACTCCGCTTACCTGAAGATGACCATAGAATGACCAATAGTAAACCTTCCGACCTTTTTTTTTGTCAAAGCCATTTGTATTAGTTCATTATTAAAACTTAAATAGAAATTCATTTCTTTCTTAAGATTCCTAATGGTAAATTTGTCAAAAACAAAAGGGGCGGGTATGGCTACTGACCCCTGCACAGAAAAATCGCCCTAATGATGGATATCCAGAAAATTTGTGTCTATGTTACCGCCTTCTTCGAAAGTCGGTGCGCTTGCCATACCAACGATCACAAACATTAAACTAACTTAGGCGCTAACCAATGGACCAATGGTTACCAATATTTGGTTCTCGATTTTCCTACGTGCTTCTGAAGGCTTGTAATGCCGCATGTGCCGCTTATAATGCCAGCGTAGAGGTTCCAATGCTCCTTATTATCTTACTTCGAGCCACCGCAGACATGCTACTTTTAGCATCGGCGATCGGCGATTCAGCCGCTTTTTAGAATCTGAATGCAGCGACCACACATTCCACACCGCACATTTAAAAACGCCAAACGCGGCGATTGAGTCGCTATTTCGGAAGCTCGACACAGCTTCTGAACGTTACACTCCGCACACATTCGGATGCCCGATCGCATCGATTTGCATCGAGTTGCCGATCCAGCATCGGAGCAGTCGCTAAAACGCGCGATTCCAATACCGCGTCCGCACCGAACGCATGAAGTCGCGAAATCGCGATACTGCATCGATAAGAATCTCACGATTTTACTG
Organism: Eudonia mercurella; assembly: GCA_963082485.1. Taxonomy (NCBI): domain Eukaryota; kingdom Metazoa; phylum Arthropoda; class Insecta; order Lepidoptera; family Crambidae; genus Eudonia; species Eudonia mercurella. The sequence goes on along the minus strand of OY720039.1, from coordinate 17,165,158 downwards.
CGATCGAACGCAGAGAGTCGCCAAACAGTGATTCAGCATCGATACAGTCGCAAAATCGCCGATCGCCGATGCTAAAAGTAACATGTCTGCGGTGGCGCTTAATGAAGGAAAATTTGTTGTATTTGTTAAAACGAGAGGCGTGCGTAAACGTACACGCGTCTTGTTCTTCGTTCACGTCTCCCAACCCTAACAGTACTGCTACAATTTCTTTAAAGCTCCTGGTTTTGCCCTTTACTGCTCCCTGGTGGCCCCTAAACCCAACAGTGGGACGTATTCAGACTGATGAGAATGATGCCGTACTCAATTATGTTATTACCTACTTATTATAATGTATTTTCTATTTGTATTGAAAAGTTTGTATAGCTACCTAAGACTTACATCACAAAGCCAACCCGAGTGCTCTCTTGTCACACGTATCATTTGAAATTTGTAACTAATAACCTCAAAATCTTTTGTTGTACCCGAAATTAAACCAGATTAAAAACAAGTTCCATTAAATTTACGTATGTATTAAATTGTTTTATAGCCATTACTATTTACCTTGCGTAGACAACGCAACATTTTATGATATGATAGGACGTGCCACGCGGTGCCAAGTTCGCGCAATCATGGACTCAGTTCATGGAGCACAACAATGCTAATAACATTATCGTTTAGGCTTGACTTGGGTAAGATGGCGGTAATTAGCCAGGCTAAATGAAACAACGACAACCGAGTACCTACACTTAGATGCGACCCTACCTGGAAATCGAATCTGGGACTTTTGGGTCCGAGACCGCTGCGCTGGCACCACTGGTTTAATCACTAGACTACAAAGGCAATTTAAATCATTCTATGGAGAAGATTTATCGATTAGAACTCTTTAGTAGCTGGTAGGTGTTATTACATAAACACTGATTACGCTAGAAAATAAAAAACTGACTACGCTCTAATATGACATATCTCAATCATCTGTAGTGTTAAATTCTCTTTGTCACAATATAAATAAAAATGTCATAATTCTTTGAAAATACTACAAAACTTGTGATCATGAACGAGTTGCTGCAACGGCATGGGTGTTCAAACGTGTTCTCATTGCCAGAAGGGCTTAAGGAGCTCATGTGCGATATTTCACGTGAGGTAACAAATTCAAAAACTCCAACTCCTACCAAAAAATGATTACCTTCCAATGATATTTAGCCACATGCCGTGATAAGTAAGTCATCATACGCCTCATAAACATCCCACAGAAGATGGTCGTTTTCGCCATATCGACTGCTAGGCAGAGGCCTCTTCCATGTTTCGCCATACCCTTCTTCTTCCCAAAACAACATGAATAGTTCAACACAGTTACAATACTTAAAAACTCAACATAGTCTATCAAAAACTTTCAAATTGGACAGGTGCTACGTGAACAGCCAGAGAAGATATTCGACTTCATTGCCAATTATCTGTCAGTGTTGCTGATCACAAGGGAGCACGGCGTCCTGGCCATGAAGATCCTGGAAGACCTGTGCGACTGCAAGCCCTCCGTCTCGGAGCATCTCATGCATCTCGGCATGGAGAGGGCGGAGGCGGACACGCTGGCGCAAGTCATCCAGGAAGAGATCGAAGGATTCGAACCGGTTGAAGGCAAAGGTATAACTAAATCCCTTACCAAAGTGTACCTGCTGTCTTCTGATAGGTCTTTTCATTGAGCCTTCCCTACCCTGCCCAATAAGAAAACACGAAACAAAAGAGCACAGCACACTTTCCATAAAGAACCTAAAGGAACTGGCAAGTCCACCGTATCAGAGCATCTCCTCCATTGGTATAAAGTGCGCAAACGGTATCTCTTTCGGATTCGAGCCCGTTGACGGCAAAAGTGAAACGTCCATAAAAGCTAGCCCAATAAGTATTCATCCAGGATTTATTATGAGCTACTGTAGTCCAAGGTATAGAGCACCGGTCTCTGACCTAGAGATCTCGAGTCAGATTCTCAGCGGGGATACATGTTGGTCTCAGTTTGATTGGGGGTACGGTTTGTTTTAACCAGCTAGCGACCATCAGTTTCCCTAAGTCTATTGCCGTAACGACAATATTGTGTTACGATATATATAGAAATATAGAAAGATAAAGATAACCAGTTCTTCTTTGGCTGAAGATACTGAGTAAAATATGCTCTCACGGTTGGCCTTATCATTACTTATCCAGCGCTTTCGTATGTCAGAATAATAATATAGTTGTCTCAACTTTACAGAGACAGTGAAGGAGTCCCAAATAGTGAAGAAAATCCTGGCCAGGTCGGTGCTGGACGAGGACATGACAGCCCGCGTGTGCCAAGTCGCCAGGAACGCGTACAGGGACTACTGGTATCGCAAGAAGTTACTCGAAAAGGTGAACTTTACTACAAACTGTTAGGCTTTTCATTGGTCGCTGGCGATGTAGAGTTAAACAACCTAGTAAGAAGATGGATCGGAAATAGGATAGAAAATTATATTTTGGAGCTTTTGCATAGAGATAGTCAAAGAGCCCGAGAGTGCCTTATTAAGTGACTTTTTTCCCGGTTAAATACAATTATGGTCCCAGGACACACGATAAAGCTGGACTGACGAATTTTTACATATATACTTACCTGTGTGCCATTTTTTTTAATAAATGTTCAACGTAGCCATACCATGCCATGACGTGCAAACAAACACTATTGACTTACCGCCCGCGTTATTTACAGACATAAATTGACACTTATTTATACCGTTCATTAGTGACGATTTTTTTTATTTCCATTACGTCCACACACCTGCTGTGCAGATTACCACAAACTGTCAGTTTAATTGAAAATGTATTGAAGAAATTGAACAGGTTGATATAGTGCGATTCAAATAGGACGACGGCTGTCGCGTCGCAGTAGCGAATTAAGGTGTCAGCGGGACGTTACAGGGCTGGGAGAACTGTCTGTACCTAAATTCCTCAAATTAATGCTGTGCCTTGAGGAGCTCGATGGCGCAGTGGTTAACGCGCCCGGTCTGCGAGTGCTGAGGTTAAGCAACTTTCATCGTATGGGTCATCGTCATCGGATGGGTGACCAAAAATGTATCATCTCGAGCTCCTCCGTGCTTCGGAAGGCACGTAAAGCCGTTGGTCCCGGCTGCATTAGCAGTCGTTAACAACCACCAATCTGCACTGAGCCTGCTTGGTGGTTTATGGCCCATTCTACCTATCCTTCCATAGGAAAGGCTCGTGCCCCAGCACTTTACTATTACTACTGAAATCGTGCTGTTATAATGTACCTATTAAGCATTTCAACAGTTGAATATTCATAGAGAAAATGATATGCCTATATACTGAATAACACCGCAGTACAAATAATTTATAAATAAAGTATACAAATGATAATGTATCTAAGTAGATCATAGTGCAATAACCTACATTTAAAGTTAATAATACATTTGAAGTGTACTTAACCAAACGTAACCTGACAAAACGAAAATCAAAAGATATATGTAATATATTAGATTCCTGAAAACAATCGTATACTAAATAACGTTATCTTCGTTTAGAGTATGAAAGTGCAGCCAGACGAGCCCTGGGAAATTGCAGCTCAACACACATTAGAACTGTACAAGAGGACAAAGCCATCCTTTGCAGAACTGACGAGAGCCACGCAGAAAATTCAGGTACAATTTCCTATCAATTACGTTTACCAGTCTCACTAAAGTAAAAAGCAATTTTCACTTTCTAATTTATAATCGTCTTTGTTCTCTATATGATTTGATCTATGATTAGAGATGGTTCTATTGCCACTGTTAGCTAGATAAGATAACCAATTCCTCTTGGTTGAGGATCCCGGGTGAATGTATTTTCATCTGCAGCTTAGGCATTATCTTAACCAACCGTTCCGGCATTTCAGTTTTTGTTATTTTTCTAAAAATATGTATTTGTTTTGAAAAGTTCAAATTAATGTTATTATAGTTCAAGTTCAATTTCTTTCTTTCTTTCACGATGAATTTCATTTTACAATCATTTTGGGAAAAAAATTAAAGGCCAATGGCAAGTTCTGGCCCCAAAGGGGAATATCTTCGTTAAGAAGTCGAGGTGACTTGTCTTCTACTTACAGTGATTCACTAGTTCTCATAAATTCAGTTCTCATTGCCATATTCATGATAATGTTTCTATTTTATCAGCAAAAAGGCTTTTAAAGAAGTTATAAACAGAAGTGATTTTTATCTGCCTTGTCTTTTGCGGAAAAAGATATAGCGATTAAATAGGATTCAGGCTCTGACGTTTATTTGTAAATTAAGTATTACAATTATAACGGTGTTTTAAACATAGGTTTTAAATTTAGATATTCAAATATGTACCCCAAATATTAAATATCAATTATCTTAAATAAATAATAAGTGTGATATTTTGATACAATCGATATTTTAAATTTCGATATTCAAATATGTATCCGATATTTGACTACCGTGAATTTTTTTAAGTAGTGACAAAAGGGAGGGTAGCCCTTTGACCTGCAGAAATGGCTTATAATAATAGTATAAGTAACAAAACTCACAATATGTAGGTCAAACAATTCGTTTTGTAAATTATACACAAAGAAAGGATAGTTATTCAATAATGTCTCTGCTGTTCTTTGAATGTTTTTTTTATTTAAGCTGTTTTTTATGTTATTGAGCCGGAAAACGAGTATACAGCCTAGATACCTGATGGAAAACGCATCCCCGCATCTACCGCATTTCATGGATACTTGCAACACCAGGGTATCTGGCGCTCGTGGCCATCCCTCAAACTTCAGTATTTACGCCATAATAGTAACTTCATATTAATCTTTAATTATACAATTAGTTCAATATGTGTATGTGTACGTACATATACATTATAATTACTTTAAACTTTTAGTTAAATACTGTATTAAATAAGTAAGTATTTTATAAAAAAATATTGTAAAATTACGGATTAGTCCCGCACATTTCCTTTCCACACCACAGCTGGGGTTGGCTGGAAGAGATCTCTTTTAGAGATAAGCTCTCCTTTGTAGGTCTTATGTAACGTGTATTTTTATGTGTAGGTGAGGTTAGGTTTTAATAGTAAATTTACCAGTAAAATGTATCCTTTAAACCGGAACATAACAATTTTTATCGACAGAAATGGTATTACGAATATGTTCGTTGTCAAATCTGGGCAGAGTCTCTTCTACCATGCATATTTTAATTGCGCTGCTGTACCTTAAGATGTTAATTTTTTTTCAGGCGGCTTATAGGGGATACCACGTCCGTAAGAACCTGCTGACTCACTTGAAGCCAAAGAAGAAGAAGATGCGGCCCAAAGTAGATTTGCTGGGCCCGCCGGTGGATGTGGCCGAGTCCAGGGAGATCGATCTTGGGCCTATTCTCGTAAGTTGTTGCATTTTAAGCACAGTTTGAACCATTTTAAAACATTTCTTATGATTTTATGTAATTTATTTATTTATTTATTTATGAACGGTACACTGACAGATTAATGTCATTACAAAAACATACAAACATATTCCACTTATTAAGACAAGACAATAATCTAAATTTAGTGTACACAGCATGCAATCGATTAAACTTACACTTTTGTTTATGCTTAACTTATACAATATATATTAACAATTTTTATTTTTATTCTAAATATTCGTATAAATAAATAAATGTAATGATTCCTTTGTGTGTAATTTGACTGATTGACTGATTGACTGATTGGATTTGTAAACTCTAGTGCTCATTTTATCGCCATCTAACATCTAACGTATATAACTGTATAGTAAGTAAGTATGTATGTGTGGTATGAGTGCTCCTTTTTGAAAGTTGATTCAACCTTACTATTACCTTACCTTATCAAGGGAAACATTTAGGAAATAATTGTGAAAACGTGCTCATGTCAAAAGGTCGAGGCGCAAAAGCAGTAAAAGCATAAATACGCATATTTGTTTGCATGTGTACTCAATTACAAATACACAAATACAAATATATAGTACAAATAGAATTCATTCGAGCGCTCTGTCGTTTTGTCGCCAGAAGAGGACGATGTGCCCACATGTGGAGCGATCAAAGTCGCAACTTCATAGGAGCAAACAAAGAATTAGTCAATGCTTGGAAGACTGCACAGCTCGAATTTAAAGACGATATAGCGCAAATGGAGATCCGTGGGGGAGGCCTTTTTCCAGCAGAGGACGTCTTTTGGCTGAGATGATAGCGCAAAAATTAGCCCTTGATGTTACTCAATGGCATTTCATTCCCCCTTACAGCCCGAACTTTGGAGGATTATGGGAGGCCGGAGTGAAGTCAGTAAAGTCACACTTAAAGAAAGTCCTTACTACCAATTTGACTTTAGAGGAAATGACAACGCTTCTTTGTCAGATTGAATCCTGTTTAGACTCCCGACCTTTGAGTTCAACCGATGACACAGATGTTGAAAATTTGAGCCCCTTCACCGCACATTTTTTAATAGGCGACACATCAGCATCAGTACCTACTCCTAACGAAATTTAACCCAAATTATTTAGCAAGATGGCATAATATACTCAAAAATTATTACAAACATTTTGGAAAACCTGGCAAATGCAGTACTTGACTTGTGCCACGCCTGTGTATAGTGTGAAGTCGGGTGAAAGTGTCACTAAAAGATGTGTATCTAAATTGTGTCCTTTGATAAGCTCTAAAGACGTTTAAAATAAAACACTTAATATAACAGAAAATTTATTTGCATGCAAATATTGTTTAATCGGAGTTTTGAGTATTAAAATAGTTAACTTTAATGCGAAATTTAATAAATTTATAATTGTAGTATAGTATAAAATGTTCAAAATGATTTTTAAAGCAAATTTTGTTGCGAACAAATTACAAAAACACAAATGTTGAAAAAATTTCCACGAGCAGGATTTGAACCTGCACCCTTCTGACATTCCGGGTCAGGTGCTCTTCCAATTGAGCTATCGTGGTTCTAACCAGCCCGCCGAAATTATTCAACACTTTTTACTTTGTAAGCCAAAGGCGCCCATTCAATGTCAACAACTACCGTCATTAACATCCGATCATAATATTTTTACAAATATTAAAGATCAGTTAAGAAATAAGCAAGCTATTTTATAAAATGTTCAAAATGATTTTTAAAGCAAATTTTGTTGCGAACAAATTACAAAAACACAAATGTTGAAAAAATTTCCACGAGCAGGATTTGAACCTGCACCCTTCTGACATTCCGGGTCAGGTGCTCTTCCAATTGAGCTATCGTGGTTCTAACCAGCCAATAAAAATATTATGATCGGATGTTAATGACGGTAGTTGTTGACATTGAATGGGCGCCTTTGGCTTACAAAGTAAAAAGTGTTGAATAATTTCGGCGGGCTGGTTAGAACCACGATAGCTCAATTGGAAGAGCACCTGACCCGGAATGTCAGAAGGGTGCAGGTTCAAATCCTGCTCGTGGAAATTTTTTCAACATTTGTGTTTTTGTAGTATAGTAGTTGAATATTTACGTAAAATTTGTTTTGTAAAGACTAAAGCTGATGATGATGATGTTGAGTTCAAATTACTATATTAAGTCTGTATGTACGCATCGAACATTAGTAGCAAATACAAAGCCGAAGGAATAACACATTAAGTTCGTTTCATTAACCCAACAAATTATTACAATTTAATTTAACAAGAATTACTGGAAAAAGCGGGGCGTTGTGGGACCTGAACCCGAGTTCTTCTTTGGCAACTTCAAGGATGTAGTGCTCCAGTGCAAGGTCGTCAACGAGGCTTTCCACGAAGTCTACAATCAGTACCAGAAGGACAAGTTAGTGGGTGTTTACCGGATGACAAAACCTATCTTGTTGGTGCGAGACCTAGACATCATACAACACCTGATGATACGCGACTTCGAGAACTTCACAGATCGTGGCAGCGAAGCCGGAAGCAAAGACCTCGGGAAGAACTTATTTTCAGTCGACGGAGAGCAATGGAGAGTTCTGCGTTCGCGTTTGTCACCCATCTTCACTTCTGGTAAACTGAAAAATATGTACTACCTCATCGAGTCACGTGGAGATCAGTTTATTGAATACCTAAGGCCTAGCTTAGAAGAGCAGCCGGAACCAAATGTGTACACGCTTATACAGAAGTTCACCATTGCTACGATCAGTGCGTGCGCATTCGGCCTCGATATTGATATGAAGAATTACGATGTTGATACCTATGCCAAAATTGATAAACTTATTTTTTCTCCTATCTACGCTTTGGAATAATAATAATAAATTTTTGATTCCTGGAATCTTGACATTTTTAAACTTGTCCTTGTTTCCCCGAGTCATTACAAACTTTTTCTACAATCTAGTGGATACGGTCATTAAGCAACGAAATTGCAAACCGACTGACAGGAAAGATTTTATGGACTTGTTATTGGAGTTAAGATGTGCTGGCGAGGTGCGAGGTGTCAAAAAGTTTGAAGACGAGAAAGACCGCTCGCTGCAAATCACGAATGAGGTGTTGGCCGCGCAGGCGTTCGTGTTCTACGCCGCGGGCTATGAGACCAGCGCCACCTCGCTCTCCTTCCTGCTGCATGAGCTGGCCCTGAACCAGGACGTCCAGGACAAAGTAATCCAAGAAATAGACGAAGTGCTCCAGAAATACGACGGGAGGGTTACTTACGAATCCTTAAAAGAAATGACTTACATAGACCAAGTTTTTGATGAAACCATGCGCCTCTACCCGGTCTTGGACCCGTTAAGGAGGCAGACGGCGGCAGCATATAAAGTTCCAGGAACTGATCTGACAATCGAAAAGGACTCGTTGGTTATGATATCGGTGCGCGGGATCCACATGGACGAGAAGTACTATCCGAATCCACTGAAATTCGACCCGGACAGGTTGTCACCCGAAAACGCGAAGTCGAGACATCCGTGTGCCTACATGCCGTTCGGATTAGGACCGCGCAACTGCATCGGCATGCGGTTCGCGAAGGTGCAGTCGCGCGTGTGCCTGGTGAAGCTACTGCGCCACTTCCGCGTGCTGCCGGGTGCCAACACGCGCCGCGACTTCACTTACGACGGCGAGCGCGTCATCCTTGGCTCCAAATACGGCGTGCCGCTGAAGATTGTGCCTAGAACTATAAGCACATAAAGCTGTGCTTTTCATTTAATTATATTGTTATGTTTACTGCTTTGGGGCGTTGTGTTGTTATTCGGGACACAGTTCTAAACTCCAGCGGATAGCTGTTTCTGTAGCGGATATCGTACTTTGCTGTTAATGGTATAACCATTTTTGTTTTCAATAAACACATTTTATTACAAACTGGTGGACCCGCCGGACTTCGTACCGCTTTGACAGTTTTCATCAAGTGATTTAATTCTCTTTGGTTTCCATGACAACAAAACATACAAATCGAAAATTTTTGAAAGATGCATGTACAAGTTACAAGATGTAAAAGTTTCATTTAGTACATCGTGATCAGTACGGTTTCCAAAAGGACAAATCAACTAATTTAGCTATACATACTCTAATTAATGCCATTGTAGTTAATTTGAATGACAAAAACTGGACCACTGCTTCATTCGTAGATTTATCAAAAGCATTTGATCATGTTTCGCACCTAAAAAAGTCATATTTGAGCAATAGACAGCAGTGTGTCGTTATTACTAAATTAAATAAAGACAAAGAATTGGTAACCTATTCACAATATAAAAGTAATGTTAATGGTGTACCACAAGGAAGCGTGTTAGGCCCAATTTTATTTATTTTATATATTAATACTATTACTGACATAACGAATCATAAATGTGTAATGTTCGCTGATGATATTTCTTTTATAGTTTCATCAAATAAATTTAATAATACAATTACTGACCATGAAAATGAAATTAATTTTACTATTGATAAATTGATTAATTGGCTTAACATACATAATCTTAAAATTAATTTAAATAAAACTAAATATATATGCAATTTAATAATAATAAAAACAATGGCATTCACGTTCATTATAACGGTATAAAAATTGATGAGGTTAAACAAATTACATTTCTAGGGATCGTGACACAAACTGGAAAATACATATTGACAACATTTGTACAAGAATTAGTAAATTTGTTTATGCTCTAACAAGTTAAAAATGTAACAAATGTAAAAACTGCGATTACTAGTTAGCTTATGTTCGATCTAGACTACGTTATGGATTGATGATGTGGGGTAACAGCACTGATATTAATAGAGCTTTTGTTGTACAAAAAAATGTATTAGGGTAATATGTGGTGTACCTCCACTTACCACTTGCTGGCTCTTGTTTCGAAGACTTGGTATTTTGTGACAATACACATCAAATGTTTCACAGCTAGGAACATTTTTTTGACCCGGCGGACTTCGTACCGCTTTGTCAGTTTCCATAGCAACAAAACAAACAAATTATTTTGTATAAGAAAATTAAATTGTCATTTTTAGTATTTTCCGTTACTTAGTTATTATTCATGTTTCTCACCGTTTAAACCTTCCCTGAACTTCCACTAATATTTTAAAATCAAAATTAGCCAAATCGGTCCAGCCATTCTCGAGTTTTAGCGAGACTAACGAACAGCAATTGATTTTTATATTTATAAATTGATTGTTGAGTTCAAGTTATAACATTCGTGAGTGTTGAGTTTGCAGGTGGGGGTGTACACGAACTATGCAATTCCTTACAGATCGTTTGGCGCAGTGACTCGGGAATAACGACTTTATGTCCGCGCATTAGACAACCGTTTACATAAGAGAGCTGCGATCGACAATTGTAATATGGTTTCAACTTTGTATCGTTTATTTTTTTCGGCCAGCCATTTAAAACATAACGCCTAACTTGACAAAACAATTCGTCATGACTGGTTTCGCGTTGCAGTACGCTCACTGTCACCGGCAAGTCTCAGTCGAGCACAAAGTTAACGTATGCCGCGCGCTCCTCACCAACCGACAGCTACGCGCAGCCGCCGGTGGCGCCGTCCTGCTTACTCACTGAAGTCGGGCACGCTCACGATAAATAATCTGCGCTATTATTTTTGCTGCTTATGTATTCTATAGCATAATTGTAGGCTGCCAGGAATATCGCGTAACGCTGTAGTCGATTGGCGGAGACTTCAGGCATAGTAGAATGAAACAAGTAGGTCATCTTCATACATACGCACCGAGCGCGGCTTGTATGTGAGCGCAGCCGAACCAACCCGTCCGTACGCATCGTCGCACGCACACACTGACAAAATTTATTGCTGCTAATGCTGCGCCAGTCGCGAGCCGTACATAATGCCGCGCGCGCCTGCGTGTTTCGTCGCTGTGCCGGCGCCGCTGCCGCTCGCACGTAGATTATAATTTGTTAAACGTAAGTCAAGGTCAACGATGGTTACAAAAAAAAACAAGAGATATTGCAGTGTTTATGGATGTCTTAATAGCAGCTTGTCCATCGAGAATTTTCTTTCTTTACTTTACCTACCGAACAAGAGCGGTGAGTTGAGTCCCTCCTGCCTAACCTAATTACACAATTTTGTGTCAGTTATTTACTACCGAAAGAATTAAGTTCTGCTCCAGATTTCGTGGATTAGAGAGGTAAATACATGTACCTACGGATTTGTAAGTTTAATTTATTAGATTACACGGTATACCCTACCGCGAAAACAAGGGACTAATTAGGAACAGCCAGACGAAACACTTTGGACTTTGTACCGCTCTTATGTTGTGGGCATAAGTACTAATATCGAACTGCAAGTGTTTACCGTGATATGCTGTTGACCGTATCTACTTACCTACCTATTGTAAGTTGTTGTGTTGTACAGTTGACAAACTACGTTTAGGTAGATCGGGGGTGCTCTGAAATCCATGAATTCATATTTCTAAGTATGTTCTTATTTTATATGTAGATACCTACCTCATTCTAATTAAAAGCGACAGCCCTACAAGTTTAGGTGATTATCGCTTCCTCGGGGGCTGAGTCGACCTACTTGTTTCATTCTACTATGCTTCAGGGATACCCTTATGTGGCCCGTATTTTGTGAATAGTGGTTTGTGATCAGTCCTCAACACGAAAGGCACGGGCCGGCCGTACAGATACTGATGATAACGTCTAACTCCAAAAATAATCGCCGTAGTTTCTTTCTGGATTTGTGCATAATTTTTTTCCGCCGAGGTGAGCGTTCGGGATGCATACGATGACGGTCTTTCTAACCCTTCCTTCGTCGTTCGGATTCTTAACTGGGTAGACGTGTTTCGTGTTTTATCTCTAAAATTACTAATCTTGCTATACAATAATCTATTCAGTTCTAAGTAAATAAGTGTTGTGTGTGTTCAAAATAGCTTAATAAAGGATTCAGCCAAAATCACGCGCATTACTGTTTGCGGCCGCAGCCAGCGAGCGGGGTGTCTTCTTTCCTCACCGCTACGATAAGAGAGGCACTTGCCATAATTGCCCTCTCTGTCTGTCGTCGCTACTCGTAACTCGTCGTGTTGTTTCGTGCGTTTACGCTTTGTGACAAAGTATATCATTCTACCTACTGACCTACATAAAAAAATAAAAAATAATAAAAAATGAAAACTTGTCAAGCTTGCACCTTCGAAACAAAGAACAAAGAAGATCATTTAAAATGTGCAAGATGCAATGAAGTATATCATATCTTATGTCTTAATATAAACCCAGAAGATCTGAATCCCAATTTTGCCTTAAAATGGTTATGCCCATTATGCATGATGAAACAACCCAAAGGTGATAACTCTGAATGCTTAGCTCGCCCATCCACACCGACATCGATGGCGGAGGTTTCTTTTAATGTTACTCGCCGTAAAGCACCTAGCAAACTAGATATCTCCGCTGCGAATAACAATGTGAATACGTGTGATTACGTGCGGCGCTCGGATTTACGTGACTTGCTAAGGGAAGAAATGTCAAATGCGTTAAAGTCACTGAACATGGAGATGAAGGCCACTATTAATAAAATGGCTGAACAAATTGGAGATTTTAAAACATCCATCGAGCACATGAGCGATAAGTTCGACAAAATCTCGGGAGGGTTTGCTCAACAACAGCAAGAAATTATAATTTTAAAGAAAGATAATATAACCTTGCGTGCCGAGGTGGACAGTCTCACCAATAAAATTGCTCAACTAGATCAACTATCACGATCGTCTGCTTTGGAAGTACAATGTGTCCCAGAAAAGAAAGGTGAAAATGTCATGCAACTTATTAAGCAGCTAGGCCGTGCCGTTAAATGTAATATAGCCGATCAAGACATAGCATACTGCTCTCGTGTGGCAAAACTGAACCCTAACAGTGCAAGACCGCGTACAATAATTGCCAAACTTAATTCACCGCGTTTAAGAGACTCGATTTTGTCGGCCGTAACCCGCCATAATAAGGAACACTCGCAAGACAAATTGAATATTCACGACCTTGGGTTTGGAAATGAAAAAAAATCACCGATCTTTGTATTGGAAAACCTTTCATATGAAAACAAACAGTTGCACGTCTTGGCTCGCCAACGGGGTAAGGAACTCAACTATAAGTTTGTCTGGATCCGTGGAGGCAGAGTCTACATGAGAAAGAATGAAACCAGTGAAGCTATTTTTATCAAGAACGCATCAACACTCGATAAACTGTAGTGGCTTTCAAAGATACTTTGTTTCATTTGAAATTGTTTGTAATTGTTATTGTGTGTGTTGCAAATCATTAGAATTAATAATAGTGCTATGTTTTGTTTTTCAATACTTTTTCAGTAGGGCAATTAACTTATTAGCAGTAAATGTATCTTCTAGACACATAGCGCACAGACAACCAGGTAAAAACATTTTTTTGATAAAAACCACTTGTTATTCGATTGTTTTGTTTATTGTCTTGGGAAGAATTAAACACAAATATGTATGTAAAATCTATTTTATGTTATCTTTATGCCATTTTTATGCCATTATAACTTACTCACGACAGCGATGTGTCATAGTGAATGATTGGACTAAATTGTGCTTAAACAATAATGCCACATTCCCCATGTATTGCGACAAAATAAGAATGAAATTTATATTAAACAAATCAATAGTATTATGTGCCTATGGCAGACTGAAAGATATCCAGCGTTTTAGTGTTCTAGTTAATCAGCAAAAGACATTAAAACTTACAAAATCTTTTAAATCAATTATTTTATATATAGTTTATCTTGCAACTATTAAATACTCGTACAAAGGTTATTTTGTGATAACTAATATATTAATGAAGGCTAACCACTTTTTATTTATTTTTATCTTACCATCGTTACAGAAAATACTACTGATACACTTTATATTAAAAGCGTTTTGGTTTGGTGCCTGCTATTTTGTTTCTATGTATTTCATATATGGACGGAGGGTTATATTGATTAATATTATGGTCAAGGTTGATACGGAGGTGCCTATACATTTTGTTCTGTTACCTATCAAAGAGTCCTACGCATACTGGCATAAAATATAATAATAAGGTTAATGATATTATTATGTACTATCAAAATGTACGGGGACTCAGAACAAAGTGTTTAGAACTTTTTAATAATGTGGCTCGCAGCGACTTCGACGTCCTGCTTTTTACAGAGACCTGGCTTCAGGATGATATATTTAGCTCAGAATTATGCGACAGCAGATATGATAACTTCCGTATGGATCGTAATTTACAAGAATGCAATAAAAAAACAGGTGGAGGACTTATGGCATGTGTTAAGGGTACAATTGGTGCGCAACAGAATTATAGTTTCTCGTCTAACTGTAATACGGAGTTGCTTCATATAACTATAACAGCACATAATATTGGAACAGAAAATAATTTAAATATAATACTGGTATACCTGCCTCCTAATCGTACTGATATACCAGCACAGTTAGAGGAAGTAAAATTGTATGTCATTGGTCTGGTTGAACGGTTCCCGAGTGAAACAATTCTTCTGGCTGGAGACTTTAACCTACCTTGTTTACAATGGCATGACGGTAGGTACGTTGTACTTAATAACATGGGAATAAATATGCAAAATGCTGCGCAGTCATTCATTGAAGATATGACTTATACGGGTTTAATACAGTATAATCAAATTCTTAATAACAGTGGACGCTCACTGGACCTAATATTTTGTAATATACATTCTAACATAACTAAAGCTACCTTACCTCTCATAAAAGAGGATGTACATCACCCATCTCTACTCGTAGCAATTAAGGATTTATTTATCAAGCCTTTAGAAGAAATTAATGTCTCGCGTCGTAACTTCCATTGCTGTGATTATACGGCTATTAATGATTTCTTAAGTGAGGTTGACTGGGACCTGATTTTAAGCGATTTCACTATAGAGTTTGCTCTGGATAGATTCTATAAAGTCTTGGATGACTGTTTTAACCGTTTCATTCCATTAATTAGAATAAGTAACGCTAGAAAAAAATATCCCGTGTGGTATAGCTCTGCTCTAATAAAACTGATACGCGAAAAAAGCAAAGTCCACAAAAAATTTCAACTCTATGGTAACCCTCGTGACTATGATACTTTTGCAATGTTACGAAAGCGAGAACATTTATTGGAAAAGCAGTGTCATAATAAATATATGTCTGGCATTGAACTTAAAATTAGTCATCGTTCAAAGGCTTTCTGGTCTTATGTAAAGTCTAAACGTGGTGGCTCGCAGTATCCAAAGCAATTCACTTATCAAGACAAAGTACTGACAGAGGGCCTCGCAATTTGCGCAAATTTTAATACGTACTTTCATAGCATGTTTTCGCAAATGGTAACTCGTAACGCTGGGTTATCTCGGGCCGTGAATGATGATAATGCTGTGGATGTACTGACGGGTATAGCTGTTACTAAAGGTGAGGTGGAAAGATTGCTTAAAACCCTTGATGTCAGCAAGGGACCTGGGTGTGACGGGGTTCCACCAGTATTCCTAAGGAATTGTGCTGAGACTTTG
Organism: Eudonia mercurella; assembly: GCA_963082485.1. Taxonomy (NCBI): domain Eukaryota; kingdom Metazoa; phylum Arthropoda; class Insecta; order Lepidoptera; family Crambidae; genus Eudonia; species Eudonia mercurella. The sequence continues at coordinate 17,149,281 of OY720039.1, read as the reverse complement.
GCTTATCCTATCTTTTTACTGTTTGATAAGTCTTTGAAGCAGTGTGTATGTCCTGTTTCTTTTAAGAAAGCGCACATAGTTCCTGTTCATAAAAAGGGATCCAGGATGGATATATGTAACTATCGTCCTATTTCCATTTTGAATACCCTGAATAAAATGATCGAAAGAATCGTATACGATAGAATCTACCATCTTATTACTCAAGGTATATCACACCATCAACATGGCTTCCTCAAACGAAAATCAACCACATCAAATTTGGCCGAGTTTTGCAATTATGTTCTGTGTGGAATGGAAAGCTGTGGTCAGGTTGACGTGATCTACACAGACTTCGAAAAAGCTTTCGATCGTGTTGATCACGCCATCCTGCTCGACAAGCTCTTTAATCTTGGTATTAGAGGCGATTTGCTCAGGTGGATCACATCATATCTCAGTAATAGATCGCAAGCTGTTGTCGTGGGAGGTTTTAGATCTGACTTCATTGAGGTTCCTTCAGGGGTCCCACAGGGATCGCATCTTGGTCCTCTATTTTACTGTGCCTACATTCACGATATTCATCATTGTTTCAGTAATTCTGAACACATACTCTACGCTGATGACAAGAAGGTATTCATGAAAGTGGCATCGCTTTCTGACTGTGAACTCATTTAGCGCGATTTGGATACTCTTTACGAATACTACAAGCTTAATAACATTAATATTAATATAAATAAATGTCAATGCATTAGTTTTAGTCGTAAAAAACAGATTATCAAGTTTTCTTATAATTTTAATGGTATAGTTATTGCTAGGACAGACTCAGTTAAAGACCTTGGAATTTTGCTGGATTCTAAAATGTTATTCTTGAGCCACGTCAATTATGCTACCAATAAAGCGTACCGTAATCTGGGATTCCTTATGAGAACTTGTAAGCCTTTCAGAAATATTCATAGCCTTAAAGCTGTCTATTATGCATTTTGTCGAAGTATTCTCGAATATGCGAGCCCCATTTGGAACCCCCAGTACATCACATATATAAATAAACTGGAAAAAATTCAAAAACGCTTTATAAGGCATTTAAATTTTAAAACCTCCAGACGAAATCAATCTTACGAGGTTGACTGCAAGCATTATAATCTGTTACCTCTTGACTCTCGTCGTGACCTACTTGACTTATGTTTACTTTACGATATTTTGAAGAACAACCTAGACGCACCTAACCTTCTCTCACTTGTCAGTTTCTGCACTCCCAAATACCGTACAAGACACACTCCATTATTTAACGTACCAAGTCACCGTACAAATTACTCGAGTAATGCTGTTATGACCCGTTTGCCCAGGACATACAACAAAAAGTTTCAGCACATTGATATATTTAATACCGGTAAACGGTCCCTAAAAAGGAAAGCATTTATCCCGAATATTTATCTCGATCTCGATCTCAAATAGTAATAGATCCTTGTAAAATGTAGCTTAGTAAGTGTTTTATATTTATATTGTTTAAGTTTAATTTTAATTTATCAACCTATCTGGAGCTGTCGGATTTCTTTAATAGATGTTCAACCATATGTCATATGCGTAAGGTTCAGGATCTGTTGAGGAAGTTTTGCAGTTTGTGGCGGTCTAGTGTGCAGTCTGTGTATGTTGGCAGTCGTGTGCATGAATGTGTAAGTTTAATTGTAATGTTTTATGTATATGTGTATATATATATATGTATATGTATAAATATGTTTATTTATTTTTGTTTGTAGGGTTTTGGTCTGTGGCTTAATTTATTCGTGAAAATGTAAGTTATTTAATGTAAATGTAAGTTATTTAAGACAGATTGTACACTGATTATTGAACACGAGCATAATATGTTGTCAAGTGCCTTTTGTTATTCTTAATGTGTACCTAGTTAGTGAATTAGTCATTGTTGTGGAATTCTCTAATTGGCTTAAGTATCTTGAAATAAGTAAGTTAAAATGTGTTTGTAAAAAAAGCTGTAGAATTTCCTAATAAATAAATAAATAAATAAATAAACCCGTCTTCGCTCACCTGAGACAGTATGGCCCCTAACCCAGTCGGCGACGGCGTGTCAACTGTTAAAGTTAATTTAGCCTTTGGGTTGAAATGTAATAAAGTATTATCAGATACCATAATATGCTTTATGTGTACGAATGCTGTCTCATGTTTTTCGGTCCATTCCCATTTCGCATTTTTATTTAATAAATTAAACAAGGGACTCAAAAACACAAATGTTGAAAAAATTTCCACGAGCAGGATTCGGACCTGCACCCTTCTGACACCGGGTCAGGTGCTCTTCCAATTAAGCTGTCGTGGTTATAAGGGACTCAATATGGACTAAGCGTACAAAATTTTTATAATAATTAGTCAAACCCAGAAAAGATTGTAGCTGTGTCATGTTTTCCGGTTTAGGGGCTTCCAAAATAGCTTTTACTTTTTTCGGCGATTTTCGTACTCCATTTTTGTCTATGACATGACCGAGGTACGTACATTATTTCATTTTTAAAGAAATCGCATTTACTTCTCTGTACCGTCAACCCTGCATCTTCTAAACGTTGTAGCACAGCTATTTTAACCTTTCCTTATGCTGTTCTCTTGAGGAGCCTGTCACAAGGATATCGTCTAGTAGGAAGATAATTCCGTCTATGCCCGCGAGGAGACATTCCATCGCCCGTTGGAAAATAGCTGGTGCTGACGAGAGGTCAAACATATATAGCATATTATAACTTGTTTGATTGACGCGTACCACCTGCGAACTCTACAATCAATTGAATGATTGAACAATTGAACTATTGTATCACGATTGAATCGAATGAATGGTTGAATTGAATGATCGAATGAATGAATGAGATTTATAAATAAAAAATAGCAATCTGTTGACTGACTGACTGACTTATTTAAGTCGACCGTAGTTTGCATGCGATTACCTAGAGAAATTATTAAGCTTAATTCGACCCAATGGCACTGTTAACATTCTGTGGATGGTGAATGGTTGCCCATTGTGTATAATGTACCGTGAAAAGCCTTCTCACATCCACATGGAAAGTGTTTTCTAATATTAATGAGGGTGCATTTATTTATTATTCTAAGGCTATGAGGGAGGGAGAAAAAAAACTTTTATGCCTATGCCGGTACTTCACAATACACGGTCTCACGCCATAGACTTACAAACTGATAGAGAAGTGACTTTTTATAAGAGTTCAAGTAAAAACAACAAATGATGATTTGAAGAGCAAAATAGGAAAATTAGACCTGAAACCAACTCGTCCACCTAGTTCTGGGTGATTATTTTGGGGTGTTCTTTAGCTCTGTGACGTGTTGATTTGATTTGTCATCAAAAGCTCGCACGAACTCCTTATACACAGCGTTCACATAATTTGGTCTTATATTTTGTTAGCAAATCGCTATATACATTATGGTTTTGTAATAAATATATTGAGTGTTGGGTATTGAGCCTTGAGTATTCACAATCGCTGCTACTCCTCAAAATGTTTCAGGATGTCAAAATCCGCGAAGACGACGTCGGCGTCATGTTTGACGAGTACGCTGGTGAGAAGCTGGGACTGGGCTACGACCCCATGAAGACCTTAACCCACGTGGAGGGGCATTTGACTGACGTCACTCCGTCTGCGCACTACAGCAAGCAAATTAGCCAGGTGACATTTTTGTCTTTAATAATTTTGAAACTTTTGTTTTTGAAAGCATGCCAGTTCCATCAAACCTTGTTACTGTTGAACTTAAATAACAATGTGTATATTTATCCTAATTGTATTTAGAGGCGAGATTACAGAGCATCATACCAGAGATGGTTTCGCTAGGATGCTCGGTAATATGCCAACATGTAAAGGATTTACTTATGTACTTTAAGGCATAATACACAACGGGATACATATTCAGACTAAGCTATTAACAAGAAGAATCACAAGACATAGTTACTTACATAACATTGACTACAGGAAATCTTATAGCAATAGAGACAAGCTAAGCAAGGTTGAAAAAGCAATGGAGTTGAGGTTAATTCGGTATCAGTATGCCACGTTGGGAGGCCTTTGTCCAGCAGTGGACGTCTTTTGGCTGAGATGATGATAATAATGATATAGTTCTCAGCAGCTGCGTAGAAGAAATAATGCCGGTGCCATACACCTGATTGCTGCAAGCTAGTGTTATTCACCATACAAACATGAAAAAAGAGAATTCCCCCCCAAAGGTGACAATGAAACGACGGCCTGAGGACATAAACTCTTTCCAAAATAAAACGTAAACAAAAACAAGAATTATGTATGGCACTGAAGCAGCGCCTCCTGGTGAATCAAACTCGCACTCTGCATTCTGACCATTATAAATTCGGAGTGGAAAACGACTTCTTCTTCAACAGGGGGAAAGCATTTGCTTCCATCTCACCCTTCGATCTCACCTGCTGGTAAATAACGACAGGGCCGACAGTGGAAGCGCACTTCAGCAGAAATCCACATTAATATGAGGTTGAATATCTCTGCATCTGTCAAAGCCCACATGCTGCTACGTATGCTATGCTATTGCTTCTCACATTGTTGGTATAGTGGCTGACTTTAGTGATCTCATTATTAATGTAGGTAAGGTCCAATATAACAATTGAATATAATATTTTATATACAGGTGCCGGTGGGTCGAACGGAGGACGCCCTCGAAAGTCGTCAGAGTCAGATCCTGCCTACATTGGAAGGTGGGACTGTTTTAGTTCTTGAAGATTTCGTATTGATAGTGTTTCTCCCTCGTACATAATAATGTTGTAAGGAGTACTTTAGGCTTATTATTGTTTAATGAATCCATTAATTAGAAAGCATTAAATTATCTGTTGCCAAGGTTAAACAAAAGCAAAAAATTACAGATCTTGAATCACGCTATCAAGTTTTCTATATTTTGTTTTGTTTATTATTTGGGCAAACAAACAGTTCAAAAACAAAGTGTTATAAAAATTTCCACGATTGGGATTCGAACCCGCACCGCAATGCTATCGTAGCTCTGTCCAACCCGCCGAAATTAATCAATACTATCTACTCTTTTTTTATTTATTTATTATTTATTTATAAGCATGCGAGCAGATGCAAGCAGATGCAAGCAGCAGTCTGCTGGCTTACAGCTTGGACCAAGACGCCAGCAAACTAACTATTACACTTAAATACAATATTCACAGTGTTACATTAAAATTACTAATTATACAAAATTTAAATTAAAACAAATATAAATAATAATGCATTTCGGATAAAGTTACGAAAATGTCAACTTATCATTTACAAATTACAAATGCAAAAATGTAAAAAAAATTAAAGTTAAAAAAAATTACGGATTAAATACAAAAATAATGAAAATGTTACGAAGTTAAAATGTCTAATAATGCTAAATTAATTTCAAATAAATACATATAAATAATATTCCATTTGTAATATACAAAAATGTCAACCTATAATTACAAATAAAAAAATGTCAAAACATAAGACAAGAATAGTATAGGCTGATGATGACGATGATGATGATGGTGATGAAAACATAAGAGAAGAATAAACATAACACTACTTACTTACAGACCCATAATAGGCATCACAGATATAGGTGTTTTCTGACTGTGTTACATAGCTGCCCAAAGTGGTCAGCAAACAAAACAAATTCAAATCATAGTGCTGAGCAAGCATGTCCCCCACGAGCCGCAGGGCGAGGTTGGTGGGCGCCTGGGCCGCGTACCTGATTCGCGTCATTATCGAGTACAGAAGGTGTGGGCGCCGCCGCATACTAAGTACTTGTGCGCAATTGGCGTAAAAAAAGATAAACACAAAGAAACAGTGAAACCTTTGATTATACAGCCGTGTATAATCAAAGAGTGTAACAATATACGTAGTAAACTTACAAAACGAATATTTAGTGTAAATATCATATTCAGCACAGTAAAAATTTTCATTGCTTTTCGACTTATTTCAAAGAGTAAGGTGAGGTAAGAATTATATGCGGTACATATTAAATCGACTTTATCTCGTGTTATGAATAATTTCTTTGATGCTTCCCAGATCGTCCGAGCCAGCTGCCTGGTCAAGACGACGAACTTACGAAGAGCCGCTTAGCGAGCCTTGATATGCACAAAATATCCTTCCTTGAGGTTATATTTCTCACACTAATCGCTCTCAAAAGTCGAAGTGGCCAGAAACCCTCGTAGTGATACTGTCGGTTCCAAAAATGCTTATCAATAGTTAACTATGTACCTTATTACTGTAGCTTAGTCGGAGTTGCCATTAACAATCCTATATAATTTATCTAAATTATGTCTGTTTGCTAAAAACAGGATGGTGAGGAGATACAATAGGCATTTTTCTCACGGAAAGACGTCTCCTTTTGGAATGTGATCAAATTACATTAAATCAAAAATTAATCAATAATAGCGCTTAGTATATAATGCTCAATATTAATGAACATTTTATGTTAACCGCTTTACTATTGTACCTTATTTTGTTCCTTTTATAATAATCATCTTAAGGGGCGATTGAATGAACATCTACTGTCAACAGCAAAAGTCCTGGTAAAAATACTTTTAAAAAATACTACTTATTGATTGTTGTGTGTCAATAAATCTTTCTCTCTCTCTCTCACTTTAATCAAATCAAAAAGGCGATTAAAAGAAACATGTTAATTTAACAGTATTTAAACTTATGCAGGCACCGCCAGAACTCATACCGGATTCGTTCGAGGAAGTGATTCCGGAAGAAACGCAATCGGCGAAGGAGGAAGATGCTGAAAACGCCTTGGAAGTGCAGGAAGCACAAGGAATTGAGCCAGCTGAACCGGTAGAGGGTGGTGAAGTAGCCCCAGCTGAGGTACTGGAGGAACTACCTGGAGGTAAAGTTCTGCACAACATATTTGGTACACAGCACAACTTCTAAACGAATTAATAATTTAGTTATTTGAGTTAGTTACTAAGAAAATTGCCTTCTAAAATAACATTATTTTACCAAACAGTACATTAATTTAGCGCGTGAAGCTGTTCTACTCGTAGTAGTTTATGAGGTAGTAGTAACGTGAATCTTAATGAAATTTCCATGTTGCAGATAAAGCAAATGTAGGTGATGATTCAAGTGCGCCCACGGCCTCGGTTCCCTCATCAGCGCCCGACACAGCAGATAACACTGACGTGGAAGACGCCGGAGAACCACCAGACACCACTGGGGATGAAGCCGAAGGCTAGGCGGACATGATTGAAGTATTTCATGAGACGCTTTGTTTAATATTAAACTATCAATCTACATTGGGCCCTTGTAGTGGTTTATGGCCCGTTCTTCATGTGGATTTTCCATCTATGGGCTACGTAGACTCGAGCCCTAGCAGTGCGGACAAAAAAGAAAAGGTATAAATAAGGTAAACTGCCAACTGCAGTTGCAGTCTTTAACTTTTTGGCAACTGTAAAATGTAAAATGATGATTGATGATCTCAAATCGATGCATTTTAAGCGTTTCATGAAAACTGTACTTTCATAGCAATGCTAGATTAATAAATAATACAACGACTCTGTTTCACCAATACGTTAATGTCCAATGGCCAGGTACAGGCAAATATTTTAATTGTATTAACTATTTCTTTTATTTTCTTTGTTCTTTCAGTGAATTTCGTTTGAGTTTTAATTTTGTTTCCTTTGTTATTTAATAAACTAATTACTTGTGCAACAATACTCTTTTATTTCATTTCATGTAGTTATCTTAATTTCAGCCTACTAGATTTTAACGTCTCATAACGAAATAATCACTAGTTATGTAAATAAATGTGTCAAAATGGAGAATTTAACACGCCCTCTAATTGACGAAAGTTGTAGATTAGCATTACCTGAAGGACTGAAAGAATTGATGACTGATATTTCCAGAGAAGTAAGTCTTATGACAATCTTGAAGACCTCGATGGCGCAGTGGTTAACGCGCCCGGTCTGCGAGTGCTGAGGTTAAGCAACTTTCGCATAGGCCGGTCATCGGATGATGGGTGTATCATCTCTAGCTCCTCCGTGCTTCAGAAGGTACGTAAAGCCGTTGGTCCCGCCTGCATTAGCAGTCGTTAACAACCACCAACCCGCACCGAGCCCGCGTGGTGGTTTATGACCCGTTCTCCCTATCCATCCATAGAGAAGGCTCGTACCCCAGCAGTGGGGACATAAAATGAGCTGATGATGATGATGAAGTCTTATGGATTTTTTAATAGATACTCCATACAGTACACTTTGTTACCTTGACTTTTAAAAAGCAGGTTGATTCTGTCCTGCACTACATAGTGGCAGACAGGGCTCATCACCGAGAGGAATTAAGAGCAATAAAATCCTATTCGACTTACTGAGTGAACTCAATGTTATATTTATCGCTATATGGATTCAATATGGAGCCTGCAAAGTCACTAATTTATCACATATTGAAATGTGTGAAGTGCTAGTCGCTGTAATTAACTATTCTTTGCTACAAAAACATAATAGCTCCTTCATAATAGTTTTTTGACTATATTTCAATAGTTAGCAGCAACGGGGGCTACAATTTTGTTCATGGTTTGGTTGGTGGTAGGACTTTTCTAAATAAGCATTAATGTTAGAGCATTGTTGTATTCCGACAGTTCGAGATGTGATTGCCAATTTCTCAGTGATTGAGGTTTCCGGGTAAAGTGCGGTTCCACCTTCGGCCTTATCATCACTTAACATCAGGTGTAATGAAGGTCAGGTGCTTACCCATAAAATCCTTTTAATAAGTAATATAATCCCCAAGGTCCTCCGCCACCAACCACAGAACCTTTACGAGTTCATTACTAACTACCTGTCAGCGCTGATGGTCTCCCGAGAGCACCTGACCATCGCTGACCATCTATGTGGTCAAGTCGACGTAAACGCTTGCTACCAAGAGCTGGAGGAAGAACTCATAAACATCGGCTTTGGGGAAGAGGAAGCTGCCAAGGCTAAAGAAATTATCATTGAGTATTTTCACAGTGGTGGAAGTAAGTTGTGAATTGGATTACATGTTTTTTTGTTCCATCGCCAATTAGGAAGTGCTTCATCCTTTATCCCACCTGTTTATGGACATTTGAGTGTGTCATTTTCTCCATTTCGTCTCTTCGCATGAAAAGTGTACGATATCTAATAAATTGCGGAATCGAGTTGGATAACTAATAGAAATGTTAAGAAAGGGATTCTTAACATTTCTGTTTAATTACCTACAATATAACAATAAAAACTTGATTTCGCACCTTTTTTTATATCGTTAACTTTTCAAGGGAAGAGACGATTTGTGGACGCTTTAAAATAACTGAACTGAGTCCCAGACCCGCAAGAATCCGGCTAATAACTATTCAAATCTAAATGAACATAACTTTAAAAAGTTAGTTTTTTGGTTCAGGAAACGAGACGAATTTGATGACGAAACTTTTAAACGACGACGTCAACATAGACGAGAGACAGCAGGGTAAGGTGAAGCAGGCGGTCCACAACGCGTTTAGGCGGCATATGGCCTACAGCACCACCATCTACCAGGTAAGCCCAAGTAGTACCAATAACATTTTTAGTCATACAAACCATTGTTAGTTATTATTTCACATCGCACTAAAGCTACGAATAGACGTTGTAAGGGCAAGTCAAACATAATCTTTATTACCTAATATAAAACAAAGTCGATCCCGCTGTCTGTACGCTTAGATCTTATAAACTACGCAACGTTTTTTAATGCAGTTTTCAGCAAAAGATAGAGTGATTGAAGAGAAAGGCTATATGTATAATACATGATATTATAAATTTAATAAAATTTAGACATGACAACGTCTGTCGGGTCAACTAGTACTAAATAAAATTATTTTAACTTCTCCAGTCGTCAACGGAGAGTGAGCTGGATGAAGTTGATATGGCAGCGAAGCACACTTTGAAAATGTACAGGAAGACCAGACTGTCCAGCTCCGAATACCATCGCACCGCCGATAAAGTGCAGGTGGGTAAACATTAGCTCTATAGTAAAATTAAAAAGTGCTAATATCTATCTATCTTTATATATAAAAATCTTCTGTGCGTGTGTATGTTATTGAACTCCTTCTAAACGGCTGGACCGATTTGGATAAAATTTTCAGTGTGTGTTCAAGTGGATTCGAGAATGGTTCAGATTTACAATTGGACCCGGTAGGTGGCGCTGCTATAGAGGTCCATCATGGGACACGGGTGTTCTTAAGCGGACGAATGATTTGTTTGTTTTGTTGTCATGGAAACGTTAACTGTCAAAGCGGTACGAAGTCCGCCGGTCAGCTAGTCTATCTATATAAATAAAAATCCAGCCAAGTGCGAGTCGGACTCGCGCACGAAGGGTTCCGTACTTTATGACGTGTTAAAAAAAACTATTTACTAAATCTCGTTCAAACCAATTTTCGGTGGAAGTTTGCATGGTAATGTACATCATATATATTTTTTTTGTTTTATTATTCTTTTATTTTAGAAGTTACAGGGGGGGGGACACACATTTTAGCACTTTGGAAGTGTCTCTCGCGTAGACTATTCAGTTTATAATAAAATGATATTAGAAACCTCAATATCATTTTTGAAGACCTATCCATAGATACCTCACACTTATGGGTATGATGAAAAAAAAAAATTGAGTTTCAGTTTTAAGTATGAAGTACCTCCAAAATTTATTGTTTTTTTTCTATTTTTGTGTAAAAATCTTAATGCGGTTCACAGAATACATCTAGTTACCAAGTTTCAACAGTATAGTTCTTATAGTTTCGGAAAAAAGGGGATGTGACATACGGACGGACAGACAGACAGACATGACGAATCGATAAGGGTTCCGTTTTTTGCCATTTGGTTACGGAACCCTAAAAATCTATTGCTGTTCGTTAGCCTCGCTAAAACTCAAAAAAGGCTTGACCGATTTAATTAATTTTTATTTTGTTTTGTTCGTTCTAATACCTACAAATTCCATATTCATATTGTTCTAGAGGTTTTTGACCCTGTATCAAGTAGCAACGTGGCGCATCTATCACTATATGTCACGCATTTATCCGATATGCCATCGCATAGCGGATAAGTGCGTACACGTGTACGGTATTAGCCGCATCGAAATAATCGGTTCACAGATAAGTAATGTTAAAATTATTCCTCAGTAATTGTTTTTATTTTTATTAAGTATTAAATTAAGTGGAGAGGGGGATAGCGAGATGTATTAAATCATCCCAGATTCTGGTAACCATTACCAGTAAATGATAATTTTATTTACAGATACCGTCTAAAAATTAGTTTACCTATATTCTTAATTAAAGTATAATTGTGTAAAAAAGTTACTTACATTTTGTGTTTATTTAAGTATGCTAATACCCTAATAAAACGGTATATTTAGATGTACGCAATTAGGCGTACGGAGTTACCCGTACGATTCGGTTATTAATACCGTACAAATACAGATTTCATTTTAAGTACTATATCTGTTTTAAATGTGGTTTTTAATTTTTGACGTTAACCCTATATAAATAGACCTAAATTAAAGTAAATTTCAATATTTATTTTTTTGTTTGATTAATTCATGTGTAACAAACCTTCAGTTTAAAGTTATGTGTACGGCAATACGCACTCCCCTACTCCATATTGTATTCTATTTTTTTGTTGACAACATATTTTTATAATTGACTTGCTAGAGCTGTTTAAAAGAATCTCAGAAATGCCATAAAAGTCTTTTTTAAAGTAAATATATATATTATGTTATTCTTAATGTTGCATGTTCTCTTCAAAGGCATCATACCGAGCTTATGGTGTGAAACGTCACAAGGAGGAAAGTCCGGAGGCGTCCGAGTCATCGCCGAAGTCGGATAAAAATATCCGATTTGGAGGTGAAGTAAGTTACAAACTCCTGAGCTCCATGAGATAGTTGGTATCTAACAGACGGCTGGCTTCTAGGATTACAGACGCGTGCGATCACGTAACTGCACCTACCATGTCATCTCTGAACCACCCTGTGATTGATTGAGAATGCCTCAGCTATTGAGTCCGCCATGTTGCAAAAGTTTTAAATATATAACTTTAAAAAATATAACATTAAGCCTTAAGGCTACCTTTCCACCAGAGTTGTGTGATGCGGCTAAGCGTTGCGCGAAAAAGCCACCAATAAGATCAAGCGGGGCATGAAAAACTAAGTAATCCTATTGGTGGATTTTCTATCTCTCTCTCTCTCTAAGCATTACCTCGCATATCACTGTTTTTAAGGGAGTTTGCTGATTACTCTCGCGGCATTTTCAGCGTAACCGGACTTTATACATCTCTAGTGGTAGGGCAGCTTTAAGCCCCTGCCCAGTACCACGTACTTACCTATATCATGACTGCAAGTCAGGCGCAGATAATCGCCTAATCGCTTCTTTTTTTAATATTTTTAGCGTACTACTAATATTCGAACGATAATAAAAAAAACATAACGAATATTTAACGTTATATTTAGATCGAAATTAAGTCACATGTTATGCTTTATTGCAGGAGATAGCTCAAAGCAGTGGCACATTTAAGAGACCTAATAGTGAGTGGGTGTATTTTATTAAATATAACGTAACAACCTTGTAGCCTTTACGTTCTGTCCAATTAAATAGTTAACCGTTATAAAATTATAACCAAAGCTAATTTAAAATAAGTAGCTAAACACCGGTTTCCTAAAAGTTGCTTGAGAGACAATGGGAGTGTTTCAGTACGTGGGTTCAATCCATAAAATAATCTATTTAAATAATGGACAAATGGTTGACAGTCAATTGTTAATTTTGAATTTTCTCATACTCTTAAAACCTTATTTTTGCAAATAAATGCTAAGGCTGACCATTCGTCCAAACGCCGAACAAAAGTTAAAAGAAAAAACAAAACAAAACAAAAACAAATATCACCCCTACTCTGGTATATTATCGAACTTGTTGTTGCAGAACTATCGACGGTATCATCCAGCACCTTAGCGGGGTCCTACCTAAATTTGCCGAGATACATCCCGTACTCGGTTCATACCAAAGAGCCGTTAGAAGAATTAGAAGAAACTAAAGAGAGGGAGAACGCCACCTTCAACTACACCCAGGACGATGATGAGACTAGGGAGATATTGGAAGAGAAGAAAATCAGCTTTCAAGAGCCCGACGCCATTGAGGATCAGGCTGCGTTTGCTGATGATGAGTCCGAAGCTTCTATTGAGAACCTAACTAGTAGCCATCTAGAAAATATTGAAGAGATAGAGACTGTGATGAGTGAATATGAGAATGATGAAGATATAGATGAACATAGTCTACAAGACTAGAATTCTTTTTTGTTAAAGAAGATTTTCAGAATTGTGAGAACATATTATACAAACATGTACAATTAACATCATATAAAAGTCTTAAACCTAAATCTTCTGTGCGTGTGTATGATATTGAACTCCTTCTAAACGGCTGGACCGATTTGGCTGAAATTTTATGTGTGTTCAATTGGGTCCATCATGGGATACAGGTGTTCTTAAGCGGACGAATGATTTGTTTGTTTTGTTGTCATGGAAACTGTCAAAGCGGTACGAAGTCCGCCGATCAGCTAGTTTATATATACCTATATATAAAGATGTCACCATCATTACAAGCTCTTTTTTGTTTCCTATGAATACATGGAGAGAACGAGCTATAAACCACCACGCGAGACCAGGGCGGATTGGTGGTTGTTAGTGTCTGCTGTTGCAGCCAGGACCAACGGCTTTACGTGCCTTCCGAAGCATGGAGAAGCTCGCGATGATAAATTTTTTGTCACCAATCCGATGACCGGCCTTTGCCAACATTGGTTACCTTAGCAATCGAAGACCGAGTGCGTTAACGACTGTGGCATCGAACTCCTTAAGTAATCAGCATCAGCAGCATATAAGGCCCCAATCCTGGGCTTAGGCCTTTCCACATAAACAATAACATAAAGGGAGATTATCACCCGTTTGCACTAAATTTATGAAGCGCCTAAGTCTTGGCTTAACTATTAGCCGGTCAAGTTAACTCGGCACCTGGCTCGAAAACGTCGCTTACACTCAGGTGCCGAGTTAACTTGACCGGGTAGTAGTAAGGCAAAGACTTAAGCGATTTATACGTTTAGTGCAAACGGGTGTGAGAGGCTTGTCCAATGGTTCGCAATCCACATTTGCGATTGAGAAACACCCATATACGACTAAATAATTTCGTGAGCTGCCTTGTTATAAAACTTTTAAATAAAATGTATAAATATAATTATTAAATAAGATAGCCATTGCTATGGAAGAGCGGTATCTCCTGGAACAGGCTTAACAGCTTAAAAGGAGACTGCTGTCCCTAAAGAATGTAAAACAAAATATTGTTACAGAAAAGAAACATATTTTATATTATTATTTTTTTTTTTTATAAAATTTAGAATAAACTTTTTTTTTAAATAGAATTATATTAAGGTTTCAAAAGGAACCAGTGATCGACACTCGTATTTCCCATAATAAAAGGGTCAGAGTGCCTAGTGCGAGTTTACGAAAAGTTTTTCGTTTTCGTTAACGTGGTCGAATGTCAATCTCACACTAGCCACACACCAACGGAATCGGGTAGAATTTCATTAAAATATATACTTATTATTATTTTTTAATTAAACTGGTGTCGATCACTGGGTTTCTATGTCGATAACTGGTGCCACTACTAGGTTACTTTCAATAAAAAGAGAACGCAAATGCTTTATAATAAATTTATTATATTCAAATACAGATCTTATAGTTATAGATTCACTACACCAACGTACATTTTTATTTTTGGTCAAATTTAATTATTTTTTAATAATTATAATATTATAATACATTCTTAAAGCTAAGTCATGTTGGGTCTTACAACTAAATACGTGTGGGATAAAACAGTGCGCATTTATTCTAATTATGTATTTTAAATGCTTTCATTTCGTTATGAAAAAATGGATGTCTCAATAACTGCATTGATTCAAATGTACTCAAAATTAACAACGAAAATAACTAACTAATTTAAACAACTTACTATGTACCGACAAGCATATACAAAATAATCCTGTTACATAAATAAATTAGCAACATAACATAAAAATAAATGTAATTAGCCATTTATTTAGCATTTTTAAATAACATACGAGTATTATTTCGTAATCCTCCACAGTAGGAATGCAAAGTGATTTAATAGATTTTAATACAGTTTCTAGCTAAATAGGAAGGGGGCAATATAATTTCTTTATAGATTATTGAAATCTTAACAGCACCGACAAAATTATAGAAATAAAAAGAGTTATATAAACTATTTTACCAGAACCAGACCCGTCCACCCATTTTTGATTAGTTTTCTGAATGGGATAATTATTCTTGTTTTAATATGTCAGTAGCACCTTTAACAAAAATAAATAGTGGGTCATATACACGATTATTACTGATCTTTATCCATCTTTTATTAATATTTTTAAAAGAAAAAGGAAGGATATTTCATGCCTACTATTGCATAGCCCTCAAAAATATTCTACACGCTGCATATAAATTAAGTTAAACTTAAGAGTAAGTTAGTGGAAATCACAGCAGATCTCAATTATTGTTATAGAATCTAAATACTGTAAAGTATTTTATTGTAAAGATAATTATCATTAGCAGTAGTAGTGTATTTTAAAAAGAAGTAACAATGTACAAACATAGACACCATCTTGAATAATTAATATCTATTGGTTTTAAAGTTGCTCCGTAGTAAAGACGTCTGCACGCTACGACATCGTTCCAACGAATGACAAATGACAATGTTGGCATTATTTTTTTTCTACCACCAATTGTGAATTCGAT